>NJFT01000022.1:0-299369 GCA_002221725.1 Scedosporium boydii
CCCTTTACCCCCCATATATATATATATAATCAAAGAGGAAACCAAAAAATCTAACCCTCAAAAAAATCGGTCGCAGAATCTTCTTCGGCAAAACAAAACTCATGTCCAAAGCCCTCGGCCAAACCCCCGCCGAAGCCCAAGCCGACGGAATCGACGCCCTCTCGCCCTACATCCACGGCCAAGTCGGCCTCCTCTTCACGAACCGCAGCCCCGACACCATCCTCGCCTACTTCGCCTCCCTGACCTCGGTGGACTTCGCCCGCGCCGGGGCCGTGGCCACCCGCGAGTTCGTCATCCCCGCCGGCGTCGTGTACGCCACGGGCGGCGAGGTGCCCGCTGACTACGACGTGCCCATGGAGCATACCATCGAGCCGGAGCTGAGGCGGTTGGGCGTGCCGACGAGGATGGTCAAGGGCAAGGTTGTGCTGGGGGAGGAGAGTGGGGAGGGGACGGGGTATGTTGTTTGTAGGGAGGGGGATGTGCTTGATTCGAGGCAGACGAGGCTTTTGAAGCTTTTCAGTGTTTGTTTGAGTGAGTTTAGGGTCAAGGTTTTGGCGTAAGTGGTTTTCTCTTCTCCTTTATTTTTTCTTTTTTGGCCTCGTTTGGGGAACTAACGTGGGTTCGGGCTTAGGTACTGGACTTCTTCGAATGGCAACGTCACCGTGGTGGAAGGATCCGCCATGGAGGTCGAGGGCGCGGAAACCGAGTGAAAAATGGAAAAAAGGAAAAAAGAAATCGTCACGGATCTTTTTAAAACAACGGACACATTACTTCTGGGCAAAACGAATCGAGCCGGATCAATCACGAGGGGTGGACAGCGAGGAGGCTGCTTACGCGCTTGGAGGTTGACACCGAGATTCGGCGGCATTGGTAGAGGGTTCTGGCTTTTTTCTTAAAGACAGATTTTAAATTTTAGGCGTTGGTGGTTTTTGACTATATTTCTTGCGACAAAAATTTATCATGGATTCACGTTCAACGGAATATGGATTAGGTAGTGATAAGAGACAGGAAAGCTTGGCTCATGATAGTAAACATTCCCAGCCCAGACGATGAAGGCGACGCGGCCCGATGTACGGAGTGGACAGGAAGAGGCCGGGGCCATCCCGTACCTTTCTTTACCTTTCTTTACACATTCGTCTTTCGAAGAGTCACTCACACCACAACGTAGCACCTGAAAGTTCAAATTGCGCCTCCGTCCGCGCTCTCGCTTGGCAAAACAACCTACCATCCCATAATTTTTGGCTCCCCCTTCTCTACTAGTACGCTATGCAACCATCTTCAGGTCAGTAGGCAATAGAATATCCTTCCTTACCTCTGACCTTACCTGTGTATACATGTATTTTTGTTTGTTTGTCCTCGTCCCTTCGACACAGCGCCAACTTTGTAAGGCGCTTGCCAAATTTTCGAAGAACCGGATTATAAAATACAACGTGGAGGAAAAACAAGAAGAAGAAGAAAATGACGAAAGGCACATTTTACCTATTCCCGTAAAACTCCCTGTTTTGTCCGTTTTGCTTCGAGCGTATGTCCGGATGGACCTGACAGTCTTGGCCCGTGTTCTTTTTCGGAGAGAGGCCCTCATCCGGGTTTGCAGAGCCGAGGTGTCGACGGTCCATCCGATGAGCTTCATTTCGGGAAACTAAGTCGACGTTTTGAGAGCCGGCGAGACAAGTGGTCCAAGTAGGTAGTAAAAAAAAAAAAAAGTGTGACGTAAAAACACAAGATCGAAGTGCCCAAAAGGGCATGCCCTGTAACGCTGTCTTCTTACCCTCGGCAAGGAAGGGGGAGAGAAGAGTGATGCGGCAATAGTTCTGGGGTCTCGTTACCGTAGGCCGGCTGTAAGTGAAATACCCACCGCTGGAGTGAACGGGAATGGGGGTGGATTAGAGAGCCTCCGTGAGGTTTAATAGCGCCGGATTTTCCGGGGTTCGTCGTATCCGCTGCCGCCTTCATAGTGACGTTTCCTGTCATCGTCGCGGGGGGGCCTGTCGTAGTCCCTGTCACGATACCCACCATTCTCCCTAGGCCGTATGGGCTCCATGTTGCTTCCAGTGCGCCGCGGTTCTCTATCATGTCGATCGCGGTAGCTGCCGCCGCCGCCGCCGCCGCCATGTCTGTCATCATATGAGCGTCCCGAAGCACGTGAGTCATACCCACCACCGCCGCCGCCCTGGCTTCTGTCCTGGCCCCGGTCACCACCATAGCCGCCACTTCGGCCGCCATAGCCAGAACCAGGGCCAGACGGCGCATTACTAGGAGCGCCATAGCCGTTAGAGCCACCACGGTCCCCTCCTCGGAAGCCGCCACCTCCCCGGAAGCCACCGCCGCCACGATACCCGCCCCGACTCCTACCACCGTCGAAGCCACCGCGGAATCCACCTCTGAAGCCGCCTCCAAAACCACCGGGGCCCACGGGACGCGAGGGCATTGCCTTGGTATAGCCACGACCGCCCAGGCCACCGCCCAATCTCCTTGGCTTCCAACCTTTTACGGTCCTGCCTCTCTCGACGTCTACCTTGATACGTCGGTCTCTGATGCGAATGCCATCGCAGGCTTCCAGAGCAGCTGCCCGTCAGTGCGCCGGAGGCGCACGCGTTAGTCAATTCTTACCAAATTTTGCCATTACGTCAAGTGTGGGGGATAGTAGATAGGGCGAAGGCGGAAAACACAACTTTATGAGGTTAGGTGTTACCCAACCACACACTGGGATGCAACCAGGCTTGTGCGTCGTAGCCAGGAAAGTGACAGAACTAGCCAAGGGGATTAGGATGGGACTAGGGAATAGATTACCTCTCATATCTCGCTCTCGTTCAAATACTACGAAAGCGTAACCCCTATGGGGCTTCTTCTTCTTCTTAGGTCGTAGGTGGGCGTGGGTATCGGTAATGATTCGGATCTGCGCAATACACCAGGTTAGCATGGGAATAAGGGTAAGGAAGACAAACTCTAGGAAGGTCGACGTACCCTTTCAATAGGACCGAATCTAGCAAATTCCCTCTCCAAGTCCTGCTCCGTCGCGTCGTAGCTTAACCGCGCGACGATCAGGGTCTTGAATGGATCGCCTCGGACATTAGGGTCCTCGTTAGGCTTGACTATCGTTCAGAAGCGTGTCAGTAACAGTTCGTAGTAGAAGTGAGGGGCAAAGAGGGGAAGAAAGGAAAAAAGAAAAGTGGGAAGGATATTCCTTACAGTGCTTAGGGCCTTCAGTCACCAGTTTTTCCAGTTCCGCCTTCCGCTCCAACTTCTTGCGATCCCTCATCTCCAGCCAGCTCTCCGTCGGTTCGTAGACATCCGTCTCCTTGTAGGCCTGCAGCGCGGGGAGATACGCGGCAAGTCCCGATATGGGTTGAGTTCTACGCTTCTCGGGAGGATGGTCTGGGGCCTCGAGGTATCGCAGGGGTGGTCGCGGCGCGAAAAGCGCGAGGAGATTGGGGGGCAGTTTGTCAGTCATCGTGTCTGCCGCGCATCCCCGGGATGAAGGAAAAATTGAATGATATCGACTTTCGCGGTTAACTACAATTAATTACTCCGTCGAGGAGACAAGCGAGGAATGCGTGGCAGGGCCGGGTTGATGAATGAAGAGATAGTCGCAACAGAGGCGAACGACGGAAATTTGACACGAAGCTCAGGATTAGGGAAGGAAGGTCGAGGCTGCCTGGGTACGTGGGTACACGTTCATATTTACCCGATGAATATCCTTGAGTAACTTGTACCTTTGTACCTTTATTTCTTAGTCACTAAAACGCGGGCGCAATTGGCGGCGAAGTCAATTCAATTGTTCATCAAGGTCATCGCCACGCGTGGGACAAGAGACGAGAGAAGACGATCAATTTGAATGCTGCTGCTTTAGGGGTGGATCCTCCTCTTATTGTCTTTTTACCTTGGCACATTACCGAGCCTTCAATGGCGTAGCAGGCCGGTTCCAGCTCTCCGGCGGGAAGTAATATTGAAGGTAATAAAGATCATGTTGTAGAATGCAGGCGGTCCTGGCAAGAAGCCATCCAAGTTGTTGAATACAGGGAGAGAGGTAAGACGAGAAATGCAGAGATTCGATGTTCTGTTCTGTTGCAAACGAGGAAGTTGAAGTCCAGACAGTGCCACATTTATTGGCCCACAGTAAACCAAGCGTGTGATTGAGGCCAGTTCAACCCGCGGCTTCAGTTGGTCCATTGTCTGCTTCGTACGCTACATCAGGCGATTTATTTTCGTGGAGCTCGGCCGAAGCATCGGATTGATCCAATGTAATTCCAGCTCGACAAGATCAAATAAATCCATCACAACCTCAATCCTGAAAAGAAAACCCTCAAGTCTACTCCTCCCAGCATCACCATCACCATCCAACACAACACATTTCCCCTAATTCTTTATCTCACCGCAAAATCACCGCAACCATGGCTCGCAAGTTCTTCGTTGGAGGCAACTTTAAGATGTTAGTTTTATCAACGTTCAACCCCGCACCCCTCCAATTAACCCCACCATCGACTTTGGGGGCACGGGATGAAGCTTCGAAAAAGCTCATCAATTCGCGCGTTCAGACCGAATAAGACATGGAATTGCTAACAATAAGCCTACCGAAACAGGAACGGGACTGTCTCGTCCATCAAGGAGATTGTCAGCAACCTTAACAATGCCACTCTTGACCCCGAAGTTGGTATGTCGTCACCTCTCTGGTCCCTTCATTAACCGCGGGGTAGAAACTTGCTCCTCCCACCTCCCACTCCCCTCCCCCTTTTTTTTTTTTGGAACCTCCCATTTCACCCATCGCAAATAGGCTGCCCTCGGCTAACAATTAATTCTTCTCTTCCCCTTTCCAGAGGTCGTCGTCGCCCCTCCCGCCCTCTACCTCCTCCTCGTCCGCGACACCCTCCGCAAGGACATCGAGGTAGCCGCCCAAAACGCCTACGACAAGCCCTGCGGTGCCTACACCGGCGAGATTAGCGTCTCTCAGCTCAAGGACGCCGGCATCAACTGGACCATCCTCGGTCACTCCGAGCGCCGCACCCTCCTCGGCGAGTCCGACGCAGTTGTCTCCTCCAAGACCAAGTTCGCGACGGACGGCGGCATCAGCGTCATCTGGTGCTGCGGTGAGAGCCTTGCCGAGCGCGAGGCCGGCAAGACCATCGATGTCGTCAGCAGCCAGCTCGCCGCTCTCAAGGCCCAGACTGAGGACTGGTCTAACATCGTCATCGCTTATGAGCCCATCTGGGCCATCGGCACTGGCAAGGTCGCTACCACTGAGCAGGCTCAGGAGGTGCACGCCGCTCTCCGTGGCTGGCTCAGGAAGGAGGTTGGCGATAAGGTCGCTGACGAGACCCGCATCCTCTACGGCGGTTCCGTCAACGAGAAGAACTGTGGTGAGCTCAGCAAGCAGCCCGATATTGACGGCTTCCTTGTTGGTGGTGCTTCCCTCAAGCCTGCCTTCGTTGACATCATCAACTGCAAGAAGCAGTAAATCATGCTACTTGTCTGGCAGCATTGATGGTGGCCATCTAGCATATAGCAAGGTGGTGGTTATGATGGGATGATAAAATAGAAAAGTAAAATACAAAGGTATAATATCAAAAAAATCAGCTTGATGATTTACATTAGTATTTTGTTTTTAAATGTGTATCGTCTATGTCTGTGAAGTATGAAGTAGAATTGATGGGAAAGCTCATGTTCCTGCCAGGCGTCTCATATCCTGGTCACAGTGTGTGCGTGCATGCTGGGATCGACATTGATCAATTGATTCTGAGCATGAAATGTTTGTGGCTAATGGAGCCACCAGCCACACCGCCTCATCGATCTCTCTCACCTAAAAATTTCCCACGCGACAATCCGTGACCCTGAGCCGATGCGAACTTCGAAAACGAAGCGACGAATACCCTTTGACGACTTTACGACGACTTTAATGGGAGTATAGGGTCGGCCGTCAAATATACACAATGCCTATCGGATTGAGGAGAATAGCATCCGGCCGAGTAAGCTCCAATTCTTCGTCAATCGGATGACCTCGAGCACAAGCTAACGACTCACCTTTTCAAGAACGGCCTAGGAGCTTTCATTCTCCAATGCAAGAAGATGGACTTCCACTACTGCGACTGGGCGGGAAGCTCAAAAGGAATGAAGTAAGCGACACGCACCCTCCCACTACCGAGGACCAGACATCGCGGGAATCCGGATGATCAGAGCTAACAAAGGCACAGCGGCTTCATCAAGTCTCACCTCTCCAAATTCGCCTCCCAGAACCCCGAAGTCGAAATCACGGTATCCCCCCGACCCGGGAAGCACCCGATAATCGTCGCCCACTACATCAACGGCCGACAGAAGCCCGTGTGCGTACGGAACCTAGACTCCCTACAAGTGCTCAAGAAGGCCGAACTACTGCGAGATGCGAACGGCGAGAAGGTGAAGAAGGTCACTAAGCCTGTGTCGAGTATCAACCCCAGCGTCAGGGGCGTGTGGAGCCCTTACCACGGAACGGGGATGACGGTGTAGAAGGAGAGAGGGGCGAGGTGGGTTGGATGTGGATTTGTAACAACAATACCAAGAATATAGTCACGGATGAATTGTATCACTATTTGGACATTATGGGACGTGGTGTGCGTCATCTCGGACGACTGCTGCGTGGGATTTTTGTGCAGCGACTCTCTCACTGTGGTGATTGTGATGAGTCCTAGAGCACCCAATCCGAGTGGCTCGCATATATGTCTGCTTCGGTGGGTGCCCGGTCAACTGCCGGTGGTGATGGGGATGTTCAAAGCATGGTTGCGATTGCTCACATACCATTCATCAGGCTACGCAGGAGACAGAATATCCAGGGACCAGGATTTGGTGACGAACATCGAGGCGAAGCCGTCCTCTTAGCTAATGCCTACTAGGATATCCATCCTTCAACAACGGCGCTTAGGGCGCATGAACAACGATAGCTCCCATGTTCTAACGATTGATCGTGGATGGTCGGGTATGTCGGAGAAGAGAACTAGGCAAACTGCAACGTCGTCTTCGAAGCGAAAAGAAACTCTCCGTGGGGGCTCAACATTCCCAAAGGCTTCCCCCCTCCCCATGGCTGCGGGATTATATTCGAGACTGATTGCAAAGTCCGAGCAGCGAACAAGGGTCGGAGGAAAAGCTGGCCTTCATAGAAGGAAGGGGCAGTCTTGCCCGAGCGTTAAATGTGTGCGCGTACGCATGTACACACGGAGAGTTAGTTTCAAGTTGATGTAAAATCCGCAATTCCACATTCAACAAACACTATCCAGGCACAGCCACACGAAGCGGTCTCAACCACGGGCTGGCGATTGATACTTGTGACGGGAAGAGACCCGTGCGCGCCAAGGCTCACGCCTAGACCAAGGACCGAGGAAGGTAGATGGAGGGTGGGATGCCTACCCGGATCTCGAGAGTTGGACCGGTACGACTCTAAATCGCAAATGTCTGTGCAAATTGAGGGAAGCTTAATTCGTAGGCGAGATCAAATCGCGCAAGGAGAGGTCATGGATTTGGATTAAACTGGGTTGTGGAATGTGTTTGCGGGAAGTTTGTGTTTGAGGATCTGCAAGTCCGCTGATACTGCACAAGGTTGTGGTTCCTTCCTTCCAGAGAATACAATTGTAATCGCGGCTTACACATTCGCAGGAACGCGGCTTCGGGGACCGAGCTAAAGATGTTCCAAAAGCAATTGTCCATGAGAGATTCTTGCTGCATTGTCTCTGATTACTTCTGTTCACTCCAATTGTACCTCTAGTCCCCACATGACTTGAATCCCTACACTGCTTGTGTACTTCGTACTCTCTCGAGGCTTAATCGGCAGAGCGGGACCGAAACCCGGGCCTGAAAGCCGACATCATCTCCCGCGCACTGACACGGAGCTTTCAGTGGCGAGAGGAGTGGAACAACACCGCAACTTGAAAAAGCAAACCTGAAAATGCTGCGTATCACTAGGCCCGGATAGGCGCGTTCGACTCCGATCCTCGATGGCCACCACGCCACTGCTCTAGTAGTTTACTTGCAGTTCACAATTCAGCACGATGAGAGAACTCACCCTTTTAGTTGATTGATTATCTTCTCGCACACAACTTCAATCGATGCAGTCGACGCCATGACGCTCGGATCCTCAGCGTTCCGTGCATTAAGACTCGCATTTCTGGAAACTGCACTGCACGGCCATTGGGAGAATGATGCTCCCATGCATCCGCACCCATGCCCCCACGCACCTTGACCCTGCGAGTGGATGATATCTTGGCTTATTATAGAAATTCACGCTCCAGCGTGTGATCCCTCTTGCGTATTCCATATCAATTCTAGGGAGCATCCTACTATTACTCTCTCTCTCGGGAGGACACCCCGCCCCAAGACCCGGAAAGGAGGCTCCAAATGTCTCAGAATCGGCAGGGTTGTCCTTGACCACCTGGAAAATCTACGACAGGGTTCAGACCTTTTGTAAATGGAAAACTTGCCCACAGAGGGCACACTCTCAGTGGAAAGCAAGAACCATGATCGGCAGGTGTGCAGTGCGGGGATGGATTCCCAACTTCCATTCCAAGAAGAACTTTGGGCCCGGTTCGCCTGTGACGCCGCTCGGAGGGCTCCCGAGTCTACATCAGCATGCATCTGTGGGACAAGAGGAGGAAGGAGAAGGAGGGGTAAGTACATTGAAAAGCTGTCGAGAAGAAATACAAATACGAAATGGGCTCAAATAGAGATAGATCTTGGGTCCCGGTTATAATGTCCGTAGTTCCCACCGCATGAGGCTCTGCGCGGAAAACGAGGGCCTTGATGCTCGCCCAAACCGACATCGACTTACAGATCGGTGGGAATGGATGTTGAACGAGACTGTCCTGTCCTCTCAACCGTGGATGCCGTCCCCTCTTGGCTTATAGGCTCCTCGGGCATCTGATTCACCTCGCCACCTCTCAACCGTCACGGATATATATGCACGAACTTCTCAAGAAGAATGCCGCGAACACCTCCGCCGGAGGTAATTGCGTCCTGGCCAGCTCCCAACTTCGTCAACCCAGAAACCCGCGGTCCAGCAAAGGACATTGTCACCATCATACTATGGGTCATCGTTACCGGCATCCTCACTCTAAGGATATACACCCGGAGATACATCTCTCGAAGAGTCGGCTGGGACGATGTCCTCGTCACGGCCTCCTACGTTACGGCCACTGCCTTTCTTATCGTTGGCATCATTGTCGAACATGGCTATGGCTGGGGTAAACATATTTGGGATATCCCCATAGATGACGTCGTGATGGGGTTTCAGCTCGCGTACGTTCCCAAGCAGCCCTCGTCATAGGAAAAAGACAAGCCAAGTTCATCGGTCCTGTATCTAACACATACTGCTTCTTAACATCCAGCCTTGTCAGCTTCTCCCTCTTCAACTTCGCAACAACCTTCACCAAACTCTCCGTCCTCGCCCTAGTCTACCGCCTCGCCACCCCCGTCTCCAACCGCATCCGCAAATTCGTCATCTTCCTCATCGTTCTCAACCTCCTCGGCATGATCACCTACCTCGTAGTCCTCTTCATTCAATGCCGCCCCATCTCCGATTACTGGGAAATCTTCAAGCCCGCCGACCAGCGCAACTGCCTCAACGAGAGCCGTGGCATTCTCATCGCCGGCATCTACAATACAGCGATGGACTTCGTCCTCGTGATTCTTCCCATGGTCGTTGTCCTTCGGTCGAGGATCTTGCCCCGGAGGCAAATGTTGGTTGTTATCGCCCTGTTCGCTACGGGCTGGGTGGCTTGCCTTGCTGGGATTGTGAGGACGTATCTTATGCTTATTATGACGACGTCTGCGGATTTTGACTCGACGTGGCATTCGTGGATCTCTTGGCTTGCGAGTGCCATTGAGCTATTTCTTGGAATCGTAAGTTGTATTCTCGGTTCCCTCTCCCCCGTGTGTATCGCCACTTACACAAGCACCCCCCCTTCTTTAGATCTGCGTTTCCATTCCCGCCACCAAACCATTCTTCGTCCGCTACGTCCCTCGCCTCTTCGACTCCATTTCCCCTCGATCTGACCTAGAAACCGGAACTACCAAGAACGCCGAGTCGGACCACGAGGTACCCATCGTCTTCGTCAAGGAGATTCAGACAAAACCTCGTCTGCCTCCAGACTTGAACAAGCCATTGCCGCCGTTGGCAAACGGCATAAGGGGCCTAAAAGGCAAGCGTCCTGCTGGCTAGACATGGCGCATTTTACAATATTTGTTATGCTTTGCACGATTATACGGGCGGCGGTATCATTGTTTGTTTCTGCATGTTTATGGATTTCGGCGTTCTTGTAAAAGATACCACTCTCATTAAAAAGGTTTAGGTCTGGAAAGATACCACTTTCATTCTACCATCTAGCTTCTCTAGAACAATCAATAGGAAATATACAAGGAAACAGAAGGCTTAATGAGGAGGTATGCATCTCCCAGTGTAATATGCCATCTAGATCTAAGGAAGTAATGCTAGCGCCGCACATGAATATGCAAAGAAAGACAGATTCTCCTCGCTCTTTTTCGTTAAGACTTTTTTTTTTCTCTTTTAAAAAATGAAGAAGGTTAAACGAAGATGCTATGAGATAGAACTCATATCGTGGAAGAAAGAAAACAGGGAAATTGCGCATCTTTTCCGGCCGGTACAAAAGATTCAACATGGACAAAAGGCTTAAAAGAAAAATTGCCATTGTTAAAACAAATCTCCCCACCGTACAAGAATAAATAAGAAGAAGAACAGATATAAAAGATCCAAATGAATGTGTGTGTAGCTGATGCCCAATACATGAGTCAAGAAAACATTTGAGAAAGGAAATAAAGGGAGTGGACGCCATGAGAGAATGTTTCAAGAGGAAACATAGACACACATCTCTGACCAACACACCAAGAACGGATTTCGATCTCAACAATACAGGATTTCGGTGGCAAGGAGCTCATCACACACAATGCCATACATGTCCACCTCTTGTCGGGGAAAATCCTAGATAGGATTCCTCCCTGAATATCCAAAGTAGCATGAGTCGGGAGACCGGGGTTCCCATAGACCCCAGTCCCCGTTATCACTCGCATGACTCCAAGGAACCCAGATGTCAGTAGACACCTCCCCGAAAAGGCTCTCTGCTCATCGGGGTTCCGGAGTGGAAAGAACGGATTTGGTAAAATCAGAGTACCACGCGTCGTTCAAACCTTCCGAGCAGTAAGGTGGGGTTCTCTCATCTCGGCCAGGGCTGGCGCGAGGTGGAGAGAAGCCTCAAAAAGTCCTTTGTCTCGGCAGTAAACGTCAAAAGCAGGAAAAAGACCTCCCAAGAAAATGTTGTCGAGCTGGATAAGAGTGGACCAGATAGAAGAGAGTAAGGAAGTCATTTCCAGGTAGTTTTTCGCCTTTGAGATCCTGGACATCTCGGCATTCAAGAATTTCCTCACCGGCTCTTGAATGCCGGAACCGGAAGCGACCCTTCTGCACTTGCAGGAGAATCTCGGAGCGGCCAAATCTTCCAAGTAGTAGATAATATTCACAAACTACCTGTTATCATTCAACTATAATTAGCTCACCGTTTTCCAGCGTGCTATAATGTACGTGGTTGTGGAGGATATACTCACAAGTCAATTCAATCTCCGAGAGTGTGGCGGCGAGAAGAACCGGCGGCCTTGGGATGGATACGGTCATACACCGAGGACATTTGGCTGAGGTATTCCTGGGCCTTCTTGAGCTGCCTGCCGGCCTCGATATCCGCGGGCTTTCCGAGTTGCTGAACGGCACCCTGGAGGGACTTGTAGTAGTCGTCCCACGCCATGTAGTCCTGCTGCCTTCGGTCCATGGCTTCATCGGCAGCGTGATCAACCGTAGGCATGGACTTGGAGGACTTGCGGCTGCTGCTGGCAGAGGTCGAGGTCTTGCTCTTCCTTCGGGCCTTGGTTTGATCCTCGGTTCCGCGCTGGGATCCGGAGCTGGGACCAGTGCCATGGTCGTTGTGGACACGCCTCATGTGGTCCTTAAGGTTCCAGGCCCTGGGGAATCCCTTACCCTCAAGGGAGCGTTCGCATCCCTTGTAAGTGCAGTTGTAAGCCTGGTGGCCGTGCATCCTGTGGGCCTCGCGCTCATGTCGGAGAAGGCAGGCGGTCGAAGAGAAGCGGGCTTCAGCGCACGACTCTACCTTGCAGCGGTAGGGCCTAAGGTGAGAGTCGACGAATTTGCTGTAAAGGAGGAAGCAGCAAGGGTTAGTACACAAGCTCCAAAGCCTCGTTTTTTTAGAATCGGGGGCATACTTACTCGTAGTTGCACTTCAGCTTCTCGGGCTTGTGGTGGCACTCTGCGGTTCCCTCCCAGGGACAATGGAAAAGGCCATCCGCTTGAGGGGCGGCGTTCTTGTAGAGGTCGTGGTCCCTTGCGGTCTCACCTTCAGACCTAGATCGGCGAGCGGGCCCAGCGGAGACTACGAAAGAGTCATCACGACCAATGGCAGCGATATCGCCATTACCGCCGAGTCCCTGGATGGCAAGATCCTGACCAAGGGAGTACGTCTGTCCCATACCGTAATCAGAGGGCGAAGATCCCGCGCTCTCTGATGAGGAACCGAGAGATGGCTGGTACCAGGTCTCCTCCGCATTTTGGGGGGAGTGGGGAGGGGTGTAAGTGGCATTCCAGGAACGGGGAGTAGAGGTAGCAGTGAGACTGGTGTCTGGGTCAAACTGCATGTGGGTGGGATCAACGTGCAGGGGGTTGCTAAGTTCGGGGAAGGACATTCCGGTCACTGAGGCCATGCCAAACTCTAGGCCGGAGAAATCCTGATAGTACATGTGGGAGAGGGTGTCGGCCTGTTCCGGTTCCTGGAATAGGGGCTGATTCAAGCCCGTAAAGTGGCCATTGGTGTTCTGGAAAGACATAGCATTACCTGTCAAGCCCGCGCTAGACATCCTTGATGATGTCGGGGCTGGTGCGAGTCTCGCCTGGGTCTTGGAGACGCCGCTAGATTTGGTATTCCTCCGCTTTGAGGAAATCCCCGGGCTGCGAGATGATAGCCTCTTCATAGACTCTGAGCGCGGGGAAGCGCACTTATTCCGGAACTCCTCGGTCAAATCCAATTCAGTTCCATGGGGCGGCGTGGGAGCTCCATAGACAGCAAGGGAATAATCCTCGGCATCCACGGAATGTCCTGGGAAATCATTCATGTGCTGTCCATCCCCGGCACTAACCCATGGCGAACCAAGATGGTCCGATGGTCCTGTTTGTGCAAGGGAGTACATATCGGAACTGGGCACAATGCCAAAGCTAAATTCACTGCAGTTCGTCGAGGTTAGTGTGCTGTTACTCCACTACCTTTGTGCGCTAAGACTCGATGAGCCGGTTCATGACAAGAACATGAAAACAGATTGAGAAAGAGATTGAGAGAAGAGAAAAAAGAGGGAGCAGGAGTGCTGTGGCTGATTGCGTGGGAATGGGAAGAACTTCTTCCGAAGCTGAACCAGACTTGATCCTATCGCTCAACATGTTAGCTACTTGTTATTTTACAAATCTCGAGGGCGGCATAGGCACAAACCAGGTGGGTGTAGTGAGTCAAGAGCTTAGCCAGGCTAGTCATCACTTTGCATCCAGGGCAGTAAAACAAGCAGAGCCAATGAGTCCAGGGAACAAGTAGATAGGACAGTGAAAGTCGTATATCGTCAAGTTGTTGTCAAGTCGATTTCAATAGTGTCCAGGGCAACCTTGATGAATGTTGTTCACTCCAGGATTGACAAATTGTCGAGTCAAAGGAACCAGGAGAATTAGGGTCACAGGATGCAGAGTTGAGTTGAGTTGTCGAAGCCGAAGGGGGATCTCTATCCAGGGGTTGTTGGGGTGCCGAGTGAAATTCGATTATGGTCTTCAAACTCCAAATGTTCAAGATCCGATCCGATATACTTCACCAAAAAGAGCGAGACAATCAAAGGGCGAAATGAAGTAGAAAACCAAGAAACAAGAACAAAAGACTGTCGTATGAAATCCAGGGTCCGATCCATGATTCCAATCCAAAAAGGGCCATGATAAAAAAATAGTATCCGGTCTAGAAGCCATAGTATTGTCGATTCCATCCATGGGATCCAAATCCAAAAAAAGGGACTCCTCAAATCCAGGGCGAGTTATCCAAGGTGCGGTCGCACGAAGCAATCGAATTAGATTGCGGATCCAGGCTCTATCACAGCGTGACATTGCCCGGGGTGAAAATGCTGGTCAGAACATTACCAACCCATCCGGGCTTACATGGCAAGACTGAAACAACATGTCCTTGTGTGTTCCGGGAGTGACGATCGAACAAATCCATCCGGTATTTCAAGCTCAAAAAAAGACGAACTGTAAGAGAGATCCACGGCGGTGACCGAATGAACGAAAACACCCCGATCAAATCCAGGTCCGGTGTTGTTTGAAGTCCTCAGACCTACCTCATGAGCAACAAAAGCTCAACTTTCTTTTTTTTCCTTTCAAATTCGGGTCCGGCGTGAAGGTGCCAAAGCAGCCATTCAGCTCGGAACTCGTCCGGACGGAGCGAGTGGTCCAAATAGAACAGCCTGGTCCTGAGTTCCTTGAGGTCCTCATGGTATCCTGAATCCAATTATCCGTCCGGGAAGTGGCTTGGCTTGCCTCGACTGACTGGTACAGTAAGATGCCAGGGCTGGCAGACACAAAGGAAACGACATGATTTGAGAACAAGACGTAACAGAAGGAAAGAGAAAGACACAAAGCAGCAACGAATCGAGAGAAATCAAAAGCAAAACGGCCTCCCAGGACGTGAAAGAATGAAAAACAATACCTAGAGGGAGAGGTGACTTCGTCAATCTTAAAGCCAGGCATATTTGGAGAGAAAGAAAAAAGGTCCTTCAGATCAGCCAGTAAATGGTAGGTCCAATTGGAGCGTGTACTGGTGTACAGGTCCGGCTCTGGTTACAGATCAATGTTTATAATCTGAACCAGTTGGTTGTATGCAAAGAATAATCTTCTTGCGTTGTCGTTCAAACAAAACACACAGGTTGGTCTCCAGGAATCCAAAGTGTGTGTTTCTGGGTGTGGATGTTGGTGATGATGTATGGAGGAAGAGAAAGTGCAGTCCAGGGGGTTTGCGGGACGGAAGGAACGATGAAATAGGCTTGGGAGCAGGGAAGCGGGTCCAAGGCGAGCGGTTATAATGAACAAGGGGAAGGGGAAGACCGGGAGTGTTGGGAAGTACAGTCGAATTGCTCGAGGAAAGCGCGTCTTGACTGGACAAGAATGGATCGTTGGGCACAAATGTCTGGTTAGTTGGGTAGAGGGAAGGAACGAGGTTGGTCGGACGAGGGGGCACTTGACTATTTTAAATGCTTCGGGAACTGGGAAAGCACGACTTGAACGACTCGAACACGCCCCCCTTGCAAAAATCAGCCGACAATTTGGAAATTCGAAGTGGAGGAAAGAGAGCCCTTCCGACAGTGTTTCCGGGCTCCAATTCGCTGCTTCGGCGCCTTGGCCAACTCATCCTGCCATCTCATCAATGCAGTGTGATTGTGATCACCCACATTTGATGGGGCCTAGACTGCTGTGGCCTGCCGTGTTCTACCATAGTCCGCCTTCTCTCTCGCTTTCTCGCTGGAATATTGCGCTGTTCGCCATCAAATCAAGGCAGTCTCCCTGGGTCAGTTATGCAACTGGCACAATCGACTGGCTGGGAGAGAGTGTGAATGGCCTCGAAAACTGGCCGTCACACTGCCCGGATGCTCGTTCCGCCCACGTCCTCTTCGCTGGCTGCAAAGATAATAGGCCGACAATGACGGCACCCGCGACATCTTCTCGTCTGGATACGTGATGTGAGCATAATGGTCTTCACTAAAATTTCAAATGACACGAATAAAAGAGGGGGTTTGAGTGTGGGCGGGGGTGTGATTGCACTTTCCCCAACCTATCGCCGTCCGTCATTGTGGTCAAGCCGGACATGGGCCAGTAATGGACGTCGGGGCTGGCTGCAGTGCCAACGCATCGTGCATCGATGAGTTTGTTTTCACTGAGGGGCCATGCCCGGCATGGAAGCATGGAAGCGTCGAGACTCAAACTGCCGGGAGCCACTCGTGAATCGTCACAAAGCCATGGATCATACAAACGAACATTCTCCCGTTCGAGAGCGAGCCTTCGGAATGCGAGGCGGACGCATTGATTCCCTTACTCTTACTATCTCCCGACTCTCTGACCACGTCTCCGTGGCCGGGAATGCAGGAATTTTGCCACAAGCCCTGGGCATTTTTCTCCAATTTTTGCACAATTTTTTCATCTTCTTTCCTTTTTCCACCCTCTTTTCTTCTTCGGGACTGGCCAGCTGTCGGACTATTCATGGGAGAGAACCTCACAATGTCCATTGACGGGCTTTTGGCTCCGCACTGCACTGCGTGTTCGGCATGATGCACTCGGCCCATCAGGGTGGTAGGGTGGGGTCTAGCGGTGAGACTCAACTGCTCGTGAACCAATATACCGAAACCATGATATACAGACAGTCTTCACGCACAACGACACTTGCTGCTTTATTAATCGTCCGGGGCAATCGACTTAGTTCATCCGGCCCGTCCCAGACCCTCTAGGCTTTGTTGGCAACGTAGTGTCAACAGATACTTGTGGACGCATTCAGCCAGTCGACGTTACTCGAGATATGAGCATCCAGCTGTTCAGACAAGATTCAAAACAGTCATGTTCGCATTTTGTGACTCACAGGATGAATCTAGACCGCATCTTGCCCTCCCCTCCTCGGAGCGACGGGAAAATTCTTACATGTCTCTGATAAAGCTTCGAGTTCCCTTTCGGTCTGAGTTGATCGCTCAATCAAGTCCTAGACTGATGGGTAGCTGCACATTGGCATTCTGCATATTCATCTTGCGTCGAAACCGAGACAGACAGACAGCCCTGAGAATCATTGATTTCCTTCCTTGCTGGACGAAGCAGACCCTCTCGAGTCTCAAGGCGGAACGATGGGCTGTCGCGTGTTTTCTTTGCTCGATCGTGAAGCGACAAGTTTCAGGTGTTGTCACCGGCTTCTTCATGTGGCAGAAGAGATTGACGCCTTTCTTGTGGGTGGCTTCAAGCCACACTCAACACTTGGTCGCTGGTGTGCTCATCGAGACTCCATCCAAGTGACTAAGGTTCCCGGTGCCATACTTTACAACAGTCCGTTGTCGACCTCCTCCGCCAGATAACGAACTCTGTCCGTAAAGTCAGACTCGCTCATTGCGGAGGATTTGGTAAGCCGAAGGAGCCGGAGGGATCGTTTTGCGTTGCTGTTGAATTCATATTCTACCTTCGTCCTCTTACATTTGACCTCCAAACGCATACACCTCCTCACATACATCACCACTGCATTCTTGCATTTCAACTTTCGCACTTCGCACAAGCGTTGCGGTAATCCTATCCTTTCCTCCTTGGTCTCTGCGTCAACCCGGCTTGGTGAAGAAGCCAGATGCCGGATATCCAACTTGATTTTTTCCTCCTTCCAGAGAGTTGAATGTCCGCTTTTTTTGCCTTGATACGTTCCACGTTGACGGAGACGGGTTTGGACTTGCATCTGCATGAGCATTTTTGTTATTTTTTTTTTCCCTCCCACTTCATCAGGCCGGTCTCCCCCCACGAATAAGAACGCACCATGTAATAACCCCCAAGAGTGCATGTTGGTTAGGCGCCAAAACCTACCATCAACTTTGGTGCCCAACTCGAAATCTGCCCATTCAACACCTTCACTCTCACTAAATAGGCCTTGGTCACCGCTCTGCTATTCAACAGGGTATTTCCCTGCATTCGTCCAATCCATCCCCGCCACCCCACGTTAGTGATCGTTGAGTGGTCGTTGCGTACCTTATCCTCGGGTGAACACGGTGTCGGGCATTTCCTCCAGGAATCGTGGCCTCTGGCAAGCCAGTAATTCTGGATGGTCTCAGCTCGCCCTGCGGACCATACGTACCTACACATTGTGCGAATTACGTGAGACCGGACGAAAGCAAGTTACAAGTATCCTACCACTTAGCTGGTAATTGACTTGCACATTTCAAGTAGCATCCACGATACTGGCAGTCGAGACGGGTTTCCGAGCTTCTGGTGGTACGAGGGGGTGTGTCAGATGAGGCCCCCGGCGGTTCACTCTGTCCGGGTGAGCCACCAATTGCTCTGCGGATGGAAGCAAACCGGACTCCAGCTTCCACCCTCGGTGCGTCCTCTTCACCATCCGTAGACGAACCAAGATGCGACCCGTCGCCAAACCTGTAGATTCCCCAACCCCGAATCGTTATGAACTTGCCAGTTGGCTTCGAACCTCTTCGAGCTGCTTGTCCACCGTTCAGTGGACCGTCCGGCTCTCTCAAATGCGGTCAGGACGACGCAGGCTAATTAAATACGTCAAACCAACATTGGCATTCTGTGTACGGGGGGCGTTTGGATGGAGAGGCACGGTCCTACTACGAAGTGCCACGCCGCTAGACTCTAACATAAATGCCCCCATTCCGAACTAGCAATACTAAACCGAAAAACCCTCCGTACCCTCCTAACTAAGCCATTGCATGCACACACCAGCCAAATTCACATTCTTCTTCTCTGTTCTTGGCTCTTGCCCCAAAAAATCTAGCAGCCATAAGGTCTGAAATTCGTGTCATTGAGTCCTATTTCCTCTCGGGATTTCGAGATATCCTCAGTACCAGCCTGAGAACGATCTATCTCGTGTATACTCCTCAAGTTTTCTGCGCTGTCCTGACTCGGACGTTTGCCAGTTTCTTGAGGCTGGCATGGAAATTTGAGGGTATTATCTTCAGTACCCGAATCAGCGCGTCAAACCTAACCAGAACTGTCACAATTTGTTCATTCCCTCCAGTCCTCTACAGCCCTACGGCCAGGCAACGGTCCGAGGATCCCCGGAAGTACTATCAGGCCTCAAGTCCACGGATACCACAATCAGAGCCAAGCCCTGGGAGCCTAGGACCCCGGATTGTTCGAACCCCAGGAGTTTATTTCTCAGTTGCGCATGTCCTATCGGCGCTTGTTCGTCCCTGTCTGTCGAATATTATCTTGAGTCCCCATTTTTTTTTTTCATGCAGCGAGGCCAGAAGCTGCCTTACCCTTAAAAGGAAAAAAAGCGTTGTTGGGTTTCCATCTCTCTGCCCTGTCCTGTTGGGGAAGAAGATCTTTGTCTTGTCAAAGAAGGCATTGAAACTTTCGCCCGTCCCCGTCTCCGTTTTGTTTTTGTTTTCTTTTTCTTGTTCTCCTGGCCTTTCTTTGAGTGCATTTTGTCCATTTTGGTATTCGCAAACATATCCAAGTCTCGTCCCGGGTTTGTTCTTCCTGACCTCTCGGACCTTGGAAGCCCTGGTTGCTAGTACGCATATATCTGAACCACACTTGCGATTTCCATAATCGCGTTGGAGTCTCCTGGATCCCGGAAGGCATCAAACATTCCACGTCCCGACCCGCAGCAAGGCATATAAATTATATTGCGTCATGAGTCGCAGGCAGGTCACCCACCAAGATCCCTTTAGGAGTAGTCCTGCAAGTCCAGGGCCTGGGGCGGCACTCTGGAACACTTCACGGAGGTAGGTGTGAACAACACATGATGCTGCAGGTACACAAATGCATCGATGGGTCGTCACGAAGGGGAAACTAACAAGGCTTCTGTAGCCCTGCTTATCTTGATACGCGGCGGGGTAGTAGTCCACCCGGCCGTACTTACTCCCAGCCATCAGGGTAAGTCGAGCCGTCCTTCGTCATGCCCAGGAGTTTATCTTATTTTGTTTTGTTTTATTTTTCTTTATTTTCTACCTTGGTTCTGGATCCGTTGGGCACTGGCCATCGTCTACGTTTTTCAGGAACAGCTGTTAACCACGTATTGAACGTCTTTCAAAGTGTTGCACTTTCGTCAGGGCCATACAATGTCCCCATCGGGATGAACGGCCACGGCCCACCTCGGGTTGAGACATCATTTCCCGTCTCGGCCGCCCCACGTGCGTTTTCTCCGGGTCGATCGACCTCAACCGTTGGCTTTCTCCCGCCTACCAACTCGGGGTATGGCCCGTTGAATGGAGGCGGCTCTTCAACGACTGTCTGGAATTCCCAGAGCGCCATGTACTCTCCGACAGACTCGGTCGATGATATCATAGCATCCTCGAATCTCTCAGACTGCTCGCTTGATAATGACGCTGGACCTGCGTCGCCGCCCTCAGGGCCCAGGTACCGCGCGGGACGAGGCGGTGGTGTGGACATAAGCGGCCGGCCAGCGCAGAGACGGCCGTCCAACCGCGACGAGTTCGACGGACCCCACCACTTCCTCCAGCCACCCTCGGCCGAATACATAGCCATGCAAGAGCGTGACCTCCCACACCTCCCTACTAATCTCCCCATCCAGGAACAGGACTACATACTGCGGCAAATGAACGAGCGTCTGTCGAAATGCGCATATGATTTTGTAGCCAAGTACCAGTTCCCCATACCACTAGCACCCAACACACGTCCGGTCGAAAAGCCGCAAGACCGTGATTGGGTAGAGTGGGTGTACCTCCTCAAGCGCCTAGCGACCAAGAGACGGATCCCGGCGCGGGTGTTGTACAACGGGCAGATTAAGCAGTTCGTGCCGACGCTGGAGCACTCGCTCGAGATGCGGTACGCGCCGTCATCGGCGGCAGGGATGAAGAACGGGCAGCAGCAGAGGCGTCCGCTCAAGGATGATAGGCACGTGCTGCAGCTGCTGTCGGCGGGGATACAGGTGGCTAAGATTTTGAGAGATGCGTCGGCGATGGATTTCTTGGATAAGTTGTACGCGTCGACGGAGAAACAGATTCAGAATCGGGCGCCGGCAAGGTACCGCAGCTGATAATCGAGAGTTTTGCCGTATTTTTTTGGTTCCTTCTTGCTTGTTGGGTTTTGTCGTTGTGTTCTCTTGCGCATCTGCTTTGAAGTGGAAATGTGCTTTTTTTGGACTCGTCTTCATCATCGCCAACTTGGACGTCTTTTTCTCCTTTCCCCACTGATGATTTATACCCCTTTCATTTTTTTTTTTTGGATTTTTATTTTTATTTTTATTTTTTTCACCTGTTTTCGGGGAAACTGGCAAAGCAACATTACAGGATATATACGGTATACCAGCGGTGGCATCAGACCTAGCATTACTGGAAGCTTCATATCGTTTTCCCTCGGTTAAAGCTGATTTCTTTCCTCACCCACTCTCCCTTTGGCGACGATCCTTCTCCTCAAGCAATATGTTTACCGTTTCCTTTTCCTTGCCCTTTGCTTTCCGAGTCTCATTTCATTAAACCCGCTCATTCACACGGGCCAGCAATCTATGCCCGAGAAGGCGAGAGAACACCAAGCATACGAATGGTCGTGGGTGGCCTGCTGCAATTAGAGTTGTACAAAACAGTTCACACATCAAATATTAACCCCCTCCCAAAAACCGCGGCTTAAGCTGTGTTTGTATTCGTTTGCGCGTCGATGATGACGTTTTGTATGTATTCATAGCCTGCCAAATAGCGGTGCTCTGGAGAAGCATCAATTTGTCGGGGTTTGGGGTGGTCTAACCCGGCAGCAGCCTGCTCAACCGCAGAGAGAAAATTGGCGAGGAGAATGTGCCACGACATGAGTCTGTTCAAAGAGCAGCGAAGGCTGAGTTCTGCAGAAGTTCGCCTTTCGTAGGCTACGTGTTCGTCACCTTTGGCATCATGGCTGCTGCCGGACTGGGAGACGAGTGTCTCTTATCCTCAAGGCTCATTGATACCCAACTTCATAGGCAAACGCGGATGTCGCGGGTTTCTCTCCATTATACTATGTCCCTCCGTACGGGATGGTTGCTGCACTTTCTGTAAATTGGAGAGGGGGCAGAGCAAATAGCTGACCTTCCCTCGCTGGCTTGGCTGAAAGTGTGAGGCGAGCAAGTGCAACCAGGCTGTGAATGGGCCGGTCGCAATTGGCCGAGCTGCCCGGTGAGGAAATGCGGAATTCGGCAGCGCGGTCGGTCGTGGCACCATTTTCAGCGAGGCAGGGACGCGATTTATACCGCACGTCTTTGGACAACGTCGATGAGAAACGCCAGCCGATTCGGATAGCGATGACGGAGATGATATCTCTTCCTGGGTTCCTTGTTATCAACCATTCAATTTGAAGAAGAGAGAATGTCGAGTGAATTTAGTCTATTCTTTATACCGGAAGGGCCTACGACTTCCTTTTCCATCACCGACTTGCGTCGACCAGTAAGATCTCACCGTTTACGCACGCCGTGCGACCCTGTTCAAGAGACTTCAGCTCGTCCGTTTTTCTCGCGGGTCCCCCGAGGAAGCAGGACAATATCTCTGCAGCCGCTGCAAAACGGCAAGGGGGGACTACTTGTATTTATAAATGGAGACTGTACACTTTCAGCCACCGTAAAGCCTGGTGACACTTTGCTCCTCTCGTCCCAAAACCCACCATCGGTCACGCATTCTGGACTGCGCATCCTTTCGTCGGTATCCGAATCGGGTTTAGCGCCGAGCGAGGGGCGATGCGGGATGGCGTCTTTGCTTTACAAAAGATGAAGAGTCGCCAGCCCTGGGGACATTTCCCTTTCCGTTCTTGTGAAAAAGGGTTTTCGGATTCTTGGGGTATATTATCTTCATAAATACTAGAGGTTTTCGATATATTTATTTATTTTGTTTGACGGTGTGAATCTACGAGATTTTGTGAGGGACATACGTCTCGCTCTCTTTGCGGCCCCGAAACAGAAGATTCGAACGATTTGATCCTGATGGTACGGGAGAGTTGGTAGTGGGCCAATACGATCTTGCGACTGAAGAACATCACCGAGAAAACAATTCCGGTGCCCCGAAATAAACTTGGAGTTGAACCAGTGTTGAACTAGTCGAGAAGGAAAGAAGGAAAGGAAACGACTGAGAATACGACTGGAGAAAGGGCGAAAAGAAAGCGGAAAACAATTACGTCCATGGCGTCCACCATGTCGCGCGGACCAACCCCCCTGGCCTCCTCCCCCTACGATCCCCGGAGCGACTCCGAAGAATCCTGGCAATTCATCGACTACTCCAGCACCGGCTCCGGTCCCTCCTCTATCGGCTTCCTCCCCAGCCCGGCGAGCGGAAGTCTTAATGGTTTCGCCATAGTCGGCCGCACAGGGGGTCACGTCGTTGTGGCGACCCCCGAGTCGCCGGCCTTCCTCGACCTCGACCAGCCCCAGTTCCCCGTGGATTCCGCCGTCGGCTTCGCGGATGCCATGAGTGACAACTTTGTGTCGCCGGGGGTTTCGGCCTCTCCGTCGGCGCAGTCGGCGTCGTCGCTTTTTATGCAGCAGTCGGGGGCGGCTTCGACTGGGTCGATGGGTTTGACGCCGCAGACTTTACTTTTCCCTGGAGCTCAGATGAATGACATGAACGAGATGAATGGTGAGTTGGTTGGACTGGTCGTATCACAACGTTGAGAGAGCGACTGCGAGTGTTCTATGCTAATCCGGTCGTATGCATGATAGAACTGGCTGGACAATTCTTATTCAACAATGACTTCAGCAACACCACCGATGCCCTTGTTGGCCTCGACGTCCTCAGCCAACTCCAACAGCCCGAGATGGGGCTAGTCTCCACGAGCTTCCGCTCCATCTCCGACGTATCAAACTGGGAGCAGCAGACCCTCGACGCCCAACAAACGCTAGAACAATCCCTCTCCCCCATCCTCGACACCCTCTCCTCCTCCTCCAGCAACAACAGCTCGCCCTCCCCCATGCTAGAATCGGGAGTAAAGGGCGCCATCCCCATCCGCAAGGTAAAAGAAGGCAAGGTCGAGAAGAAAAAGAAGAAGAAGCCCGCGTCGGAGCAGGCGGGCAAATTCGTCATCATGACGCCCACGTCCATCAGCGCGCACTCGAGCTCGGGCCGACCTAACCCCTTCGAGTGCTTCGAGGAGGCCTTCCGGACGTCGCACAAAGGTCGCAAGGGCCCGCTTGCCAACGACACTAAGGAGAACGCTTTGCAAGTGCGGAGGCTCGGCGCGTGCTTTTGCTGCCATAGCCGGAAGGTCAAGTGCGATAAGGAGCGGCCTTGCAAGAATTGCAAGAAGCTTATGATTAATGTACCGCAAATTGTGTGCTGGCAGTTTCCTGACTTCCTTCCCGTTCTGTTGCCGACCTTTATTCGCGGACATCTCAGGAAGGAGGAGGTGGTTAAGTTTATCGCCGAGAATATCGAGTCGTTCAGCATTGAGGGTCTCGAGGAGCCTTGTACCATAGAGCTGTTCTCCGGCACGCGGTTCAGGGCCGTGTTGGCCGTCCAGGCCAAGTTCTTCACGCCCAAGACGGCGGACATACTGCAACATTGGCACTTTCATTCGGACCAAAACACCATGGATATCCAGGCGAGGAATGCCGTGCCCATCGGCATCGACCCGGAGCAAGGCGGCCAGAAGGACGAGCTTAAGAAGCGGTGCAAGGAATACATGCAGGAGATTCTCAGGGAGCCTGCGTACTCGGAGCAACTGACCGAGACGCTGCAGCATACTGATCTCCCAAGGCAGCTTCTGCATATCGTCAATAAATACCGCGCGCAGACTGATGTAAGTTTTCTCCTTGAGACACTTCTCTCATCACCCTTGATGCTAACAAGTTTCTTTTTCACAGTCCCTCATCGTTCGTCGGGCGTTGAATGTCTACACTCTTCACTACGTCCTAACCC
Source organism: Scedosporium boydii (assembly GCA_002221725.1). Taxonomy (NCBI): domain Eukaryota; kingdom Fungi; phylum Ascomycota; class Sordariomycetes; order Microascales; family Microascaceae; genus Scedosporium; species Scedosporium boydii. Next base: position 24,631 of record NJFT01000022.1, read on the forward strand.
GCCAACTCTGCATGACACGAAACAGCGTCGTCGGCCTCCGCGACACCAAACTCGTGCCCCAGCACGTACCCTGGGTAACATCCCGCGTGCTCAACCGCCAAATCAAAGCCGTCCTCGACGACGTCATGCAGCGCGAAATCCAACACCTCTTCGAAGCCTTCTCCAAATCCCTCAAGCCCAAGTCCCGCAAAGAATGGGCCCCCTGCCTCGCGGCCTTCCTCATCCTCTGCCTCTTCATGGAATCGGTCGAGACGGCGGCGGACTACTTCGTCATCACGGAGAACGAGATCAACAACAAGACGCAGCTGCCGCCGACGTACGACCGCAAGGTTGCGCTCGATGTTAACGCCGAGATTGAGAAGTTGCCGTTTAGGCAGTTTACGTACCAGTTTCATCAGATTTATCAGACGCATAGCAAGGATATGTCGGCGAAGTCGTTTAATCCGTTGGTGGATGATGGGTTTATCGGGAATGGGGATTTGGATCCGCCGGCGATTGAGCTTGTATACTCGCTCAAGCAGATTCTCGAGGGCCAGACTGGTATGCATCCGTCCTGTTTCGTTTTCATTGTCCTTTTGTTTCTCCTTTCCATTTGTCCTGGTAACTAACCATGTTCCATAACTGATAGGGGTCGATCTTCTCAGCCTCGTCATGGGCTGTATTCTCCCGAACAACGAGCAGCGCCCCCATCGCGATGTCTCGTTCGACTACTCGGGCAAGCTGGTGTCTAGGTTCCTGCTGTCGTTTACCGATGAGAAGTATATTTTCGACAACGAGCCAGAGAGCTTTCCTAGTGCTTGAGTCTGAAGAGTGTGTCTAATGTCTTGGGCTTGGCTGTATTTCGTGTACTTCTCCTCTTTACTTCTGGTCTTCTTTCTCAGAGCAGCGTTGGGATCGGGTTTTTCAGTTTTGACGGGATTGGGATACCATGTACGGCGTTCTTAGGGGTACGACGGATAAATGGGTCGGGGTTTTGATATATAAAAGAGTGTAGGTGATCTTTTTTGTCTACTTTTTATATATACTACGATAGCAACACGACGCGAGGCATCATCTAGAGACATGATCGAATCTCCAACGTACAGTGCATGCCCAAGTCATACGGAAAGGAAACTGAAAATATGTTTGTCCGATTTTAGTCCTGGGGCCGCATCAAAGCAAAACGGCGGAACCAGGGTGGAGCGGACCGGTTGTCTAGACCTTTGGATCGTTCTCCCACTTGCGAATGAATATGAACAAGTTAACACCAAGCGGATTGAAAGCCGTGAGGTGCAGGCAAATCGTGGGTTTTGTTTTCTTCTCTCGACGAGAGAGCTACGAGAGGGGCTTGCAATGTTCCCCGTGGAGGCCAGTCACAAATATAGCAGGGGGAAAGGAAAGGAAATGAGGTCGGACAAAGACAAAATCAAGTCCAGCCAAGGAGAGAGGGCGCCACATGGGATGGCATCACGCGCTCCATCAGTTTCGGTGGCAGCGGTTCTTTCTAGCTTGCTTACCCGGGTTGGTGCTTCAGTCGGCATTGGCTTCTCACCGAGTCGCATGGCTTGCCGAATCCAGGCCCAGGCGTATAGGATAGGTCGCCTCGTTCTTGCGGGGTGGAAGTTTGAGCAAGGGAAGCCGAGTGGGCACTTGTGCAGCGCGGGTGACACGCTTCACTTTCACTTTCGGGGGGAACACCCTGGCTTTGGATTCTGTCGAGTCGTGGTACCGGTACTGCACCTAGACTCGTACTCGTACCCTGAGGACACCTTGGCGTCCAGAATGAGGATGATAAGGGTGTGGTAGGCAAAGCGCGAGTTGTTCAGGGAGAATGTGTGAGTGAGGCCATCTTGGGTGCCAGAATTCAGAATTGCAAGCCGAAGAAATTTTCGAAAAAAGACTTGCAATTTTTCAATTTCTCCTTAAATAATACAGTTTTCCCCGAAAAGTCACGTGGACAGGCAACTGGGCGGCTTGTGCTTCGTAGGCTCTTACTGCACAACTCAGCACAGCACAATTCCCAGGGGCAGCCAGGGTATTATTGGCTCGGTGCACAATTGCAAGGGGACGCATTCGGGTACAATCGAAAACAATTGACGTCACCTGTAAGGTCGAAGTTCAAAGTGCGGGTCTATGAATATCTCCAAAAAGAAAATTACTCTTTTTATTATTTTTTCCTTGTTTCCTCCCAAACACTTTTTCCGCACCATAAATCAACCGACGGTTACTCTTCCTTCGAAGCCATCCACGTACCCTCGGTCAAGTTGCGTGCTAGAGAGATTGGGTTTCTTGATCCTTTGGCACTCCTTTTTTCCACTCCAGATCTTCTGGGCTTGTGAGTCCTTTTCCATCGATTACAATCGACTATTGTTTCATTGTTTTCGGTGAGATGGTCACAAGAACGTTGGGAAGGATGCCGACATTTCTAGTCTGTGGCTGACAAGTATTTCTCGGTGGCTGTCTTGTTCAAGGATACCATCTCTTTTTAATGTGCGGGTAGATGTTCCGGCCGTTCTTGGCCATGTTGCGAACATTTGCGAGGAATGCGTCGTCAGCGACGGTGCCTTCGTAGAAACAGGGCGCGACGGCTTCATTGTTAAATGACTTTAGTTCGATTATTTTTAGTAGTATGTTCATCAAGACTCGACGCTAAACGGGGCTGATATACTGATACACAGTAGGGCATTGACACTCAATCCAATATAAACTTGAATTCTCCAGTTCCAGTTCTGGTGCTCTTGAAGCGCTGCTCCGCTGCCGAGGCAGATTGGACGTTTTTCGTCACTCAGCCTCTACACTAGGGGTCGCAACGCAAACGCTGCATGCAAGAACACATAACGACAAGGGTGTGTGTCCAATCAAGCGAGTGTCTTTATGTCTTTTCGCTCCAGGTCTATTCGCTTGTTGTCGCTAGTTCATCCTGTACTACCACCCATCTCATAAAGCGAGCCACTGCGCTCACCCACGACACTCGACAGCCATTATGACCTGCACTTTCGCATTTGATCTCCGGTCCATCAAATCAGCTTCTTCGAAATTCTGCTTTCTGCTTAGCACGCCGGTGTTAAAATGATGTCTCACCTCCCAACGCCGTCCCCCTTGCCGACCTTGCCTGCGATGACTGCGGCGCTGCGATTCCCTTCCCTCCCCGTTCTTCTCGGACTAAAGTATTATTCCCTTGGTTTCTTGATGCTGAAATATCAGCCCGAACGAATCCATCCCGGGGACCTTTACTGACGTGGTCTGCATCCACTGGCCATCGCTTTGCCTTTCCCGGATCGCACACCTGTGGGAATGGCATGGATATCCATGATACTTGTAGTATCTCTCTCAGCAGATCCGCCATCCGCCTCTGCACATTCTCCCACTAGCGCCCTCTACCAAACCACGCCCCTGCATTTCGGTGATGACCTCCTGTCGTGTTTAGGAGTTTCTGTAGAATTGTAACAATGAGTGTCCCGGGCGGGTTGATCCCCTTGTCTGGGTTGCTCGTCCACGTCGGTCCCCATGCCCATTCGCTCGTCCCCGTCGAGGTATAAATCCAAAGGCCAGAACTCTTCCTACCCTTCCTATCCTCCCTCCTCTTTCCCCACTTCCTCTTCACTCTTTCCATTCTACCCCCAAGGTACACAACTAGTTCCGTCTTCTCAAAAGTACAACCCATCAGTCACTATGCCCAACCCAACCTACAACGAGAACTCCGACACCGCCGGTGCTAGCGGTGGTAGTGGTGGTGGTTCAAGCGACACCGTCCCCATCGATGGTGGTATGTGTTTATATGTCCACCAATCTGCAGAGCTGTTTCTTCTCTCTCATATCGGTGACTAACGTTGAATCTTTTGTTGTTTTCCCTTGCAGGCTATGGAAAGTGAGACTCTCTCGCTTCCTCCTCTCTCGCTGCTCTCCCCGAAAGAGCCAGAAGGCGTCGGACCTCCAACAACTACTGCCTGCCCACCACGACTTGCCTCCTCAACTCATATATAAAAGAAAAAAAAAAAAAAAGAAAAAAAAAAGAAAAAAAATCGTCTCCAACTTCTATCAAGATACCAAGTCGCGCGAGATACCCACCAACAACAAACCTCTCTGGCTTCCGGCTATCGAAATGCCCCTTAGGCATCTTTCATCTTGGGGCCCCGGCCCACCACTACTTACGCCAACTTGGGGACATGTTTAAGGGTTAACTCGTGTCTTGGTTTTTTTGAGATTTTGGAGTTCCTTTTCCATTTATTTATTTGTTTTATCTTCCTTTTTTAGTGTTTTTGGAATACTTCAGGCGCAACACATGAACTAGATTGTCAACTTAGCGATGGGAACTGGAAAAGGAGCAAGGGCCGTATAGCAAGCATATCGGATTGGACTCTAGCGAAGCGAATTACAAAGGTACAACTAGCATACTATGAGAGCACTTGTTATTTTCCTCAATTTACTTTCACAACTATGAAGAAGTATCATGTGCATGTCAGAAATATATGAAATTTGAATTTTGGTTTCAAAAAATAAGAGAAAAGAAACGAGTAGAAACGGTCCCCATTAATGATAGCCATCTCCTATTACGAAGTTGACATCCCGAACTTTTCCATAGCCCGTTTGAGAAAAAAAAGGAAGAAGAAAAATATGTATATGAAGAAACTTTTCCCCTTAAACCTACGTAGATATTGAAGAAAAAAAAAAGCAAAGAACTTTAGTACCCATCACCTCGGCGGCCCAGGCAGTGGTCTCGGCCCCACAATCTGCCTCCTCCCGGCCCCGATACCCGTCCCCACTTTATTCTGGCTATCACCCCCCGTATAGCCCGACCACTGGCTCACATCCCACCGCCCGCCGATTCCGCCGCCGATACCTTCCACGCCCTCCGCCGAGCGCACAGCCTTGGCCGTCTCCTTCTGCGCCTCCTCCCACTCACGCTGCCTCTGCCTCTCCATCTCCATCTCCCTTTCGAGCAGAGACTTGGACGCCCAGCCGCCCGCCTTAGTGGCCGTCTGTCGCTGCGCGCGGCGTCTGTCTTCTGCGTCGCGTTCGGCCGTGGCGCCTAGCTCGCGGGAGTACGTCGCCGTTGGAACGGGCTGTGGTGGCGCGGGATTCGTGGCGAGGTACCTGTCCGTACGGTTCATGTTCATGTTTGTGGCTTGTGGTGGTTGCGGTTGAGGTTGGCGGGGTTGGTGTTGCTGCGGTACTGGTAGTTCTCGTGCGGGAAGAGGAGGCCCGGGCGCGGGAGCTGGCGCCGAAACAGGTGCTGAAATAGGTGCCGGAGCAGGAGCCGTCGCGGGCGCAGGAGAACGAGCAGGTGCCGGTGCCGAAGTAGCCGCATAAGCTGCTGGGTCGGGCAGTGGACGTCCACCAGTGTTATGAGTCCTCACCTTCGGAGGGGGTGACGAGATGGCCGTAGGATCGGGAAGTGGCCGAGGAGATTTGGGAGGCACAAACTGGTGCTGCTGGTGCTGGGGCAGCTCCTGAGGAGGAGGCGGCTTGTGACGCTGTGCGTGCTGCGGCTGCGGCGAGACCGTCAAATATTCGCGCTGATCCCTAGACCACGAATCCTGACGACTCGGCGGCCGAGGACGACTGCGCGATCGAGCTCTAGACCGCGACTCAGCCGTCACTTCGGCATGCGGGTTCCCACTTCTCTGCTGCCTATCCCGCTCGTACTCGCGCTCGCGTTGCCGCGCTAGCTCGAGTTCCTTTTCCAACTCCTTGATCCTGTCCGTATAAGCGCTCCCCCCACCACCGTCGCCGCCCCCGGAGGATATGCCGTGCTCGGCCTGGTACTGGCTCAGGTACTGTCCCTTGAGGGCAGATCGACTGCGGCTTCTCGTGCGCTGCCTCTCCTCCTCCAAGCGCGCCTTGGCTTCATCCTCCTCCTTTCGCCTCTTTTCCTCCGTGATCTTCCACATCCTTTCCTCCTCTTCCCACTTGCGCTTCTCCTCCTCTACCTTTTGCCGCTCTTGCTCCCGCAACCGACGCGTCTCCTCCTCCCACCTACGCTCTTCCTCCAGTCTTTGTCGCTCCTCTTCAGCCTCGAGCTCGGCCTGGAGCCGTCTCTCTTCCTCCTCCATCTCCCGCCTCATCCTCTCCTCCTCTGCCTCCTTCTCCTTACGCCTGCGCTCCTTATCGGCGAGGCTAGGCACGAACGGTCCGGCGCTGGTAATCTGCCTCCTCCCCCCAAACGCGATACCGAGATTCCCCTGGCTGGCGCCTCCCATGTAGCCGTACTGCGAAATGTTCCAGGCCGGCGCCGTGCTGCCCTCGTGCTCCTTCCGGCTCCAGCTACTAACCGCGACGCCGGGGGAAGTCGAGCCACCGTTCGTAGGGCTCTTCGTAGGGCTCCACCGCCCCGAACCCGAATCGCCCGTTTTACTGGGCGCAATCACGGTACGAGTCCCGTAGGCCGAAGACGCGTTGCTCGAGTTCGACGGGCCTCTGCCGCGGAGGGGCGTCACGGGGGGAGGGGGACCGGTACTCTGCGGGCTCATGACGCCGGAGCGAGGCTTGGGACCGATGGCGGAGGGAAAGGCGGCGGGGTTCAGTTTGTTGGCGGCGCGGCTGAAGGCACCGAGACATTGCAATACCTGGGCCGGATCCTTTTGCTCGTACAAGTCGACGGTGAGGAAGACGTCGTGCTCTTGAAGGTTGAGGGGCGGTGATTGGCAGGCCCGGAGGAAGAGAGAGATGTTTTCCATCTGGACGAAAGGCATCGCGGATTGCTTGAATCGAACGCCAGGCGGGCCGATGGCGAGATTAACGAGTCTAAGGTACGTGGGCAGGTGGGGTTAGCGGGACTGGAGGTTGGGAGGGAGAGCCGACTCGGATTCACAGGTGACTCACTTGCAGAGCGCAACGCCATCCTTGAGTCCTTCTAGTAGATCGGAAGATGGAAGTCGTTCGCCGAGGATGCTTTCGATCCAGGAGCGGGCCTCGTTGGCGGCTCCGGGGGTGTACTTGTCGAGACGCAACTTGCGCAGGTCCTTGTCGAGCGATGTCACCGAAGCCATGGCGGGCGGTTAAATGTAGTGAAAAAGGGAAAAGAAAAGGACAAAGAAAAAGCACCCCGTCGCAACCGCTAATCCTGTATCTTTGGGTTAAAGAAGGCCCCTTTCACGATTGAATTCAGGTTGTTTGACTGGGAGAACAAGATCTGTCGTTGAAGTTGAGTGGCTGATGACGTGGGTTGGATGTGGCGTCGGGGCAAAGGAAAAATAGCGTCCGGCGCTTCCAGCCGTCGTACAGGATGCGATGCACTTGCGACGACTGCAAAATCACGAGAGCGCCGAGCGGATAGCTGCAGTCGCGCTCGGATCTGTAGTGGCTGTGTTATGGTCGTGTTCAAGTTTGGGGTGGTGTCAGGCTTAGTTAGGATTTCAAGTCATGTCAAATTTGGTTGGGCTCTCATCGTTTCATGGTTTCTAAACCACCAAATGAGACCTTACGACATTAAGTCAGGAGAGTCGCCCTGGTCGTGGCCCGTTCGTGGGAGATCTGTGGCGTAGCCTGGCTGGTGGCTTCTTGGGAGGGGAAAGGTGACGGGATGAAGCAAATTGAATCATATCAATATTGACGATTACCCCCCACTTGGACATGCGGCCCATTGCAACTGCCACAGTTGCAATCATGGTGAGGAGATGCTGAGTCAACGGTCCCATCAATGCGATTGGCCTCAGCGTTATCTCGGTACCGAGGGAATGCAACTGTGAAGTCTTAAAATGCCTGTTCAATACACCTTGCCGGGCGACTTCGTACGTGATATCTGGACTTTTAGATTTTATTTTTAATTTCTTTTCTTATACCTGTGTAAATAGGAAACTTTTGCGTGGAAGCATAACCCAGACCGGATCTAAAACGTCTATAACCGAACCGCACAAGCTCGCGTCCAGTATCTCTAATTCCCTCCCGCATATCGTAGCAAGTAAAGAACCGACCTAACAATCTATCACTCAGGGTATCCAAACACGTCATTCACCGCCCGCATATTAACCCTCGTACCCATCAACGTAACCAAGATGCCCACCACATCTACCGTCAAGAGCACCAGCGCCGCCATCATATACCTCGGACTAAACACCCGAAACAGCATAAGATGTCTCCTAAGATAGCCCGCCCACGCCATCGTCGCCAACGACTGTGCCGAAAAGAACGAAACGAACGCCGCTAGTGACCGGCTTACGCTCTCGAGCACGCCCTTATCATCAGCCGACGCGAGCCACGTGACGATAAGAGGCAGGGCCGCCGTCGCCATGATCTGGCCCGCGAACGTGTTGATGACGATGATGACGGCGCTCCACGGCATGCGGATCGTAAACAGCGGGATGAAGGCGCTGTCCCACTGGATCGTGCTGATGGCCGCCTGGTGGCCCGTCGTGAAGAAGTGGAAGTTGCCCAGGAGCGCCAGGACGACGGGCCCGATGGGCTCCGACGCTATGCCGTGCGCCTTGAGGATCTCGATGAGGCAGATTATCTGCCACATCATGAGCGCGAGGGCGCCGCCTCCCATCGGCTTGGATAGGAGGGTGCAGGCGACGAGGAGCATCACGGGTAGCATGAGGTATCTGCTGCCGTACGCGTTCTTGTAACCCTCGACCAGGGTTCGTTTCGTGCCGTCTGGCATAGTCACGGGCCTCCACGCCACGAGCGGCGAGCCCCAGGAAAACATGAGACCGCCGGCGATGAGGATTATGCCTAGGATGCCGAGAGCCACGTACACGCCCACTCGCTTGAGAAGCGTCTCGGGAATCTCAGGGAACCAACTTCCGTTGTCCGCCGCATCGATGACCCAGTAGAGCCCCGTCATGCAGAGCACTCCGGGTAAACCGCTGGTGACCCAGCTCTTGCCCCATCCCGCGAAAGAGCTCGTCTTCTTCAAGAACGACGAGACGACGAAGGGAAGTGCGACCGTCGTGATGAAGGGAATCGCCAGCTGAGCGGCAGACGACGTGGACGAAGTGGTGGATGCGTAGTAAGTAGACATGCAATATGGCATCTGCTCTTCTCGGCATAATTTAGAATAAGATGCAGCTCGTCCAAGAATGACGAAGAGGATCGAATGGAAGATAGCGGTCGCCCGCGCCCCCTTGTCCTTTAGGCGGAACGCCCTTGCCGCTGACACCAAACCAAACGTGCCAAGGAAGAATAGCGAAATAGAATCCTCCCAGATGGTGTAAGAGTTGGCCGCAAAGCCAATCGATTGACTTATTGTAAACACAGCTGAGAGCCAGCCCCAAATAGACGAGGGCAGGACATTCTTCAACGTCTTGCCCACCGACGCCAAAGACACAGCAACGCCGAGAAGGCTACCCAATGCTGCAGTAGCAGCAACGTAATGGATTTCAAAAACGACCAGGCCCGCGAGTGACGTGGCATAAAGGCCCAGACCTACGGCGGCGCCGCACGCAAGTCCAGCTAACGCGTGAAGGACAAGCCGCTGATGAAGAACAGGATTCGATTCGGTTGGGACTTGGCCAGTCGCTCGCGAAGCGTAAATCAGCACAACCACAACTCCAAAAGCCATGGTCACGATGCCCGTAATCATCCTAGGAATGTCAAATCGCGACCACAGATCCTTGCAAACCCGAAGAGTCTCTCGCTGGTACGAGGCAAAAGCTTCATAGGTCTGCTTCCAATCGACCGATGAGGCACTGCCCCCTGAAGAATTCATGAGCTCTTCAGCCGCGTCCCAAAGTACCTTTGGCGATCCTAGCGACATATCTTGCTCCGAAATTTGCGCCTTGGAATACGCCGATTGATATCGCTTGGTAACCGCCGCAGCTACCCGGGAGGCGGCGGCTAGATTTTGCCACGAGTTTCCCTGTACGCCGGCAAAGGCCTCTTCTATGGGCCGCCCCAAATTGTTAAAAGGAATAGGAATTCCTAGGAGAAGCGATATTGTGGGAACAAGGTCGATCTGGTTGACGGGTCGAACCTTGGCTGTCTCTGGAGGCGTCACATACTCCGGCTTTGTGCGACCAAAGAATGGCCGCTTAGAGTACATCCATATGGCGGACTCAATCTCATCGTCGCTCTCGCCGCCGTGGTCGCCCTTGCTATCCATGCCGTGGTCACCCATGACAATCAGGAGTGTGTCATCGTCAATCTTGGAAACGACCCGGCGGATGAACTCGTCCATCTGCGCCAGCTTTGCGTTCATGGCTGGATGGTCCGGACCGTAGCGATGGCCAGCGTGGTCAACCCCCAAACAATGGCCTATGAGGAGATCCCACGAATCCTTCTTTTCCGGCTCCATAAGGGGAAAGATGCGCTCGATGACTCCGTTGTCGACGGTGTGTAAGTCCCACACGTTGAAGCTATCAAACGCCTTGCTTTCATTCGGTTGGAAATAGCCCGGGAAAAGAGTCCACCACGTATCATCTCCGACCTGAACAATCTTCATGTCAAGATTGCGCATCTGCTTCAAAATGTTATCCTCGTCAATGGCGTCAAAACTTGAGCCAATATCCATAAAGGTCGGAAGTGTGCCGGTTGTCAATCCCTTCAACCTCTGGAATGTCGCGGTCGGGGGGTCGGCGATGAAGGGGAGAAGGACCGCATTCTGCGGGGATTTGATAGCAGACTCGTGTAGGAAGGTCAAGGCATTGTGGTATTCCTTTGTTTCCTCAGTTCCGCGCGAAGGAACAGTAAAATCGTAGCGTAGCGCATCAATAAGGATCACTACGGCCTTGTCGAAGGATTTCGGATGCCAGCAGCCGGCATCGACACTCCCAGGGCCTTCCCATAGCGCGGTGCGTGAAGCCGACACGTCAATTGGCGGCGAGCCACATTCGGATGTGTCTTCTAAGACCACTCTCGTCAAGAGGAACCCGCTCGTAAAGAAAACGATGCCCACAGCGTGTACAAACAGAACCCAGACCCAGAAGGCAACCGTCCACCCCCAGCGGCGCTCGTACGCGCGTTGGCGGGCTAAATGGCCCACGCGGTTATTTTTGGCGAGAACCCAGTCTAGTGAGGGGGGGAGCTTTTCTTGCGCAGGCGGATCTGCAAGTTTGGTCGGTTCTTCGGGTTGCGCGGGCGGTTTCCGAGGTCGTGGTTGCGGTTTGGAAGGCATCTTGATTCGATTCGTCTCGGACCCCGGTCAAGGAGTGGTGGAAAGGGAAACGAGACAAAAAAGCGCAGAGATGCGGTTAAGGAAAGAAAGAAGGAAGGAAAAAAGGTTCTCGAGTGTCGAGCTCCATTCGCTGCGGAAGCCACGGGCTTTTTGTGGGCATGGGCAGGACAATAGAGGGAGCTGTTACAGATCGCGAAACAGCATCCTCGAGCTATCCTGGACAATTCTACGCGGGTTATCAGGGTGCTTATTACTATGCGCTGAGCTGTCAGTGCACAGGCAAAATCGTTCAGCAGTGACCGCTGAAAACCGGCTCAGCGCTGAGCGATTTAACTTTTCAGGGTCCAGCCGGATCTGCCACATGGTTTCCAATTGTCCGCAGATGCCAATTGAAACCTCAGCCCCCACAACCCTCGACACATCAAATCCCCATCAAATACCGGGGTGCATGCAAATACACGAAATCTCCCGCCAAGCCAATCGGGCACAGACCAGCTAGAGCCGAGCAACGAGGCCACAACCGCGCCCGACTTTGTACCTCGTGGCTGCTGGCAGTGGCAACTGGTACCAGCAGAGCGCTGTCAGTACCTCAGTACACAACCTCGCTACAGCCTTGAATATCCCATCACACTTTTTTCCACCATCGCCTTCAAGGTTGAAAAATCCCTTCCTCCATAACATTCCAGTGAATCATTCTCCTTCCTCTTCTGCATTGCATTGCATCCCACCCACCATCCTCGTGGTTCATTTTCATCTCCCCGTGCATCTCAGAGCCCGGTTTCTTTCATCCAGCCTCCATTCCACCTCTTCTTTTCCTTCGTTTGGCGATAGGGTAATTCCTCCCCAGCTGCCTTCCTTCCCTTCCACCTCCTGCTACTACAGCATCACGATCCATCTCCTTTCCGACTTCCAGGACTCGATACTATATATCTCGTCCTTCCTAGTGTTCTTTTGAACCCTAATATCATCTCACCCTCTCCTCTACCGCCGCATAATCGTCTCCGAGCCTGCCTTCAACCCTCTCTGACCTCTCCTCTCCTCACCATCAACCATCAAAATGGCTACTACCAACGGTAACCTCCACAGCCAGGACTACACACCCTCGAATGAGGCTTCCGAGCAAATCCAATCGAGTAGCTCCAACCATGATCTAACCAAGGATGAGGTGGGCTGGTACTTCGTGGAACAATACTACACGACACTCAGCAAGAACCCCGACAAGCTCCATGTACGTTTATGCCCAATTCTTTTTTAATCGGCTTTCCAAATTATGAGGATTCATCAGAAACTAACGACATTGATGTTTGATAGCTCTTCTACGGCAAGCGATCTCAGTTCGTGTTCGGAGAAGAGGCCGAGGTCGCCAACATTTCCGTCGGACGCCCTGTAAGCATTTCCGCCTCATATATCCATATTCATCTCTGTTTCCTGTCCCCAACGGCAACAAAAGCTAATATTCCATTCTTCTCGCGACCGTAGGCTATCAAGGAGCGAATTAAGGAGCTCGATTTCCAGGAGTGCAAGGTCCGCGTTTCCAACGTCGACTCGCTCGCCTCTTCCCAGGACACTATCCTCATCCAAGTCATCGGTGAGACTTCCAACAAGAAGTCCGAGGAGCCCAGGAAATTCGTTCAGACCTTCGTTCTTGCCAAGCAGCCCTCTGGATACTTCGTCCTGAATGATATCTGGAGGTACATTAATGACGAGGACGAGGAGGCTGCCGAGCCCGCCCAGGAGGAGCCAGAGGCCAGTGAACAACAAACCGCCGCCATCGCTGAGGTTCCCGCTGCTGTTGAGGCTGCTGCCGAGGAGCCCGCCAAGGCTGAGGAGGCAAAGGAAGAGGCTGATGAGACTCCCGCTGCCCTCGAGGCGGAGAGTGTAGACAAGAAGTTGGAGGAGGTTGCCGAGGCTGAGGCCGCGGCTGAGACTGTTGCCAAGGAGGCCCCTGTTGAGGCTCCCAAGGCGGAGGCCGCCCCCAAGGTCGAGGCTCCCGAGCCTGCCACTGACGAGGAGAGCGTCTCTGAAGAAGCCGCCGAGGAAAAGGGCCCCGAGAAGCCTAAGGAGCCTGCTCCTACTCCTGCTGTCCCTAGCGCTAAGGCACCTGCCGCGGCGGCATCTGCGCCCGCCCCCGAGCCCGAAAAGCCCGTTCCTGCTAAGCCCTTGACTTGGGCTAGTCGTCTCGCCGCTGCCGCCGGCCCTCGACCCCCCGTTGCCCTGCCCAAGACCGCTACGCCTCCCGCCGCGACTCAGACTAGGGCCCCTGCTGCCGCTGCTGCCCCCAAGGCCGCAGCTGCTCCGGCCCCTCAGCGAACCGAACCCACGCCTGCCCCCGCCCCTGCCGCGACCCAGGAATCGATGTCGTCTGGAAACGAGTGGCAGACCGCCGGCAGCGATTCGAAGAGGCAGAACAGGCCTCAGTCGATGATTGCCCAGTCCGAGGACAAGGGTACTCTTGGTTACGTCAAGTATGTGACTGAGAAGGTTCGGGATACCGAGTTGAAGGCTGCTCTCTCCCGCTTCGGCGATCTCACATACTTCGACATTAACCGCGATAAGGTAATTTTTGTGTCTCATCATCTTGTGTCTTGCAGTTACATATTTATGAGTTGAGGTGCTAACTCTCATTCTTCAGAACTGCGCCTTTGTCGAGTTCGCCACTCCCGAGGGCTATAAGGCAGCCGTCGCGGCTAACCCTCACGTCGTCAATGGCGAGAACATCGTCGTCGAACAGCGCAGGCCCAAGTCGACTGCTTACGGTGGCGCCCAGTACGCGGCCAACCGTGGCAGTGCGTCCGGCAGGGGGGGACGTGGTCGCTACGATGGCAGCCGCTCCGGCAGCCAGGGCGGCCCCAAGGCTCCCTTCGGCTCGCAGACTAGGGGTCGTGGTGGCGCCGCTGCTCGAGGAAAGGGCCCTTCGCAGCCGGCCAACGCTTAAATAAACCGGCTCGACTCTGAATGCTCAATAGCTCCTTGAAGCTGAGAGCTCATTATCGAGCTCGAACAAGGCTCTAGGAGGCGACTCTCGGCCTCTTTCTTTCTCACACCCACCCCCTACCACCGTCACTACTAACAGAGGTCGAGAGTCCTTACCAAACACAAACTTGAAAGAGTGTAATGCTCTTCACAACACACAACCTTTTATAACTGCTTAATCTTACCACACGTCTCACTCGAGGTAGACGAGAAGGACAGACTGCGAGTTGGTTCGTAGCTGCCTTCTCAGCATCGAGATCGAAAATAGCATCTGACACATCATGGCGGCGTTTGGTCTAACTTTCTTAGACTTAAACTTCTGTTACATACTTATTCCCTTTATACGTTTCCGTCGTCCTCGAGCCCATTTCTTATTCTTTGTCTTGTAGCCTTGGCCTCGGTGGGGCTAGGATGCCATGAGATGAACTTCGTGGCATACAATTTGTTTCTTTTTTTTTCCTTGATTTTGTCCCTTTGATTTTTCTGATCATCAAGGCTTGGGAGTCAAAATGGGCGAGGAAGCGAAAAGCTGGCGGATGTCGACATGCTCTTTTTTATTACCTCCTTTTTTTTTCCAAAGATTTCTCTTTTTTACACTAGCAATGATGTGGATGGACGGGTGAGGTGGAAATAATATCCCTTTTGGTGAGGGTGGGATACGGACGGCCGGCGCAGGATAGGGGGAAAGAAGAGAAGGAAGGGAAAGAAAGTGTAAAATAGGAACTTAGATAGTTGATACAGGGCTAGGAGCATGAAGCTTTGGAAGCGGACATAATCAAAGAGTCTCAAAATCCGAGATGAGAAGAGGATTTCCTTCTGCGCTACTGTGATGTCCAAGGTTGATGTTTTGGGGTGTATGCCCATAGAAACGCCATTTCGGCCCCGATGATGGACCCGTCACGTTCCCTCAACGGAAATGGTTCGTTCCGAAGAAGCAGAATGGCAACGTATGAGTCAAAACAACTTGATCAGCGCTGTTCATCCGCAGCGCTCCAGCGGACGATGTCCCCGATTCGTGTGGGAGAGCGAGAGTGAAGTTTGCCAGGATCATTCTGCGAAGCAAAAGGTCAAAGGATCAAAAGGACCGGTTTCCTTCTCCGGAACTTTGCACAAGATCTTCATTCCCCCCCCATTCCCACCCATCAAGGACTTGGACCTTTGGGAAAATCTTCTTTCTTTTCGTAAGACGAGCGTTGCATGTTAATTGCGGGGTGTGGGAGAAGACGCATTTACGAAGTACGAAGGTAATAAGCCGAGATTCCCAAGAGGATCGTTTCCACGTGTGATTCTCTCCGAGTTCAGGGATGACTGAAAGCATGGGGGGCCACAGAGCGACGACTAGGGGGGCGGGAAGCGGTGGGTTGGATTCCTTCATCCCTTCAAGGTTCTCTCCCCCGAGATCGGGTCTGGCTTTTTTTCCTAATTCTTGACTTGTTCGAAGTGGCGGGTTTCATCTGGGTTGACTAACTCGGCGAGATCGCTTTGGGAGGTTCACATGTAACGTTCTCGGGCACTCTGGGGTTTGGTTGTCACAGAATGCAGTTTAAGACCTTCCAAACGGGGACGGTGAAGAACCTTGAGGGTGGAAGAAACGGCCCAGGACGTTTGGGCATAACGCCTGAGGTCCTACATTGTGGGTGACGAGGCCAGGCAGTCAAGCCTTTTTGCTCCGTGGAGGAGAGGCTTCCATAATCTAATAGTGGAGGTCCAAGTCCCATTCCTCTCGGTCATGCCGCAGGCGGGGTTTGCTGTTGTGTAGTGGTATTCGGGGATGTCAAGAGAGGCAAGCTAATTTCCGCAAGGCAATTCGGTGTGGTTGTTTGTTGTCTCACCTTGGGGACTCTCTCACTCTCTCCCTCGCTCTCTCTGCATGGGATGTATTTATAGAAATCAGCCACAAAAAGCCAAGACGCAAAGACTACCCATTCTAGGTATCGTGGTCGGCTCCGAAGAAACTCTTGGCAACCGGAGCAGCTGAGAAAGCCAAGGCGATGTGTTCTGGACCTGTGTTTTGCGATGAAACCTCCTGTGAGAAACATCCCAACCCGATCGTTCGGCGACATCCCGTAGCCAAGACGGATAGGTTGTCAACGATCGCCTTGCTGACCTAAAGCCAAGGCTAAGCTTGGTTGACAATGATCAATCTACTACTACAAAGGCCATACTAAATTAAACATCAACGAAGGAGGCGAAGAACTACTTCGGACTTCGAGGATCAGCGCAAGAAGTGATACATCAACAATCGATCGAGTCAATCTTCATGCCGTAATTGAAACACCACGTTCACAACAACGAAGAGAGATTCGCCGACAGATACCAAAAGAATCCAGGAGGCTCCTGGGAAACGAGAAAAACGAATTAAAAAATTTGAGGCCCGCTTTGAGGGAAATATCAAAGTGCATTGGAGAACCGAATGAAAATGGATCAACAAATGGCTTTCGGGGGTCGACAAAAGGTCCTTCTGAGCGGCGTAATAAAGTGCTGGGGCAATAAAGGGCAAGGACCAGCAGGCCGAAATGGTCGAAATTTCGACTCGAAGCCCACCATTTCCGAGGATCGCTCTAACAAAGGAACCTTGGTGACAATGAACCACTGGCACACTGAGCGGGGCAGAAATTGAAATTGACAATGCAATATAGAGATCGGTGGTGTGTCAATCTGTGCCACGAGCGACGAAAACCCTCATTGTTGAGCCTGAGTATTAGTGACTACCCCGTACTCGTGTAGCGCCCACAACAGGAAGCGAGGCACGGAGAAAAGCGTGGCTCAGGGTTGGATAGACTACGAAGGCTAGCCCACCTCGAAAAATGGTCATCCCCAGAAAGGAGTGGGCAGCGAAAGGATGGAGGGACGGATCCCACGATGCCGTTCACCCCAGTCATTCCGCCGTCATTTCCGCCCTTTGCATGCGTTCGAGGGAACATGGAAGGATTTCGTGGGAGTGAGTGAGTGCCCACACAGAAGTACTTGTGCTTTGGACCAGGCTAGTCACCACCGTATTACTCCGTCCCACTCCCGCATGGCGCCGTAGACTAATTGCGAATTAGTCTCCGAGCCTGTCTTTATCCAAATGAGGGCATGCATACGACAGGTACTCGAACGGAAAGTCGCCGCCCAAATGCCTGTGGGTTTTGTGTGCCAAGTCGAGCAGGCCGCGGGCTTGGGACTTAGTGTACAAAGTAGTGTAGCTTGTTAACTTTGTGGGCAGGAATTAGTCTCGGATAAAAAGTACTTTGGATGGAATGCAGTGAGCAAAGACGCGGGTGCTTATTTCATAGAAGACGGACGGGTGAATAAAAAAAAAGAACAAGACATCATCCCCTGCATCTGGTACCCAGCCCCTTGCGAGTTTCTCTCAGATCTAGCGCGTAAGGCTCAAGTCTTGGCTACCGCTGTCTTGTTGCATGAGCCACCACCGGTCCCAGAGGAGGCTCGCGGCACATCATGAGGTGGTCTAGAATGCGCTTGTGAGTTGATAGAATAATCCGCGCCGAGTCAATTTGCCTCACGATTGCCGAGGCAGGGAAGGCATCCCCAGGTTCATTATGTCAGGGCCAAATCAACACCCTACCACCACCTTGCCAAGGGTTGTAAATGCAGAGATGTTGGGCAGGATATTAAGGCACATTAAATGCCGTAGCAGCCACAATCGATCCAATCTGGAAATGCGATTGTGGCAGGAGAAGCGACAGCTCGAACCGCCTTCTGGTTTAAAACATCAAAAAACAATAGTGCCGTGGATAGACCTAGCTCGAAGTGGGTTGTGGGCTCTTCCCCGAACGACGCGAGCACATTCTTACATGAGCAACCGGAGATATTCCTCGAAAGGAAAGCGCAGGTCTCATGAGGGAAAGATCAAACCAGAAAAACTCGAACCAACATGAATGCAGTACGTACTCCGTACTCCGTACTTCACGGAGAAACCACATGGGAGGTTGGCCCTGTTGACGAGTGACCATTGTTCGTCGACTGAAGGTGCGACGGAGTTTGAGCGTCGTAATTGCTGCGTAACCGACTTCAACCTGGCTCGCTCTTATTCCATCATATGAAAAGTGGGAGGTGGGAATCATCAAATTTAATGGAAGGCGACATGCAGGATGAGAGGATCGGCCCAGGCAGGATCTTCCTTCAACGATCAGCAAGCTCTTTCCATAATACGAAATAAAAGCAGATCCATCACCAAAAAGTCTCTGTGAAGTGCATTGCAAATCCGATCTATTGAAGATCTGCCTGAGCCCGTGAGTCCCATAATCGTATACGCGGACTTTTTCGTTTTACAGGTCGGCACACCGCAAAGTTGTTGATTCCCAGTTCCTACACTGACTCGGACCAGAAACGACTGGCTGTTGGAGAAACAAAAAGCCATTTAATGGACCAAAGTCTTGCATCTTGCGCTGGAGGGATTTCTGTGGCAGGCGTCTGCAAAAAGTACCATCGAATAATAATATTAACCAAATAAATGAAAAGAAATCTAATCCTCATGCCGCAACATCCGGATTGAAAGCCAATCAGAAGCCTCTCTGGGAAGTGATCCGTGATCTGTACCTAAAATTCGGGTATGGAAACTATGGCAGATAAGGTACAGACAAAGTATGCCCTTCATTGTGGGGATGATCAGTGGGTTAGTCCCAGTCGGCAAGGAACTTTTTGACAGTCGTACTTGTCGCACGAGTAATAATAATAGTACGAAGCAGCCTGTCAGACTTTACCGAAGTACCACATCTGTACAGGCGCAACTTCGAATCCGCCATCAAGGGACCGGCCTAAAACAATAACGGTACTTTTGATCTTCGTTTAAGAAATTCCTGCAGGCATTTCGAGCGACCGCAGCATTGATCATTGATGTCATCCACGCATTGGGCTTCGGTTTGACAGGTTTCAACGACGGAGTAGTTCTGAAGTCTGTGGAGCTTCTTTTTCTCCTTTCTCTCTTTGAGACTTTGATATCAATTACAGCATCATTGGGCCAAGTTCGTCGTGTCCCAGAAGCCACTGCGGTTTCTACATCTTTCTCGGAGTCCACCCATTTAAAGGTCTATCTCTCTTACTTCGTAAGCGTAGAGACGGGGGATTCTCGGCCCCGGAGGTACAAGATTTGAGGTGGTTGTACCCACAAGCAAACCAGGCACCAAATTACGACGGTTACACCCCATTATTCCTCGAAGGAAGTACCACGCCACGGCGGCAGGGTACTTTCGTCTCTGACCTACCAACTCGCCAATGGCCTGTCCAAGGGCGTGCTTGACTCTGTTTTTTTCCTTCTTTTTTTCTTTTCGCCCCTCCCCCCTGCACCTGCCCGAATTCCCATCCATCGACGTACCATGTACACTACATTTCTGCAGTATGTGTCCTGCCCATAGGCTACACTCCCTGCGTACACTAGGTACCATTTCATGCACCTACCTAACCTGGAATGATTAGGGTCCTTCTGCAAACCTCCCCATCGGCCCTCCCCTCCACACTCTCCGTTCACCCCCTCCTCCTCAAATCGTGCCCACACGCCTGTCTTGGTAGTATTCTGGACGGGGAAGGCGACGCCCCTTCTTGTATCGTACACATAGTGTACGAAGTACACTGCTCTGGTAATAGCGGCAATACCAGTGGCTTTCATGGGAAGTGCCAGGCTAGCTCTCCCCCCGTCCCATCTTCTCACGCCTCTGTTCACACTCCAGCCACGCCACTCTCACTAGTAACTACCCCAAAGTCATGGTCAGCCAAGCCGTCAAACGTGACCCCTTCCTCCCGTCGGTTTAACCTCACTTTTCGATCGCCATCTCAGCCGGCGGCGCTTTCCTTCAAGTTGTGTGTGTATTACTGTACAATCCCGCTTTTGACGATTTCCTCATCTTCTTCTTCTGCACTCTCATTGGAAACGGGATTCCTCCAACTCGTGTTTCACCACCTTGCGATTAAGCTCCACCGTCTTTGGTTCTTTCTCTTCCGTATTATACTTGTTCGATACAAGTTTCAACCCATCTGCCAGACAGGACTGTCGACTACATTACATGATCCACTTTCTCCGGTTGCCTTTTCCACGTTCAGCATTCCGGCTTTTATTATCCGCTCTGCTACTTTCTTACCGCCTAATAATACGCCCTGTCTCCTTGTTCATGGGTCATGAGCGTCAGTGTCTCCATCTGACATCCTTCTTTGCCGTCCCAAAGTCCTCTACGCTGCATCTTGCACACTCTGTCCGGCCTTTCCGCAACAGTAAACTGGGAAGAAGCGACGTCTCTGTGACCCCATCCCACCCCAAATAACTGGGGTCTCTCCACGCCGCCGGGTCATATTCTTGTGGGTCGCCGGTCGCCAAAAGAACCTCACCAACTCATCTCCTTCTCCTGGTCTCCGTTCCTCTCGTACATTGAGGGACCAACTGAAACCGGCCCCGTCGTGTTAACACAGCAGCTGCACTACCACGAAGTACGAGTACTTCGTAAGACCGACAGCTGGAACCTCTGGACCTCACGACTTCTCTTGCCATCAGCTCTCTCTTTCCTCCTCCAACCGCCTCATCTACTCCCACGCCGTAACCATCGCTGGTTCCACTGGTTCCCCATTTTCGCTATCCTCACCTCCCCCCTCCTTTGATCCACAGAGAGGTTCCACCTTTTCCTACTCCACGGCCGACTGCCGTGGTAGATCTCGGATGATCTCAACTTCATCTGTATTATTGATCAGACTTTTCATAGCCTTCCTTGTTTCTACACCCCCGTACCCGCACTGAAGTTCCCCATCTCCGTCATCCATCAACCCCATTTCTTCACCGCGCCTACACGCCCCCAGTTTCCTACCACTTCGGCTACCCGGCTGTTGTTGAACTTACACTACGAAGTACAGCAGCTCAGTCATCTTGAAAAAGTACCACCATCATGACCAACACGGGCGGGTCGGTATAATACCCGGTCCAACGTGGTTTTTTTTGTGGAACACACTAGGGGGGATCTGAAGGTGCCGCTAGAAGGTAGCCGCATCTTCGGGAGCCCCAGACAACAGCAGACACTGACGCGCGGAAGACCAGCGGGTGGGTCCCGGTCTTATTCTTGGGGGTATATATGCCACCGGCCCCCATGGCGCCCAGAAATCCCATCTTGGACGATGTGTCACACTCTAGCCCTACCGGTGCGCCGCCTCGACGGCGGCGACTATCTATGGACGAGGATCTATTCTATCACCAAGTCGTCACCTCAGCACCTCGGCGACCTTCTCAACACCCGTCCTATGATTCCGACACCGGCGAAATACAGCCTTCCCTCCCGGCGGCGGCGGGGGAGTCGGGTGTTGTCGAAGAAGGGTCCGAGGAACTACCCAAGTACTGGTGTTCAGTCTATTGCGAGGGAGTTTTCGAGAAAAAGATGGAGATAGAAAACACTACCAAAAGGGCGGAGGATCGTCGCTGGCATTCCTCCTACGTCGTTCTCCAAGGAACGGCTTTAAACATCTATGACATTAAGAAGGATTGGGGATGGGGAAGAAACAAAGGGGGACCCGCAATATCGCCCGATAATCCTCCTTGGATAAAAAGGGGCAAACTTGAAAGGAGCTACAGCCTGCAGTATGCGGATGTTGGCATCGCCCTTGACTATCAGAAGTATGAACCACCCCCGACCCGCCCCATTTGAACTTCATTTCTCTTTTCCCCTTCCTTTTCCTTTTGCCAGATGGAAGATGTGGTTTTGAGTGGTCATAGGGCTCTTCGAATGCCGGGCGAGATGGCGGGCGACTAACAATCTTTGCAGGAGGCGACACGTCATTCGAGTACGGGCAGAGGCCGACCAGTTTTTATTATCCTGTGTGGAGCTGAGTACGTTTTTGAAGTGGTTAGAGTCTCTTTTCTCCGCCATTGATGTTGCAGCGCCGATCGACGAGCGAGATTTCCCGCGTGATCAAAGCATCCCTCGAATTCAAAGAATACGTTGGATTCGGGGTGAGGAGTCACCCTCTCGTGCACCGTCAATATTACTGGACAGCAATGCTGGCGAGGAGGAGCAGACACTATCCCCACAACAGACTCACACCGAAGAACCTGTCGAGGACGATGACGAATTTAGCGATGCCGATGCCTTCAGTATTGATGGCGGGCACGGTGTGAACAATGGCGACAGGCAAGAAGGCGGAGTGGCCCACGATCCTCACGCCGGCCCGTCCCGACCCGAGCCCGTGAGCCGATTCTCAATCACCTCTTACCCTAACGAGTCTATTGACTACCTCTCGGGGAAATGGGCCCCCGCTCACTACTGGGGACCCGAGCACGACATGCGTTATGCTAGACTGTGCTACTCGGTCCTCCTCTTCCGTAGTCCTCGGAAATCCAATTACATCATCAGTAAAGGAAAGAAGTGGTTCGTGGATTGGGTGACGGGGCGGATGGTCCGGGTATTACCACCGGATTACGGAGAGATCGATATGCTGGCTCCATGGCACGTCGTCCACACCGAAAACAGACGGATCTAAGCCGAGAGGTTCACCGGAGCCCGGTCCACGATCCATTATCGCTACCATCAGCACCATCACCATTCGTCATACGTTCATGCATTGGGCGGGGTTTCATAAATTCGGATACACTACTGTCTATACGGCGGATACAACTGCATGGTTCCTTTGTCAACTTGCTTTTCTAAACGCATAGCCTTTTCTATTTGTTTCCTTCACACCAACAACGGCTGCATCATGGCGGGGTCTTTTTGGCGGGGTTTCATGGAAAACATTGATTTACGATACATGCGGAGTTTCGGGTGTTGTACATATATAGCTTGGTGGGAAGACATTTCCGCTTGACAGGTGCATATTTCGTTGTATATATGGCGGGAGGGATTACCTTTCTTGCAGCGGACGAGGCGCAAAGGCTTAGGGGGACCTAGAACTTTTGATTCCGCCGAGTCTTGCCATTTATAGGATTTTGTGTAAATGAATTTTGAAGTACATGAATATGATTTCAATGATCCCACCCTATCGAACACCACCTGCCCAAAACGCCGTGCACTTTTTACATCATGACACGTAAACTCCCCATGCTTGCCGAGGTCTTCAGGGACAGCAACCGCTGTAAGACCCAAGAGCCCAAATAAACCCACCCGAAAAATGCCAAAATGCCCCAGTAGAGACAACAAAATTACGAGGTAAAAAAAGAAACCGCCTCTACGCCCCCGCCATCTCAACCTCCCTCTCCCTCGCCTCAGCAGCCACCTCATCAATCACCTCTCTCAACAAGTCATTGGCGGCGTCAATGTCGGCGCATACGCGCTCGAGCGCGGCGGCGAGCTCTGCGATTTCGGCGCGCTGGGCCTGGATCTCGGCGAAGAGGCGTTCGTTGTCGGCCTGGGTGTTTTGGAGCTTGGCGTTGAGGTGGGATTGGGAGGAGGAGAGGGGGCGGAGGAGGTGGGCTTGGAGGACTGTTGTTGGGGGGAGGAGGTGGGGTCTTTTATCCGGGCATGTTAGTATCTCTCCTCCCTTTTTTTCCCCCCCTAGACTTATCGATTTATTTCTCTTGTGTGGATAGGGAAAACGTACGGAGTGGGAGGTTCAGATGCGGTTGGGGAAGAGACGCGCCGGTGGACGGCTTCGGAGACGAGGCTTTCGAGTTCGTTGAGTTTGGGTATGACGCCCCTCATGTCCATTATGCGATCGAATTCTTTCTGTAAATTAGACCGTTAGAACCAAGCCTTTCGAGCTTTCCGTGGGACTTTTTCCAAATTCGTGGACCCTCCAAGACTCCTCTCATACCTTACACATAGTCTCCAACCTCTCCACCATCGTCTTCCTCACCCCCTTCAGCAAATTGGGCGAATTCGCCGCTATGGTCGGATAGCATGCTGCCAAGTTCTCCCAGCTGACCTTGCCCAGGGTATGCGCCAAGCTCGTCGCAAAGAGCTCCTGTAACCTCGCCGCGCGGGGACCGGGTGTCACGGCCGTGTGCGGGGCTGGGAGGGGTGGGGAGGCGGGGGGTTCGGCGGGGGGGTTGTCATCGGTTTGTTCGGTCGGTTGGGCTTCTGCTGACATTTTTTTGGGCGGGGGATGTGCCGTTTGAGCGGTGAAGGGAAGACGAGGTTAGAATAATGTCGGATGTGTGATGTTGGAAGACGCGCTTGGCGGTTTGTTGCTTATCGGCGCGCCGTGGGGTCCAGCGATGATGATCTCGTCTTTATCTTATCGCCACGTGATGATAGGGATGTCCCACCTTGACGACGTCTCTGGTCCGGATCTGATGGAGAGGAAGCTCCGTTTTCGATCATTTCCAATTCCCTGCCATGGAGGAAGAGCATACTTAACCTTTTTCCTGCATCCGGACGAGCAAAACCTACGATTTCGGTATTACTAGAGAAATACCCTTCCTACGAAGCATTCGTTACCACATTGGGAACAAACCGCGCACTTCAAACGTGCTATGTTATAGCCAGCATCCCCGTTTACAATGCCCGCCGGCCCACTCACATTCCTCTACCCTCGCCTAGCGAGGGTACTCCGCCAGGCTGAACCTCTTGCACGGACACGGCCTGCGTTACCTCCCAACAGTCTCGCCCTACGACACTATGCGACGAACCCGCGACGGCACGGTAAGGCCGTACAGCCTCACTCCGAAGACATCCCCGGGGCGCCTCAAGCCAATAACGAGAACCCCGGCGATTTAGCCACCCCCGAGCAAGAAATCGCCGTGCAAGAGCCACCTAGCAGCAGCGCATCCACGAACTCATTCGATCCCCCGCCACCCGAGAATCTAACGCCGGAGGAGGAAGCCAAGAGGGTAGCGGAGGAAGTGCAAGAGAGCAAGACAGATGCCAAGAAATCCGGCCCCATGGAGACGGTTCTCTACATGAATGGCCCGCCGGGTTCGATATCCGCCGCCAAAGCACACCCGCCTCTGCCGTTCTCGCATTATTTTGATAGCTATGCAATGGTGAATAAGCTCGTGGAGGCGGGGTTCGAGAGGAGGCAGGCTATTATTATAATGAAGGCGATTCGCGGCCTTTTGAGGGAGAAGATGGCCGCGGCGCAGGCGGCTCTTGTCAGTAAGGGCGACGTTGACAATGTACGGTGTTTTTGCATTTATCTTCTCATCCCCCCCTCCCCTCCTCAGGATGATGTTTTAGGCCGCCCTTAACCTAACTCCCAATTGCGCAGGAAACCTACCTCTTCAAAGCCGCTTGCTCCGAACTCAGCACCGAAGTGAAAAATAACCGCCGCGCAGCCGACGAAGCCAACCGCGAGCAGCGCATGCGCCTGCAGCACGAAGTCGACGTGATATGGCAGACGCTCAACCACGAGCTCCTAACCCTCAAAGATACCGTGCGCGGGCTCTTCGACGATCGGAAGATGGCCGTTCGCGAGGAACAAAGTGCCAATGCGGGCTCGGTATCTCTCTCTCTCTTTCTTTCTAGCCTCCTTCCTCCCCTCTTTTCTAGGTTCCTAATTTTCCTCCCTTTGCGGAGGGAAAGAAGCTACCTATTGATCTACGCAGCCTAACACGGGGAATATTAGATCCAAAAAATCAACTACAAAATCGCCACCCTCCTCAGCAGCGACACAAAATCAGACATCGAAGGCCTCCGCTGGGTCCTCATCCGCCGCTCCGCCCTCGGCATAGCCTTCATGGCGGTCGTCAGCCTTGCCACGCTCCGGTATGCAGCCTACGTCAAGCAGCAGCGGAAAGAAGAGGTCGAACGTCAGAAACGCGAGGAAGAGGAGCGGAGGAAGCTTTTCGCAGGGGAGGGGAGGGGTCCGGTTACGGACACTGATGAGATTCTTGCGACGGCGTGAGCGAGGACGGTTTTGTGACATGGGGGCGGGTTCATGTGCTGAGGTTCATGGATGAGAGGTCTGAGAGATGCGGGACATTTCTCGTCATAACTTAACTAGCTTTTTCATTTGTCTATTGGGGGTGGAACAGGAACTGGGGAGGATTCTTCATGGCGGTTTTCTTTTGTTTTTCGGTTGCTATACACTACTAGAGGGATACCCTGAATGGGGGGGGAACAAAACAGAAAAGAAAAGATAGACCAAGTGTATCATGGCGTCTAGGTTGGATAGAGATAGCGGGAGAGCTCGGAGCTTACTGAATAGACGAACGTGTTGATAGACTCGTGTCCATGGTCCTATGTTTTCGATCTCATCTACACTTTCAAAGACCACAGAAGGCAGAGGTAATTTTAGAAACAGAACTAAAGGAAAATCATGTCTTTCCGTCTGTCCTTTATTTTTTTCTGTATTCCACTCAATGGCTAATAAGAAAACAAGAATCGCTGTTAATCCCCAGTTCCATAATTTCCCGTTGTTCCCGTTTTTGACCGTGATAGAAAAAGTGGTTATTACTTTGACGCTTCAATCCCCTCCATATAATGGGTAATAATAATACTTCGTAGCCGAGAGTCGGAGACAGACTAGAAAGCCTTGAAAAGAAAAGAAAAAAAAAAATGAAGAAAGCAAAAAAAGAAGAGAAAGAAAAAGAGAAAATAAAACCCACGAGCCCGTAAGGCTCTTTTAATGCGCTTATGTTCTTGCCTCCGAAAGACACCGCCGTCATTCCCCAATTCCAGAGACATTCATAATAGATGGAAGGAATACTCCGTCCTCCACCGAAAGGCCATATGCGTTGGCCTTCTTGCGCCATGGAGCAGAATTGCCAGCCTGCCCCAAACAAATATAACACGGTCCGTTTTTCAACAAAGAGGCGTCGGCATGTGCGTGTGTGAAATGCTGTCATGTGTGCCCATGTGTTCCCAATGCAACCCCTTCCGGCCATGGATAAAGGTCGCATTCATTCCAGGTAAAGACAACTCCAGTCCCATCGAATGTGGGACCAAACCATGCTGAATTTTGTTCTTTTTCCCCCAGGTAAGATGCAACATTGAAATCAACAATAATTATGATAATAACAAATCGGCCGCTCTGCGGCCCCTCCCTGAATATTATGGAAGATGAGGCGCCTCGTCGTCGGTGTGAGCGGCAATAAAAATACGCGTGTTGTCGTGGGGAGGGGCGGGAATGGGAATAATTTTCATCTCAAACGGTTTAGACGTCCTGGATGACAACTTTTCCAGGCGCCCGTCCGCCCTCGATAGCCACGTTCGGCTTCTTCGCGTCCTCCGGGCCGTCGCCTGCAGCGCTTTCGTTCGTGCTCGGCGGGTTGCTACTCTGAGGGCTGTTAGGCTCCATCGTCAGCACTGGCGTAGGGGTGGTGGAATCGACCTGGAGCCCAGGTGCTGCCGAGAGGTTGGCCGAGGTCGGGCGGCTGCCTGCACTGCTGCCCGAATTTGACGATGTCTTGGAGTTTGCGCCAGGCAATGACGAGTCCATAAGCTTCTCAAGAGCCTGGAGCTGTCGAGATGAGCTGCCCTTCTTTAGGGCCAAGAGATATGGGCGCATCTCTTCCACAAACGCCTCACGCTCAGATCCCTCAAGCCTGCTGAGCATTTTCTCTGGACGTCTTGTCAGCACTTCTAATCTTCAAAGAGAGCGCACGAGTAAAGTCTAGGTAGGTCGCGGTTCACTTACGAATGACATAGTTGCCGTATTGGTCTTTCATCATGTACTGCAAGGCTGACGTTCCATCTGGCCCACCATCAACCAAATGATGTCGGATAAGACGTAGCTCCTCGGCCGAACCGTATTCAATGCACTTCTCCACAACATTCGAAGCAAATTTGTGTTTGGAGAGTGTGAGAAGTTGTTCGAGAACGACCCTAATCATGCGCGAACGATCCTCGGGCTTCCCATGTTGGATGACGTGCTGGGCAACGTAATTTCCGTATTGGTCGACCACAAGCAGCGATGCCGCCCCATGGAGCTCAACCATGATTTCTTCTTTTTCTTGTTCGGTGCCGTGTTCCAGCATTCTCTGGATAACACGACAAGCGTAGGTGTGCGAGCTAAGTTGGTTGCACAGCCCTCGGAATGCCGGCATGATGAAGCCAATATATTGCTTCGGCACAAGCTCGATGATTTTTTGAACCACATGGTTGCCGTTCTGGTCCCGAACAACCTTGACAATGTCCGTCTCAAGCTCTCTCACTAGCTCGGCCTGTTGTTCTACGAGGACATGCTCCAAGGCCTAATATCGAATTCTCGTTAACACCTTGAAAGTTACGCGGATGCAGGTGTAGATGCAGGGGCAATGAAGGGGCGGGGCTAGGAGTGAGCACGACTAACCTTTTGAACTACTCGGCAAGCATACATCTGCATGGAGAGATCGACGACCTTGCCCTTCATCTGGGCAGCAAGAACCTTTTTCTGGACCTGGTTTCCGTGCTCAAAAAATTTCTGAATTACGTAGTTTCCGAAAACGTCTTTCATTAACTGAATCGCGTTTGGTTCAATCTCTCGGAAGACCTGATCCTTCTCGTCGCTGTTGGCGGTTTCCAGCTTTGTCTGGATGAAGCGAGAGCCATATTGATCGCCGCTAAATTCAACAATGTGACCGTAAATGTCCTGCAGCACAATCCGTTAGTACCTCATCATCAACATAGATGGAGAAGAAAAAGCCCGACTACGTACTTTTAGGTCATATCTCTTGGACGACTTCGAGTTCGCCCTGAAATCCTCCAGGAGAGCGCTCCTCATACCCCGACCAGGGTCTTGGTCGCGCCCCGCCCGAAGAGCAATGCCGGCGCCACTAGCAATGTACGGGTGGAGGGACAGAGGATAGTTGGGCAGCACAGTCCCGCGATAGTTTGCTTGGGCATACGGATCGTAGAGGCTAGGATGGAAGTTTCCAGGGAATGAAGGGTTGAAATACATGCCAGGGTAGAAGGCATGAGCACCCTGGGGAAGTCCCTGTGACGGCCCCTGAGGAGCTCCTTGGGGAAATCCTGGGGGGATAGTCTGGGGGAGCGTTTGGGCAAGTCCCTGGGAACCTCCCTGGGGAACAAACGTGGTGGCAGCGGTATTGGGGGTAGTCCTTCTCTCGGTCTCCTGGGGGAGCCTCAAATCACGGGACGAAGGTCGCGGAGCCCATGTCTCGGGCGGCGGCGTGTACTGCTGCGAGCTGCCAGCAAACTTGGGCGAAACGTGTTCAGCAATGGAACCACGCTTCGACGGAACGTATTGAGCTTCAGATGAGTTCGCGGAGCCATCCATGCCCGCCAATTCCCCCATGTATCGGGCTTGTGCGGTTGCTTCACCCGGCCACCCTTGACCTGCCAACTGAGGATTGAAAGACTGCGACAGAGAGTTGAAAGGAACACCGTTTCCACCAGAGTTGCGGCGTTCCTCCAGTGATAGTCCTTGTATGTTCGGCAGGGAAGGTGCATCGCTTGCTGCCTGCTGACGGGAGGCGGCGAAGTCGTACATGGCAGAGGTATCGAGGGTGTGGGTCGACGCGCCGACAGTATAAGACAGCGACTGGGCGAGAGATGCCCTCGACAGTCCCATCGAGTTGCTGGGCGTATGTCCTTGGAAAGGGAAGCGTTCCTGGAAAGCAGGAGACCCGTTGGTTCCCCTAGAAGGAGGCATGCTTGGCTCCCTCGAAGGGCCGTCGCCGACGGCTCGGAGCCTTCCGTATTCCGAAGTGGAGGGGCGAGCATCTTGTCGCCTAGAGGGATCCATATCAAAACCATTGATAGCCGAATGGAATCCGCGGCCCTCCATATCATCTTCCAGGAATGACTTGGGGCGAGGGCGAGAGAAGCTCCCCCTTATTGTGTGACCAAAGGTTGCCTGGTCTTGGCTGCCAAAGTACGAGTCTCTCTTTCGGCTCGGGGACGAGTTTCCAGAGGCATGCATGTTGGGAGGGGCGGGTTCGGTAGGATTCCATACTTTTTGGGCCCACGAGGTATCTTCGGAGGATGGTGGGAATGTCGCCGTAGAACCATTGCTTATCGTGTCCTTGGGAATCCTCCGGTCGGGATAGGACTCGTCACTAGGAGAGACTCGCCGCCAAGGGCCGCTGGAGGAGGAGCCTCTGCCTGTCGACGGAACCTCTCGCGCCTGTGATGCGAAAGAAGCGGTGGACCAGATGTTGGTTATGCTTCCGTTGCCGAAAGGGGCGACATTTTGTGGTGGGGATATTTCGTCTCGGACGGGGTTAGGGTTCGTGTAGTTTGGAAGACGGCTGGGTCGCGGCTATTGAAAAGAGGCAAACACTTGATTAGCATAGATTCGAGGAGAGACTATTGCAGAGAGTAGTGCCGTGGAGCGAGGGTGGGAGAGGGGTGGAACGAAAGTGTAGGCGCAGTATCATGCATCATCGAGACGGTGAGGCCAGTATTGGGCGCCTGGGGATGAGGGTGACAGAGGCAAGTGATAGCATTGCTGCAGTCGTCAAAACCAGAGTGGCCGATGGCGATTGTGATAGGCGTAGGAAACAGCAGCGACGTCATGGAAGACACGGCCACACGATGAAGGAGAGAATGTGATGGGGAAGGTCGAACTCACTGCAGACCCCATTGGACTAGGTGCCACCTGCGCGGAGGCAGAAGACATGAGGGGCGAAAGCGAAGCAAGCGTCGCTAGTTGGCGAGCGTTGCGATTAGGAGGCCGTTCGGTCGGTTGGTGGTCGGGTCGTTGCGTAATTGTAAGAGCTCAAGCAAAGGAGATGGACTTTCGAGATCTATAATCGCTCGGGCGACGGTTGGTAGAAAGACGAGGAGAAGAAAAAGGGAGGAAAGATGCAGAGAGGCGGGTCTTTGGGTATCTTATTTAACCACAGGGCCTCGTTCGCTCCCACTAGCAAAGACGAAAGGGCGAAAAAAAGTCTTGTGACAGCACGAGGAAAAGAATAATATTCGCGCCGATGGTCTAGTATATACTTGGGGAGCGAGGAGATGGCGCCGAAAATTAAGGTGCCGGTCGATAAATCGGCGATGGTTAGGGCGGAAAAAAAGGATGAAAACGAAGGAGAAGAAGAAAAATCTAAGTGTTGATTCCAAGGGGGGATTGAGATGGATGATGGGATGGATTGAATCAAACGGGAGGAGGAGAGTCAGCACAAGCCCCGACGATTTTGACCAAAGCCGGACCGGCTGAGCTAAAAGGGAAGTGTGGGAGAGAGTGCGGAGGTGGCCAAAGCAGGAGCAGGAGCAGGGAGCAAGGAGTAACGGGGTAGGAGCAGGTTGGAAGAAGAGTAGAACAGGGTCAAAGTGTGTTGTTATTATGTGTTATGTGTGTCGGCTTGTTAAGGCAAAGCAGAAGGTATGTCTGGTACGCTCCTCTGCCTCAGTCAGGGTGATTTGATGGTGGGAGGGGAACATCAATAACTTGGGGCCGTTTAAAGGAGTGGCAGCTGGTAAGGCTGATACTGATACTACGAAGGAGGAGGACTGGAGGAGGGAGCAGCATCCAGCACAGAAGGACGATGTATTCTGAAGTAATGGATACTGTTATGACTACAAGAGGAAGTACTTCATAGTGTGGGACAATCTTGAATAATACTGTGCGTGTTTGGGGCAAGTCCTCGATTCTTAGGCAGGTCCAACCATACATACACTGAAACCTCGAAGGAGAGAGAGAGAGATGGACAGATAGACAGATAGAAGGAGAGAAGAGAAAACGGGAAATTTGAAAAAGAAAAGAGCGAAAAATGGAAGCGAGGAAGGGGGATAAAAAAAACGACACTAATGGCAGATTCTTCGCCTAGTTGCGAGGTAGTCTCCGATGCCAACAACGTCGTGTTAGGGTGAAAAAGCTGCACCACGCTGGATCGAGGGTCTGAAAATGGCAAAACGAGTCCAACGAAGCCAAGACGGCTCTCAAATTTTAGTTCCGAGCAACGGAAGTATCTTGTGGTGCAAAATACAAAATAATACTGAAAAGCGGGGAGGGAAGCTTTGAGCTCTATCGAGGTTCCACAACTGCCAGTCTGGGTCAAATCAAGGTCAGGCATAATAGTTAACAAGGGCCAAACACTTCGGACGTGATCCCAAGGCCAGGCAGATATGTAGAGGAGGGACACGCTAACTGCGGACATTTTTATGCATATTCCTTCTTGCTTGGGGACCTCGAGAAGATCGACCTCCTTCATTATTACCCCCTCTCTTATTTTAGGTGGGCGTTGTTCCTGATCGTCCATGAATTCCTGCGCTGCCCCCAGATGTCGCCAGGCCGTGCAGCAGCGATTGCATGCCAGCGAGTGGTACATCAGTAGACGTCTCTATACTCTCCGCTATTACCCTATCTACCTGCCAGAAACCGCTCGGCATTTATCAAACAGCTTCCTAAACCAGGCGGCTGCGTTCCCCAGAATAGCTGACGGATCCTAGCGGACTGGTAGTGAATGTCGGCGGCCCAGTTCCAGTAATTCCTCGCTTTCAGCGCCCTCTTTTCCAAACCGTCACCTATGGGCAACATCTCGGGCTTCGAGATGAAACGGCTGGACAAAAATAGATGGCTGGACCAACATTGGCAGTATAACAGCGGAAGGGACAACTGTCCAAACTTTTTATAGAAATTCCTAGCCAGATTTGCAAACAGGATCGGCGTCTATCAATGGGTTAAATTCCAGGTCTCCTGCCACTTTGGAGGCGCAGGGGCCGATCGTCTTCATGCGGCGAAGCCGGGTCCAGTCTACGTAGTGTTTAGGAATCGGTTCAATTGATGATCAACAGAACAGCTTCATTCAGCCCATAAATGTAGTGAGCCCGCTAGTAGTGTGGAATTGAAGAGGGTAATCGGCACAAAAGCAATAACAAAAAGGAGCCAGCCAGTCAGGTCGGTTCTGCCTGTACGCATACTTGCACGTCCTACTAATGCTCCACGCCTCTGGTCGAATCGGGAAAGGAACAGCAGGGGCCAATCATTGATCTTGACCTAATATCCATCAATCAGTTGCAGTATTTCTCCAACAGGTCGCTCTGAAGTATGAGAGGGTAAACGATCAGAGGCGGGGTATCAATAACAGCTCCTGGGCACATACCAAGTTGTGCGAGATCAATTAGATGTCGGACATCAATTACGAAGGTGTGATGCGCCCAGGATAAGGCTCCCACCATTGTGGTTGAAAGTTAATAATAGTGGGTGCTGGCGATCCAGGCCTTTCAAGCGTTGCGATCAGTGGCAGCAGGCAAGGTACGACGTCCATCGTCTAAAAGTAGGGCGCGCGGAGGCACCAATATCTCAATATCGGATGCATCCACTAAGGCCCGTTTCAAGTGCGCCGTGCCATGAACTCATGACCGGCCCTCGCCCGGGAATGCCTCTTTGTTCGTTTTGACATACTGGCCCAGTCTCGTTGATACAACGACACTGGGCCATTATTTCTCATGCGAGAGTCCGTTGTTACTGAGAAACGTCGAACTTCCGCTTGAAAGAAGGAGAACAATTCCATCAATGTCAAGGCTGGAGTGGTCATTTCAAGCACAAACGACATCTCCAAACTTCCGTAGATCTACTTCATAGGGAAGACAACAGAAAATCTGGGGCTGCAAGTTTAATCGAACGCCAAGATTGGAGCTAAGAACAACTTAGTTGCAAATTGACAGGGGTGGGGGTTTATGTTTTAGATACCCATATCAAGGGTACCATGCAGGTGGAAACATCATAGGCGAGGTACATTAGAAGAGGTACTACGTGCGAAGCACTTTGTGCGTGACCTTTGGCCATTTTGAGGATCTTGCCTCGACATTGATTGGTCACGTAACATCGGTCCTTCCTCACACACTTGGAGGAGAGAGAAGGTGCAAGTTTGCTTGTGCTCTGACAAGACATGTGAGATTGTGAGTTGGTCGATTAAGGCTGCCAGTGTTCGCTGCCTACTTCGTACTTCGTATAATGCTCACGTATTGTGCCAGAGCACCTACCTTTGTCTTGACGTCGACTTTCTTGCAAATTTCGACGGAATCAGTTGATGCATCGCATAGTTGACACCTTTCATGAATTCCGTGCTCCAGAGCCTTTCGGCTCGAGGCCACCATGAGATGATGTCGCCCTTCCTGGAACCACGAGCCTATTATGTTTTAATGTTTTCAACCCTCGTGTGTGTTATTCTAGGCACAGGGACAAGAAGCAATGCGGACATTCAGCTTCACGCATCATTCATCTCTAGCCATGCGGCTTGGAGAACACTGACGTCCTGGTCCTGACACAAGTTTGCATCTCAGTCACACGGCGACGCATCATCACCCATACCAAAACTGGCCGTCGCTTCAGAATAACCGAAGTAAAAGTCCGTTGCTCCCATCCGGCCAGCAGAATTCCCGTATGAGGCAGGAAAACGTGGTCCATAATCTCGTACAACAACGTCGGAAGGATAGCAGCAGACACCCGTGACAGAGGCAAACGAGGAACAATGGATGTAGTGTTATTCTCACGTAGGTGGCTTCTCCTGGGATGGGGGTAGCGGAAAGGAGTACTGTCCATCGAGCGACCCTGATTCAATGTCTCCAACTACAAATTAACCTCTGATTCATGTGTTCAAAACCCATGCCAGGGACAAAACATTCATTAGCTCGAAAGGCAGGTGATCTAGAACGAGTTGTCTCAACTAGTTTATGTCTTCATGACCACGATGCAGTTTAGGTTCCACGGAATGACACGCCAGTTAATGAATTACATCATCCCCGTATGAGCTTCTCCTACTCGGGGGAACATCTGAGGCAGGCTGGAGACTTGATATTTAAAGCCTGGCCCCTCGCCTTGACGTATTTTGAGATGGATGCATCAAAAGCCAGCCAATGATTCATCCATTTTAGCCTTTTAAACTTTTGAGGAAGACCAGACCTTGGTCGTTGAAAGTGAGTCACCTCGGAGAATAGTACGATATGACGAAGATGCTAAGAGCTATAAAGATACAGTAAGTTGTTGGCGTATCCCGATGGGGTGGAAGCATATTGTCATATGATAACTCTATTAGCTTAGCTTTAGACGACGAGATAAACTGCTACAGTAAGGTACTCACTTATATTCACATCAATCGATAAACGTGGGGGTAATTCTCGTTTCGATGACTGTAAACGCGAGGAAGACGACACAGCCCGCACATCAATGACGCTTTATCCCCTGGTGTTGCTCTTTCACAGGGGGTGGCGGTCTGATATCACTAAATGTCGCACTGCGTCGGCTACCTGCTCCTCCCTGGAATCCCGCAGGTCTCGATACGGCCCAAATGTAGAGAGGTAATGTTGAAATCTGTCCATCGTCAAGTCATTCGCAAGTTCTGGGAACCCAGGTTTCATCTTCCGTCCGGTACTGACCCCGGGGCCAGCACATTATCCTCCCCCGCTCGATTCAAACTCGCCTCCTGTAAGAAAAGATGGGATCGATGAGATGGTGTCTTCAATTCCGTCGACCAGAGAACCCCGCGTAATACCACTGCCGTCTCGTCCCAAGATTCTTCACCGGCTTGTGCCACGATCAAGAAACAAAAACGGGATCTTCTTGCCCCTCACTGCTCACTGCAGGGTGATCCAAGGTCTAAGCGCAGTGCAGGTGTACGGGGTAAATGGGGCGAAATGTTTCACCGTTTCAAAAATGTTCAAAACATCCCAATTCCCGCTTCGACACCCAAGTCCCGGTTCGGTAGTGTAGAAGCCTTTCACGGGGAAACGTCTGTGGTTGCCCAATCGCAGTCGCTCAAATCCCGTCTACCTTTCCTCTCCAGATGCCTACTTCGTACAAAAAAACATCAGCCTATTCAAACCCCTCTTCGGTGCATGCCGCTTTGAGTCCGATGCAGCCCGGCGGGCGCCTCTGACCAAAATGTGGATTGAAGAGTTCTCCTTCGAGGCCACCCAAGAGGCGATAATTGGCTGGCTAGTGGGCATCTCGCTCATCTTGTTGTCTCAAACCCTGCAGTGACTTGACACCAGTTATCCCCGATGCCTAACCGGTCTTGCTCGAGTCCACCCGTTGGCAACTTTTGGTTATTTTTTCGCGGTTTCTGTCGATCAAATAGGATTTCCTTCCAGCCAATACGCAAGCCCTGAGCGTCTTGCTCTCATGTAGGCGATGGAAAGGCGCATTCCTGGTTTGCGCTCATCTCACCTTTCACCAGTTCTCATTGGCCAAATCTTGTGTAAGAATGCTCCGAGAACATTAACGACAAGAGGGTTTTCCCAATGCCCTTGAATGAGGAGCATGCACTCGAAATGAACCCTCGTAGGGCGGTCGTGTGGCGATTTTATCTTCGCGTCACTTCACAACCCCCCACCTCTTTTGGCCGCCCTAATAACTGTCGAGTGTTGCTCTGTGCGTCACCGAATCTAACGCCTCTTGCCTTGGCTGAGGCGACTGGTCCTCGGGCGTCCGCCCCATGTAAGTTCATGGCTGGTAGATATGACAGACAATGTCGCTCCTTTGGTCTTAAATGGTCAAGAGATGAGGAGGCAGCCGCACACGCATTTAGCCCTGACTGTAACTGACCCTTTTTAATAGGGGTCCCAGCCTGCAGCATGATGGAATTGTGGCGTAGCCTGGTCTCACTTGGTCTCACCTTCCAGGAACAAGACGAAACAAACTGCGCCATCCATGCGCATGAGTGAGAAGCCGCATGTCTTTCAACCTCCTCAATCACTCTGACGCTACCGAGGCACATGGTTTTACACGGGGCCGCCTCCATCCTAGCCAAACCTGATTATCGCCATTGAATTTTGGCGAGCTCCCGATTCCACAGCGCAGATGCCTCATAACTTGCAAGCGGGGTATTAAACCTCCAACTGACACCCTTCACACCAAGTGAGTGAGTTGAATACCGGAGGGCTGCCGAATCTGGAAAGCAAGCGCTTGCCGATTTCAAAGATGCATACCTCGATAGAGCACTCCCCATTGAGCATTATTTAGCGTCAACGAAGCGGATATTCAATATGGACTCATGAGAGTGGTTTTTTTTGTCCTTGGGCACATGGCTAACAAGCTTTGTCTGAGATAGACAAGCATGCACCTTAAGAACCAAAGAAGCAAGGGAGTTGGAACAATATGCCCTCTTCAACCTCAGTTCTATGCAGGGCACTTCGACAGGCTGAAACGCGAACGAAGTTTGGGATAACGAGGCGCAGGGCGGCGTCACGACTATGAATGCTCTGCAGCTCAGAAGTTTGAATGGATAAATCCACACATTAACTGCAGACTATCTTCTTCCACGCCTTGCTGGACGGACGGCATCAAGTTGGCCGAGAGCAGGCAAACAAAAAATGCCGAGCAGGAAGGTGTTCTAGTGATGACTAAATGCGATCGGCAAGACATCGGCCACACTCGAAGAGAATGGTGTCGAACACCCTCATCTTGAGATCTTCGCTTGTTGTATGTGTAGGTTCATGCAGTTCGGCGGTCCCAAACGCTCACTGATATGGCCGAGACGGGGACATGTGATTATATTACCTGCAGCACAGATACAGGATCGGATATTATCTCGCGCAGGCCAAGAAAGGGACCCTGATACAGATGATGCAGTTACGAGGTCGTCGCTAACGCAGAGCACTTTATCCGTGGATAGCGTCGGAGAGATAGGAGAGGTGACCATCACCAGTCGGGTAAAAGGGCACAGATCGCCAGATAAGCCTCGTTGAGAGAAGTGTTCGCAGCTTGATTGAAAGGATAAGGAGGACACGCGGGAGGGATGCGTGTCAAGTCCCAGAACAAGCTGGGAGAAATCAAATGGCAAACTTGCCAAGGAGATCAGGCAAAAGAAACCCCACTCACACAATTACATACATCCAAGTGCAGGGTTGGGTTAAAGCTTTGAGAGTGAAGATTCGCAATCCGCTGTGGATATTACTCGATCCCCAGACTCCCCAGACCGACGAAGCACCCATCTTTCGTATGTAATCTACAAGTAGACTCTGCATCACGTCGTGGAAAGTTGAAAGGAGAGAATGATGGATGATGGACGTGGCATAAAATAGCACGACGGTCGAGGGATTTGCCAACATAGCCCGGAAAGCATAGTGGGGATGTGCCGGTACGAGGAAGATCTGGTGATCAACCGAGAAGAGCTTAATTCGGACAGCGTCGTGTACGAACTCCTTGGACCTTGGTATCATGGTCCATCCATCGTCCATCGCTGCGTTGATAAGCGCCCGAAAAACGGTGGGGGTTCTTGTCATCGAAGAGGCAATAACATGCGTGAGGTGATCAAGAAGATTCCAATTAAACTCTCCATTCATCTGGAGCGTCTTAGCGCTTCGACAAGGAAAATTTGTCCTTGTCGATGATCGATGTTCTCATTTCGAAGAGCGCCGGGAACAATTCGATGTCACTTTCAATGTTCTCTGGTGGTGTGTTGGCCAGGGCCCATATAAGGTACTTATAGGCTTGTAGCGTCGTGTGCCAGGCGGCCCCTGCGTTGCAATCGGCGCTGTCACCTCACGAACCAGGGACTGACGCCGGGCTTTGACCCATTGAGGATCGCATAGGTGCTAAGCCCAGGCTTGGCAGGGGTACTCCTGGCTAAGTCCTTTGGCCCTTCGACAATGGCACCCTGGGGCCAATCAGGTCAGGTAATCGCCAAAATTGGCCCCGCCTTTCCGGGTCGGAAAGCCCAATCACAATCCTCCAAGCGAAATTGCTGCCGCCCTCTGCTTCCCAGGTTGCAGAGGATGTCCTGCTTTTATCCCTCAGTCGCCAGAAACAGAGAGACTCAGCCTCTATAATTGGTACCTCAACTCAGGTACCGTGCAGTAGTGGCAACGCTACAACGGTACAACGGCTCTGCGCAGTCGGTGGCCCAATCGTGAAGTTCCTTCCCAAGTTCCTTTAGAAGTTCCCCCTTCCCAAAGCGTTGCAGTGTGCCCACGAATGGCGCCGGTGGCTGGTTCCTTCCCCTGGTGCCCGCCCCAACTAGGGATAATGAACCTACGGAGTAATTTCCCAAGGAAAATGTGCTGAATGCTCGTGGACATTGTGCTGTGCTCCAAGTCCCCAATACTCAATATTACAGGGGAGCCTCCTCTCCTTCCCGAGCCCATCGTGTTCCCACCCAACTCCGCTCTTTCCTCGTTTTCCCTCAACATCGTCCCTGCTCACGATTGCCCGACGGATCACCAAGTCAAGTCTATGGTCTAGTTTATCGTTCCTTCCTCGCCAGATATCCTAACGAACCTTATTCACTCTTTTTTCACATAACCTGGAATATCAACTTCACTCTTTCAGTTGATTTCCGTCCGATCTTTAATACCTAATACCGCTCCAAATACGATTCTTCCACTGTAAGTGTGCCTGATTGTTGCACCACCACAAACTCTTCCCGTTTGCCTCCCCGACATGGTCCCTTCGCTCCAGGCCTTCCCGATCTCGCCCCGGCCCGACGCATGCGAACGATAGAAAAGAGTTGAGGACAATAAGAGAGGGAACTGCGTCACCGGGACGGTCTTGGAGAACTCCGCTCGTTGCCCAGGCAAGAAGAGGACGGCAAAAAATACACGAGACAACACTACAAGATCCAACCTAACGAGATATACTAACACATGTCTTGCCCCAGCCTTCCTACGCCAACGTACATAGCAAGCCGCTGTGCAGCTATTGTCTAATCTCGACATCCACTCCTTAATCTGCACGAACGCCAGTCTCTTTGAGTACCGAACCAACAAAGGGACCCGACGACAGTAACGACAGCGACGAAATTCTGAAAACACACAACCTACGGAGTTGAATCTTTTTGAACAATCCCATTCTAAACCGCAACCATGCCCGCCCTCAAGTACCTTTTTGCTCGAAGCAACGTGGTCAACATCGAAGATGCCGACCACGACAACAATGACTCCAGCAATAGCGACGCCATCCGGATGATGGCTGGTGTTCTCTCTCTCTTCATTGTCGGCCTTGTTCTTGCCACCACTCTGCTGTACTTCCGCCGCGTCAAGCAGCAGAAGAAGATGATGGAGCTCGGTAAACCTCCCGCGTATTCCGATCTCCACCCCTCGGGTCTCACGATCGAGACAACCGACAAGCACGGTCGGTCGAGCGTCTTCGTTATCAGCAAGGACGGCCAGCCCATGCTCTCGAACCCTCTCTCTCCTCCCCACTCGCCCGACAACGTCCCCCAGATTCGCATCACCTTCCCCGATGAGCAGGACGAGTCCGGCAGGACCAAGAGCGGCCGTGTCGTTGTTGTCCGTATGGGCGAGACCAGTGTTGGCCTGGAGCCCGTCAGGGAGGAGCAGCTCCCTGTCTATGAAAAGGAGAACAACTCTCAGTTCTACTCGATCGACATGGATAGAATCGGTGGGCTGAAGGAGAAGGACCGAACTCAATTCCACTAACCACGGATGAGTCTTGCACTGAAAGAGGAACGTGGCATTTATATTCTTTCCCTCCTTAAGCCACGGCAATTGGCCTTTTTTATAAACCTCCTATCTCGACTTCATCTACCAAGGAGATTCTCTTTCTTTACGACTTTATAGCAACATAGACGGCGACTCGAAATTTTCGTCTTGAGGAATACACATGGATACCCTTCACTTAGGAAACAGACCAGAGGCGCCGAAACTGGGATACACATACCTGTTCGCCTACACATGACCCGCACACAAACACGGCCCGTCCCAAACTCTAGCCCTTGACCTCTTCTCTTATTTTCTCTCTTTTTCCATCCTTCCTTTTTGCAAGAGCGACAGGAGCGGGCCGTGGCGGTGAAATGTATGGGCGAACTAGGGCATTGAATGAACGACTTGACTTGGAACATGAAGCACGAGGCGGCTCTCGAAAAGGAAGCCCACATGCAATGTAGTATACCCGTGTATTACATTACATTCTAATGCTGTATATATAGTAATTTATATTTCCAGCGGCTCCCGCCGGACTCTTTTCATGACTTGCTTATTTTTCTTATTTCTGGGGTCTTGTCGATGAATCTGAGGGGATACTTCGATGCAGAGCGTTGACAAAAGCACTTGTTCGCAGTTACGATGTTGAAGGATTCGAAGGAGCACTCATCCTGGTCACGTGTGGATCCAAATTTGGGAATACCGGTCGGACCAATGCCCGAAAGCTTATGGACATGCAAGACCGATCCATCCGTCAGTAAGGCCTTTCGTCCCATCATAACCAAAACCCATTCGATCAGTTTATTGTTTTGTTCGACGAATCTGTTCTCGGGTACTATACCCGTTCCCTCGGGGGGGATCCAATTGCGCCATGTTATCGTACATAGTCGCCCTCGTGGCATGTCTCATCTTCTTCTCCAACCCGATCCTCCAGCTCTTCTCCCCCCACACCAAGAGAGCCATCCGGAGCCCTCGGCCCACTCTTAACGATTCGCTTTTGGCCATTCCCGGTCCCAATGACTCGTCCATTGCGTGTCCGAGGGATGCTTATGCGGTGCATATTTACTCAAGGGAGCCGTTGGTGATGTATATTGAGAATTTCTTGACAGAAGAGGAGAGGTCTCACTTGTTAGACGTCAGGTAAACGAGCAACAAATTTCCTTTCTTTTTGTTACTCATTTTTCTCCTTCTCTTTTTTTCCCCCAGAAAAAGGAAAAATTCGGGGGAAAGGAGAAGAATTCCATGTAGAAATTGACCAGTTCTCACCGTTCACTTACAGCGAGGACCTCTTCCAACCCTCCACAATCACCAACAACGGCGACTCAACCCACCGCGACACCGCCATCCGCAACTCCGAAGTTGCCCTGGTCCCGCGAACCCCAACCATCCGGTGCATCGAGCGGCGCGCCCTCTCCCTCCAAGGCTGGCGCGAAGAGCTCTGGATCGAGCGGCTCCGCACGCAGCGGTACTTCCCCGGAGGCCACTACAGCCACCACTTCGACTGGAGCTCGAACGCGGGCGGGTGGGGCCGTGTGAGCAGCATCATGGCTTGGGTGTCCGTGTCCGAGGGGATGGAAGGTGGGGGCACGGAGTTTCCTTTGTTGCCGGCTCCAGTGTTTAAGGATTTGGAGACGGATCAGAGGACGGAGGCGGCGACGGAGGAGGAGAGGTTTTGGTGTCGGTTTTTGGAATGTGTCGATGGGAGGGTGGTTACGGGGGAGGATGGGATGGGGGTTACGTTTAGGGCCGTTGAGGGGAATGCGGTGTTTTGGGCGAATTTTAGGGCGGATGGGTCGGGGGACGGATATGCGGAGACGTGGCATGCGGGGATGCCTGTTAAGAAGGGGGTCAAGGTTGGGTTGAATATATGGACTTCAGGCAGGATTTAACGGTGTTTCTGGAGGAAAGGGGAGGAGGTATGGGTTTTCTAGATGGGATCTTGATGATGAAATGATGAGATGACTGGCTTTGGAGCTGCCAGGAACGTGGCTCTACGCGCAAACATGTACGATAAGCATTGAGGTTGAATGTCCGAGAAGAAAAATCATCATCATTAGGATTCCCCTGGTGTATTTTGATTACAAAACAGTGTGCTCCAAATACTCCGTTGCTGGAAAGGGCTAGAAGCCGGCCAAGTCTTCGTCGTAAACAGTCCCCAATAGAAAATAGAATTCGTCTCTTGGATCCTCATCCTCGTCCCAATTCTTCCTCCACTGCTTCTTTAGCAGTTCCGTGGCCCCAGTACGCTCCATGGTCGTCGCATCCCAAAAGACGTATCCCCAACGCTGTATTTCGTCCGGGATGTAACACCCGACCAAGGTACTGTATGTGCCACCCCAAATTATCGTCCAAGCCAACGGTGGTGCATGCGGCTCGCCGTCGCCGCGGAAAGGGAGCGCGACTCGGTCCTCCTGCATCTGATCTCGCTTAGATGGCTTATTCCTGTAGCGCGTTTCCTGATGCGTTTCGCCGAGTATGCCCTCGAACCTATTAACCGGAATGTACGAGGCCCACATATGCTCCTGTATGATGGTGACGAGATGTTCGTGGTCCTTTATATTGAACATGACCTCGTGTAACAGGGGAAGGCCGCGTAGCGTCAGGCCTTCCAGATAATTTCCCCGGTCCCCTGTTCCAAGCGTTAGAAATGTATGAGAGTGTAGTGAACTTTGGATATTGGACTTACACTCGTTATCAAATTCGAATGCGCCGGTTGGAGTAGGAGGTCGGTCTTGATCGTCGAACTTAGGATTGTCCGGATGTAAATCCCAACGAATGTCGTCGAGAATCTTGTCGTATACGCCGGTTACAAACTTGTAGAACAAGAAAAACTCTTCAACTCCCCATGGCTCTATCATATCAAAGAAAGCCGCCATTCGAGCTTCGAGATTCTCCCTCGGCACCCTCACAGAACCTCGCTCAGTCAGTTCACAGAATAGCTGGAAGCGATATATGGCTCGTGCCAATCGCATCGTCTCCGTGCTGGTTAGAACAACCTTCTCCGGGCAGTTCTGAGGGTTCTTCCCTGTTTGCGCGGTGAGGTCATCCAGCATCCAGCGAGCGAAGCGTTCGGAAATAGGTTGCACAGAATACGAGTACAAGGAGGCCATACTTAGAACCGCGTCTCGAGGGAGCTTGTCCACAGGCGTTTCCTCAGAATACCACGTCACTAACTCAGTAATGACTTCCTTTTCAGAGTTGTACTGAGGCGCAAACAGGTAGACAGCATACGCATCATCAATTGCGCTGCCCAATGTCTCCCTGAGGCATCCCGAGAGGACATAGTTGCGGTCGAAAAGATATTGCTGATGAAAGGTTGGTGACGCGTGGACGAGTGCTTGTAGCTGTGGAAAATCCAGAATGGACAAAAGATGGCGCCGGACTTCAGGTGGAAGGCTTTCAAGGCTACTATCACATTTCTGCTCCTCTGCCTTCAGGTTTAGTATCGACACCTGTTCTGCTAGTGCTGCTCCAGGATCAGACTCAATGATGGTAGAGATGGGGTCTGGTCTTTGGTCTTTAGCTTTGAAGGTTCTGATAGCCTTCTTGAACTTTGTGACGACAAGTTCTTTCATCTTGCAGTTTGTATGTGATGAGTCGGAGATCCTTTATGGGGGAGGTAGCATTCGGAAGGGAGATGCGATGGGAGGGAGATGGAGATGGAGAGATTATCGAGAGGCCAATGTTTATTCCAGCCATTGTTATTTTTATAGTTTGTGCTCACTTTGTATCCTCACTTAGTCCCACCTTCCCAAACTGTTGGTATGAGTAGCAATCTTACAGTCAACATTAATGAGTCACCGTTAATGGATGATATTGGAGCAATAGTTGAGAGATGTTATCCGGGCTGCTGCTGATGGATGCTGTGCTGTGAGTTTGTGACTCAGGGTTGGTCAAGGCGAAGGAGGTGGCTGTGAGCCTGTGATTCGATGAGGCAGCGAATGATTCGATGAAGCACGAAGCACAGGGTCCAAGAGCCAGCACCAAGATGCCTTGTGTAACAATTCGGCGTCTACAATTGTAATAATTGGCTTAGAGAAGAGATCAATTGATCAATTGATATTGGTGACCGGGTTGAGACAACATTGGGGAGCTCAGAGAGTTGAGTTCGCGACGCGCCTACCCAGGGACAGAGACATCAAATGGCAAAGAGTATTCAACATCATCTCAATCCAAATTTTGACAGTGGGTCTTCTTGACACAGGGCTGATCAAACTAGTCCTGGGGCATTGTTTGGGCCAATCTCCAATCTTGACCAAACCAATGATCAACGCGGCGTCGATC
Source organism: Scedosporium boydii (assembly GCA_002221725.1). Lineage (NCBI taxonomy): Eukaryota > Fungi > Ascomycota > Sordariomycetes > Microascales > Microascaceae > Scedosporium > Scedosporium boydii. Next base: position 69,037 of record NJFT01000022.1, read on the forward strand.
TTGGGAAATCCCTCCTCCCGAGACCCTGCTCAGAGCATCGGGGGAAGCAGTTGAGGCTAGTCGATGTACCGCCTTCCGCGGGGTCCTAGCTATTTAACTTCATATCACCCTACTTAGAGCATTGAACATACGAAGCAGGTCAGTCGAGACACCGCCTTTCTTCCGTCGAGCTACCTTGGATATTCACATGACTCGCTTCCCAGATTTCAATGATGGCCATTCTGGCTCTAAATTAAGCCTGAGGGAGGGATGCCCTTGTGCGACGTAGGTTCTCTGTTGCGTGGAGGCCAGCAACCATGGGCCTGGCCAGTTTGCCAGGGCTTCTTCTCAATATCTTGGATATCTTGTTTTGGCCGCGGCCCCTTTTGTTCTGCGAACATGCTAGTTGTTTGCAGGCTCTAGTCATTGCAACGAAAGGAGCTCCCTGTCAGGACTTTGCCTGCCAGGTTATCACATTGTCTCGTGAAGCCCCATGACGCCTTTGCGAGAGGGCGTATGTATATGAAGCGCCTGCTCCTGCTCCTGCTCCTGCTCTGCGTCTCTTGATCTCAAGTTTTCTCCGTAGTCTCTCGCCAGTAGACAAAGCCACAAGTCTCTCTCTAGCCATCATCTTCATCGCCAATCCAATCACTGTTTCTTTGATATCCTATTCTGCAACTTCGACGTTGCTCTCGCTTCCACCCACTCCATAGTCTTACACTATCTTCTTTCATTATGTGCAACCACTGCTCTCGGGCAGGAAAGGGGATCCCTAGGTGCCTAGACGGAAAGTTATCTTCGCCTATCCGAGCGTTAGCGGTAATGTATACCATATACCATGTCTAGTCTAGTCTAAGGAGATGCCAGCTAATGTATTTCCCGGTACCCTTTGCAGCCTTGCGCACCAGAGGGACCAGAACACGAGCAGCTACCGTTTATGCCGGCTTATAGCCCGGGCAATTCACGTCCCGGTCCTAGCTTCGCGACGGATCAAAAGGGATCCTCTCCCCCGAGCTCTCCTGCCAGCGCGGCTAGCTGTATCTCTGTCGAGTCGGCAGTTGAAACCGTGAATTCTATCGAGAGCTCACCGTCCATCAAAGACCTAGCTAAGCAGATTAGTGATGATCTGGATGGTGTTGGACGCACGGTGCTGGATCTCGAGAAATGGTTTAAGGAGATAAATTCCAATAGGTACAAAAAACGTTTACCGTGGACAGACGCGATGGAAAGGGCGTTCAAGCGCTACAAAGGTCTTGTAGATAAGCATACGAGGACTCATCAAGCGTTCGATAACTACTATCTAACCACGAAGGGCTCGAACTCTAAGAAGAATGCGACGGCGGAGGACCATGTCGAGCGCGCCCAGCTCGCTCTTGAATGGGGTAGAGCGGCTCTGGAGTATGCTTGTTCCTCCTCCCCCCCCCATGTTTCGTGAGTGGGAAATTAATAGTAGTTGTTCTTCCTCTCTAGAGCGGGAGAGGCTAGGGCTGATTTCATGGAAATGTACCGTAGGGCCTACAAGCTGGATAGAATCAAGGGCCATATCGAGGCAGTGCAAAATTGCATTAACAGTGCCCGAGACGCCGTCGAAGAAGCTGAGAAAAATTACGCCAGTGCGTGCTTATAAAACCATACCTCACTTGGGCTTTTTCGCAATAAGCTAACATGCTTCGAATGAACAGAGATTTGGGCCAAAGTCGGACTCCAATCTAGTCCCTCCGTCTTCTGGTAGCGTGTTTTTGAGTATAATCTAGCCGCAAGAAGGGAGCGGGACTCCTTTTTTCGATGTGTTTGTGGGATTGAGCTCTCTTATTGGGCGGTGATCATTGGAGATTCGTTGGTAGGCCATCGTCGGACTTGGTATTAGTGTGCGCAAGACTGCCAATCCGGTCAGCGGAAAGTACAGTCCATACAGGAGTAGTTCCTGCGTAATCAGATAATAGATCTATTCCCCTACTATTGTTCCTTTCAGATACTGCTATCTGATGTCGTCGGTGCTAACTCGTATTGCCTGGTGTTCCTTGAAATGTCGTCGGAATTGAGATGAGACATGGACCTGGCCCGGACCTGCAGGCGACACACGTGACTAACACGATTTTCGGGAGGCCAAACCAGAACCGGTCCAGGTCGGGCCCTGGCATCAAATCAATTGAAGCTCGGCACCTCCACTAAATGTCCAACCTCGTGTAGAATCGGTATTAATTGGTTCCATGTAAGAGCGGCATCAACCCAATGCGTCGGTGCCTCGCGTGGTGTGTCTGAGTTGAGATGAGGCTCTGCCTTGTTCTATTGTCTCGTGCCAAACAATCTACCTAAATTCTTAAAGCATCTCTTAATACCTAATCTCTCTTTGTTCTCGTCTTTTTCAAAGCACAAGTTGAGAAACTCTCCGCCCTCATCAAATTCTCATCTCCTCCCACCTATTCTACTCCACCCATTTTTGTACCCCTCTGCCATGGAGGACCAGATGGTGCCCAACCATCCTTACTCGCCTCAGACGGCTGTCATACCTCATTACCGAGAGAATGACAAGCCATTATATTCACTCATTGGATCCTTGGCACTCCTACTCTCTATCGTGGCGGTGGGCTCGGCCGGCTTAGCTGCGAGACGGAACCCGAAGTTGTCTATCAATGAGAGGCTCATCGTCAGCTGGTATTCCATATGTAAGGCCAATTATCACACACCTCATTGCAATTTACATGGTACTAACCTCAAGATAGGTGGGTTTCTTCACTGCTTCTTCGAAGGTTCGTTTTTTCCCCTCCCTGTTGTAAACTCCTCGCCAGGAGTTTGCTGAAATCAAGCCAAGCCCTCACTTCCGTAGTGTTTGCCCATTCCTAACGGTTGGCCACATTCCAGGATACTTCGTTCTCAACCATGCCAACCTGGCAGGCCAGCAAACGCTCTTCGCCCAGCTATGGAAGGAGTACAGTTTGTCTGACTCAAGATATCTCACATCAGACCCCTTCATGATCTCAGTAGAGACCATAACTGTTGTGAGTAGGGTCCTCTCGGCTGTGTGAGAGAAAACTGGCTGACATCTCCCCAAAGCTTGTGTGGGGTCCTTTAAGCTTCTTCTCGGCATGGTGCATAATAAGAGATAGTACCATCCGATACCCCGTTCAGATGATGGTCTGCATGGGTCATCTCTACGGCGTCGTTCTCTACTATGCCACCAGCGCCGCCGAACAGTATTATCGGGGGAATTCCCATAGTAGACCGGAGTTCCAGTACTTTTGGCTCTACTATGTGGGTTTCAACCTCCCTTGGGTAATAGTCCCGTCTTGTAAGTTTCCCTCCCTTGATTGCGGAAGATACGCGTTTGTGGGTAAGAAGAATCCAAGGCTAACTTGAAAACAGTTCTCCTTTTACGCAGTATTCGCGCCATGAGGGTTGCCTTTGCTATGCTGGGCCGGGTACGGGGGCTTCTGACTGAACTTCGCGGTAGTATCCATGATATCAACCAGCGCAAGCATGAAGAGGAGGAATCTGCGAGCCAGAGCGGAGAGGATGAGAAAGCAGCGTAGAGAATAGGATTTAGCGTAAGTTGATCTAGAAACAGTATCCCTCTTCGATAATGATAACGATTGCCGTATGCGCTGGACTGGCGATACATTTGCTTCCAGTGAGCAGTTGTTATTATGATGTTGAAGTGTTTGTCCAAGCAGGTCCGTCAATTGCTCCTTCCTCTCTTTAGCCTCAAGATCGAACAGCTATTATGCGCCTCATTGAAAGCGATGTTCAATAGAACAAATCTTTCCGGACAAACTGGGAAGGGACGAACAGACAATAAGGCCTGTACTCTTCAAGGAGGCCACCTATTTACCATGAATAGGTTAGATCTCGTCAACAGTCTCGAGAAAAACACAGAAGTGCTTCCCGAATAATGGCTTAGCCAACTCTTTCACTCCCAGACTGACTCGATCATCTTCGCCATCTATTCCCATCATCACTCTCCATTATAATCGCCACCCGTGCTCCAGCAGGACCTATTCATTAATCAAATCACAATCACAATCATCACATCCTTCTACTTCTTGACATCTTCGTCAAAGTCGCAGAGTCTTACCTTCCTCTCTGCCGGCCATAGAATCACTCTACACCCACAAGGAGCAATGAAGAAATACCTACCTTACTCAGCCATTGAATCACCACCAACCAAGATGCCGCACGCTACCAAGCCTAGCACCAAGAAACCCAAGGAGGCATGGACCGACTTCGAGCGCCGAGTCATGATCGGCCTCATCTGCAAAGGCCTCCACAACCCCCACGACCTCTCGCACCTAACAACCTGCTTTAACGAGGCCCACCAAGGCGGAAGGGCCCGAACCTCAAAGCCCTGGTCCCCCGAAAAGGTGTGGGACCTCTACAAGTCAGTAGCCAGACGAGACGGCGGCACGCTCCGACTCGAGAGGCGTGTAGGAGCAGGGCGCATCACGCGCAAGCAACGGCTGGCGCTAGAGAGGGGCCTCGCCACGTCGAACGATGGCCGGCGTGAGAGGGAGAAGAAGTGGCGCCAGAAGAGGTTGTGGTTCGCGGAGAGGACGGGGCATGGGGAGGAGAGACGGGGCGCGTGGCTGTTTCTTGGGGAGGGCGCGAGTTTCCTTCCGGCTTTGCCGGTGTGTGGGCTCTGCTCTACGATGCGACGGTAGAGGTGCGTTCTTTTTCTCTTTTCCCTTTCTGAATATATGTGTCGTTTCGCTAACTTCTTGATAGGTTCGGTGGGGAGGAGGAGGAGGCATAGGCACCCTGCGAAGAGGGTTGGGGTGACATGGTGACGAGGGGGGTAAAACAGAGGTCGAGAAAAGGGTTTCTAATAGATATATGTATCGATATAATGGATATATATACCATGGCATAATGGAAATGAGTTTACGATGGTAGCGGTACGCCTATCAGCCCTTTCGTTGTGTACACGGAGGGTGTGGACAGTGGGTGGTGCTGTGCAGCGGAGGATGGGGCGGGAGCGCCCATATCAACGATGCGCACCCTCAATGACGTTTTCCATGTGCCCTGTGATAAGAACGTCATGGATGATGCGCATCGGACCTGCCTCAGAACATGACTAGAAGCGTTTTCTAAAAGCTAATCGAGGCTTCCAGTATCATGGGATCGCTCGTGGGATTGCTTACCCCTTTCCGAACGTCAGCTTATGGTGAGATAAGTGATGAGACATTTTCCCGCGTTTCGACGTTGAAGCAAAAGTTCTTTTGAGAAAAACGAGGCGAGCAAGAGACAGCCGGAGATTGATACGAATGGCGGCTGATGGGCCAGCCGTTCCAATTCCAAGGCCACCCCCTCCCTCGGACTTCGTCGGATTATACACTGCGCGGTACGGTGGTCGTTGCCCTTGCCTTACATCGGAAACATGGCACTACATATCAAATTCTGGCCTGGACTTCGGGTCCTTGGAGGGGGAGAGAGTATGTGTAATGAATTAAGGGGAAGGCGTGGTGTGGTTGGCGCATGATTCCGGTGCGGCGGAAAGCTGGCTGGAACGCACATTAACACCTTGCAGCAGGGAGGCAGTAATATTCAACGTTCACATCCAGTCGCCCGGCAAAGTTCGGTGAAGTACCGATTGGCATTGATCAAACTCGTCACATCAAATCCATCAAATCGATGGCACCGACCCTAGCGAACCGCCAGAGGCTGTCTTGACCCCCTGCCGCTGTTGGCTACGGCAAGGGGTAACAAACAGTTCTCGTCACGACCAAATTATCGATGATATTGTGCCACCCAACCAGATTCCGAGAAATATTTATGAATCCGGTGACATCGACGAAATGCGACGGGATGGGAAGTGGGCGGATGGCCGGCGACATTTCATCTTATTGTCCTTTCTCCAGCCAGCTCGATGTCAATTGGAAAGTACCAGTGAAATAAGTTAAATTGAATTGGCAGAAGTCGTGGGGAACTCGGTCGTTAAAGAAGCAGTGCTCCGTCATCCGATTGTCACCGTCACGGTTGTACAGGAATGGAATGGGCGCGATGCACGATGCACGATGCACGATGGAATGGACGCGACGAGGTGGAAGGAGCAATGGAAGCGGAGTCCGAGATTGGACCCACCTTCGGAGCTAAGATGGACGGGCGGGTGGGCCTTTCCCCGAGGACCACTTCAATTGATTTTGACAGAGCACAACTGCGCCAGTTGTGGAGTGCAGTTGTCCACTCCTCACCCCTCCCCTCATTCGCACCTTCTTCAATCTTGGACTCGCTGAATCCTCAGTATTTTCATGTGCTTCTTCAACAAGTATTGACGTAGATACGAAGTACACTCATTATCTTCTACTAACGGGCACCTGCCATAAAACATGAACTGATAGTGAACTGACACATTGTGTGAACCAGGGTTCGTTTCAAGAAGGAATGGTTTAACTTTTCAAATCCAAATATGATTTTCTCTAAAGTGTATGGACAGAAGAAGAAAGGCCAACACGAATCTAATGTACGAAAGTAAGGATCTAACGCATTGCAGCTCGAGTGCATCCGGGGCCTGCACACTCCCAGCCATTAAAAGCCAACCATCTTGCTCGCCTCGTTTTTTGTTCCCGGTCAAATGCAACCACAAAAAAAAATGAACAAATTCGAAAAACACGCCGAAAAAGGAGAAAGGAGAATACTTACACTCCCCCTTGGAAATCTAATCTTAGAACCGAATTTCATGTACAGTACGCACTCAACCGGGTATCGAATGCCGTCTTGCAACGACCGTGTCACCACCTGAACTGAACGGTGGAAAGGGAGAGGAATAAGAATAAGAAAAAGAAAGAAAGAAAAGTGAACGATGCACAACAGCATGTCGGGAGGCTGGCGGTGGGAAAATCAGCCATTGATGTCTCGGCCTGAAGGATTTCGAGCCGCACACCCTCCAAGCCCGGTCTGAGATCCCGAGGGGGTCGAGCTGGTGTGCAGACAGGTCTGCTAACCCTATCGACGCACCGAAAAGAGGGGTGGTCGGTGCCAATCAAACGGATTAGATGGCTGGAACAAGACCTCCCTTCTTTCTCCGCGGTGTGGGTGTTAAAAAAAAAAAATTTTTTTTCTCTTTAGCCGTGGCCAATGCTCTGCCACGGTGGGCATCCGCTTCTTGTGCGCCTCCCATGTTCTCGCTTTGGGGAGGCCTAGCCGAGCAATATCAAGGCTGACTTTGGGAAGCGGCCAATCCTCGCAACCGTCCGATTTCCCGGATGCGACAAGGCTCGTGCTCTCGGGAAGGTGGGTTTGCCTAAGAGTCTTCCGATTCGTACTCCATGTTGATGAAGAATCGCGGAATGGTGTTGCCACAAGAATTAAACAGGGCGGATAGGTCATCGCCAAAGTTCAGTAACTCGTGCCGCTCGTTAGGGTCCGTGCCAAGGTTGACCCCAGTTATGGTGAACCGTTTCGTCGCATCGTTCTTGTATTCGATATGGCTATCGAGCCGTTTCTGCTCTATGATACGCAGGGTCTCTTCTTTGATGGCTTGTTGTGAGGGGAGGACTTTGGTGAGAAACCCGTGGGAATTGGAGTCCTGGGCCAGAGTGATATCAAGGGACACAGCCATCGGCTTCGTCGGCGCTTTTGCTTCTGAAAGAGAGGAAGCCAGTCGCGAAGACCGCATGCGCGAGGGAGGCGGAGGCGGAGGAGGGTCGTCGTAGTGGACTTTTTCCCCAGCCGACGACGGTGGAGGGGGTGGTGGAGGTCTCGGGGATGGCGGGGGAGGCAGAGAGGAAGCGGATGCCAGCGATGCTAGCGGCGCGAACCTCCTCGAGTGTGTAGACTTGTGTGGCCTTCCTGTTCTCCGGCGAGGCGATGATGGCTGGGTAGGTGCAAGACTGACCAAGGCGGCTGGCCCCCCACAGTCCTCACCATCATCCCCCCAATCCTCGTCATCTGTGACAAGGGCCTCTGCGCGATTTACAGGGGTCCCGGTCGCTTCTGCGCCGCAGTCATCGCTATCGCTTTCTCCTGCCGTCTCAGGGTCCAGGTGAACTTCCTGCGGGAAGTCGAATCCCCGAGCGTTGACATGATGGCTCGTGGCCCTAGACGATTTCCGCAGGAGTTCATCAAAACAGATGTCGATGGTGTTTCCCGAAGCCTCGAGGAACACGTCGCGAATGCCATCCACGGAACGAGTGACACTAACGGTCCATATGTTGTCGTCGCTGAGCTGTGAAGCAAAATTGAATCTAGCTCCCGGGTAGATCATCCTGCAATTGCCTATTGCGAGGGGGGTGCCACTCTAAGTTAGCATTCCATTTCTGGTATGAATCATGTCCTCTTTTCTTTCCATTTTATTTTCAGTTTCCTTTTTTCCATTTTCTTCTTCTCCCCTTCGCCTACGGTAAATGCATGTCCTCCAATCCAAAGGGAAGAGACGAAGAGGGCGGTTATCCCATACCTATAATGATACAACCGATATCAATTGACCATGACAGGCTGAGTCCCGTCGCCGGGTGCACCTCCGGGAGAGGTCCAGCATTGCACCGGCCGGAGGTCCTCGACGAGGAGAAAAGGAGTCTTTGTGTCATACCGGCGGTACCGAAAGTTCGGGGGTGGTGTGGGGCACTTATAAACGGGGAAAATGGGGAGGGGGAAAAGGAATTTTATGTGCAAGGCATTTGGAATTTTACATACAAGAAGTCCAAAACTGGATGGTGGTGGGATTGTGGGAATATCAGGAGAGCGACGGCGGCGGAATTGTCATAGATTTTATTTTGCCCCGGACCAGGTGGAAGGGATCGAAAATGATCAATGTCTTTTCCAGCCCTTCCAAGACTGGGGGCGTGCGGAAAGGGGAAGCATCGGAATGCGAGGTCAGGGCAGGGGTGCTTGTATCCATGGCTTTGCCAGCCTCACTTTTCAACCGCTGGTGAGGATTGGAGATGGATTACGAGGAGGCGCCAGCAAAACGAGACATTAGACGTCAGAGGACTGGATGTACCGTCCAGTTCTCCGTGGCTCCCAAAAGGACCAGAGTACGCCCGGGCAGCCGCAGAGCCTCCCTCAAAGTAATTACTGCGTGGTAGTAGTTCCAGGGCTCGCGGATATCTGAGGCCATTTGTTCGTTGGGGCAACGGGCCTTCACAAGTGAGACAAGGCCAGTGAGGCACTGGATAACGAGAGTCCCCCTCGAGCCTCATGGACATGAGGACCAAAATTGATGCTGAAACTTGGTAATGTGATGGGCTTGTGCCCCGTTTCAACCAACGGGGTATGTCTTTGGGCGCAGACAACTCTAAAATTTCGCATCGATCTTTGTCCACGAATAATGCAGAGAGAGAGACTGCATTATCGGAGGCTTGTACTACGTCTAACTCTTCTAGTGTGCGACACCGGATGGGTTGGCCAGACCTGGGGCTCTGAGTCGCGAAGAGCGAGAAAGCCGTTACCTTCGTTCTATTCCATGACAGCTCCTTCTCGCGTCCTGCAGAATCCTGGTCGTCTTCACTTCTACGAAGCATCTTGATCAATGGTAATACACCTCGGTGTACTACGACCGATGTGGGACTTGGGGCATCTCGCTAGACCCCAGGACACCCCCGGCGCAATGTTGAGGGCGATCGCGTTCTCGATTCGATGACACAAAATTTAATCCAAATGCCGGAGCTGCATGGAGAATTAACTTTTGTGATTCCCAAAAGTCTCAACTTTTCACCGCTCTTTTCCAACGTGTCATTGACGCTCTTTGGTTTTATTTTCGGGGGGGCGGAAACAGTCACGATGCTGAGGACATACTTCGTACATCAATCGAATGTATGCTCAACTGCAGTGCCGCACCTGGTGCAGGCATGGCAGGCATGGCTGGCTGTCCAACATTGTGTGCGTTACTTCGTAGGGCACGAATATTTGGGAAAAGAAAGAGACACCTTTTCCCCCTCTCTTTCCTTTCCCGCTGGGGTGAGAATCCTGCCCAAGTTTAGTTCCGCCTCCGCGGTGTTGCGCTCGAGGCGCCCATCCGACACTCATGATCGTGAAGATCGACTGATGGAAATGCAGTTCCCACGGTCCTCTCCCGGCATGCCGGATAAAACAGCGGGGTTTCCAATATTAGTCGTGTGAGTAGCAGTGAGTAGGGTAGTGTAATCTAGTTGCAGAGTGCAGACTGGACGCAACGTCTGGACCAAGAAAGGGGAATCGTGTGGCTCGAGACAGTGTCTCAAGCCGGTAGTGGGAAGTGGAAAGTGGGAAAGTGTGGAGATCTCGGATGCTTCCCTGGGCGGATTTTGAAGGCTGTCTGGATCATGCGAGAAATGATTGGCCTCCGATTCATGAGACGCAGTGAGGCCGCAGCCGGTATCCATGAGTGTCATTGGGCTATAGCTGCATCCGAATCGTCCATGGAACGTGGAAGAACCGGCCCTGTGTGGCGAATGCCACCACAGAAGGGAGGAAAAGAAACGAAAACGGCCAAGAAGCAGTTTTCCCCACAGAAATATTGATTGAATACGACTCAGATCCATTCTCCAAGCCCGCTCGGCCAGCCACAGTGACGAAGTTCATGAAGACTCGAATTTGCTGGCTGGAACCTAAACTACCAAAGCAAAAAAAGGCCCCAACCTCACACGGATACGACGCTGCTCTTCCCAGCCAACCAAACCATGGTCGCAAGGCGAGGCGAGCTTGAATTTGTCTGACCATTCCTCGGGACACTCACTACCTTTGTATCTTGATATTTTGATTTTTGATATCACCGCGTACTATTATTGACTTTCGAGAGGACCCACGTATTGTTACCCTCTCTCAACATCGAGACCACTCACTCCCAAGCTCGGCAGTTACAGGCAGGCGTGCCTCGTGGCCCCCCGGTTCGTGATATCGACGAAGTAACTACGTACGAAAAAGAAAAAGAAAACGAAAAAAAGAATAGATTATGAAGCCACTAACGATCGACAACGTTGCCCGGCGCCGATCTGCGGCTTTTTGTTTTTCCCTCTCTTCTCTCTCTCCCTCTCTTCTCTCTCTCCCTCTCTCCTCTCTCCTCTCTCCTCTTCTCGTTACATTTCGCCTCGTCATAATAGGAATGTCTCGTGGGGCATTTCAACATGGCAAGGATTAACTGGGATAAGGGGAAAAAAAGAACCAGAAAGAAAGGTGAAACCAAGTCGGGTGTGAAGGTAAGACACGATGAAGACATTGATCACGACTCCATGATCCCCAATCACCTTCCTCGCCATGTCTCACTTTCCTCTCTTTTCTCCTCAACCTCTCCATCTCCAGGGCGGACGTAAAACTTGCATCGTTGTCAGATTCCATGTCTAAGTGGACCTCTTTCTCAAAGACGTAGATATACCCCCATCGCCAACTGCGCGGACCGCGGAAAATCGAATTTTGCGATTGGATGCTTCCTTTTCAGCTGTCGCGGCTGGATTTCGGTCTTTTGGAGCCCGAAAATCCGTGGGATTCGAGTGCCTGTTGTTAGCTTTGCCCTGACATGAAGGTCAACTTTCGTTCCTGTGCAATGGAATGGGTTTTACGCCCAAGGAGAGGCTCATAGGGCATAAAACGACAGGGAGAGGCGGTAAACCTCGACTCGTGGTTGGGCTTCCCAGAATGCAAAGCAATGCAGCGAACAAGTGGATTAAAAGGAAAAACGTAAATCGAAAATAAAAAACAGCCAATCATTATTTTGGAGAAATCTACCCTCCTCGAAGGAAAAATAAACTTGCTTATACAGTAGGTAGCCACTTGTCTTACTTTGATGCTTGCCAATTCTGGATCTCTCCTATCGTCTTTCACCACACGCGCTCTTTCAGACCTCTCTGTCTTCCCTTTTCTCGACTTCCTAACTACTGCAAGCTCAGCTGCAGCTTCTCCAACCTGCTGGAAACAGCAGCCACCATAGCCTCTTCGCGAGCCAGCAGGTTCCTAACCGACTGAATCTTCGCCTTGCGAATCTCGTTGGGAACACGTAAATCTTGGCTCGACGAGGGCGTGTGCTCCCTGCGATGTCCACGTCCGTTCCTCCCAACACCGCCGTCCTCCCCTCCTCCAGTAGTAGTAGTAGCAACAGCGGTGTCTTTGTGCAGCCGGGCCCCCTCGTCGAGCAGCTCTGTAGCCAACGTCGTAACCTCCTCGAGGCGTTTCCTGACCTGTTTCCCTGCCGCGGTGGTAGTGACACCTCGTTGCTGCGGTATCGGCGTTGTCGTAATCGAGGCGGCGTCCGGCTTAGCTCCGAAAACGCTGGCGTTGAGCCCCTTCACCTCATCGATCCACGCGCGTTCGTGCGTGCTAAGTTCCCTCTTAGTCGAGTGCATAACGGACTTGCGCAGGTTCTCGATGCGGCGCGAGAGCTGTTCGTGGCGGGTCTGCGCCCGCGCCACCCTCGCCTCGATCCTCTCGTTGTCCGCGCCCTCGCCGTCGGCGTCGTTGCCTGTGATCTTGTCGATCTTGGCCTTGGTCTCGGCCGCTTTGTCGAGGTGGTCCTGCATCTCCGCCCGCATCCTCGTGCACTTGATGAAGAGCTCCGACGCCGCCAGCCCCAGGCGGTGGGTCTCCTCACTAAGGATCTTATGCGCTTCCGTGAGGACCTGTAGTGTCAGGGGGCTGAGGCGCACTTCTTGGCCTATGACTACCTTGTGGCGCGACGTGCGGAGCCGCTCGATGAGCGTGGGGAGCTGCGAGCTCTGCTCGAAAACGTGAGAGGCTTGGAAGGGCGGTCTTGGCTCGTACGAGTACAGTGGCTCTTGGGGTTGCGCGATCTGGATTTCGCGCACCGGTGTCGTTTCTTCTTCCTTGATAAGTGTAAAGTCTTCCTCGGGCGTATCGAACATGAGAACTACAGGGTCGTAGGGTGTAGCCGAGATAACTGCGTAGCCAACGTCCGGGTCGCTGATAGCATTGCATCCTGCTAGAGGCACGGAGACATCGGCCGATGGCTGCGTGTATAGGCGTTCCCGGGTCGAATTGTGAGCATTTACGAGCAGGCCCAGTCGGAACTCGGAGCCCGCACCTCCAGCGCCCTGGATCTCGCTCTCCAGTCGAAATACCCACGGCGACAAGGAAAAGTACGTGATTCCGGCATGGTGAGTTACGTAAAAGGAGTACCTTGACATCACGTCGGTAGTGAATACGGGCCAGCTGTCGGGGCTCGCCTCGACTGGGTTCATGCTATCCATTGCCTGGAAGGTGAGAAGGGTCGGTGCATCCGATAAAGCCAAGAGTCGTCCAAGCCTGGACTTGTTCTTAGGCGGAAGCCACTGAGCCTCGACGCCATCAAGGTCTAGGCAAATCTTGACCTGCCCACCAGTGGACAGTAAACAGATGATACTCAGAGACAGGCCTTCCCTGTCGGTTTCATCAAGCTCAAGTTCGGTGTCCTCTCCGAGCATGAGATCATCCGCCTCGACCTTGGAACCAATTACGAGTATATCGGCAAGCTCAGAGTCAATGTCGTCTTCATTATCGAGACTCGCCGCGAGCTCAAAAGGTCCCTGAAGGCGGGGTACAGCGCCCGGCTTAGTGGGGCGGGTATAGACCTCAATGGGAGGTTCGCCGGGCGATGATTCGAGGATTTGGGGTTCCTGCGAATCCACATCGCCCATCCATGCAAGCTGCTGCTGGGCCAGGAGCTTCTCACGTTCCGAAACTGTGGGGTCGTCTTCGATAGCACCCACCTGGGTGACTACAGACACCGACAGCGACGCTATGAGCGCTGATGGGGGTGCCCAGCGAGAAGGAAGGAGCGGGCACAACGCGTATACATCACCCTCCCTCATGGCGATCCACAAGGTGAAGGGATTCCAGCCACCGGATGACCTCGAGCCGAAACAGGCCGCCGCGACTTCCATCTCGAACGAATCGGGGGAGAAGCCCGTATTCGTTGCCGAGGTGGAAGCGGCAAAGTCCTGGTCCAGCGAAGTCCCATCGGCAAGGCGCTTGAGGTCGATGGACAACGTGGGGCTGTCGAACGACCATCGATCGGTTAGCGATAGCTCCCATAGCCGGACGATGGAGTCCTTGGATACGGTAACAAGACAGTGGCCATTGACTCCTAACGGATGCCAGAGGGCCGAGGCGATGGGCGAGCGGGAGGTGACGTGGGTGGTGGGGCCAAGAGTCCAGATCTTAGGTCGAATGGGTTCGGTATCTTCGCTGGTGAGGTGACTGGGGTCAGGGATGAGGCAAATGTGAACGGTATGCGAGGTTAGAATTGCTAGGAGGCTTTCGTTCGGCGATATGATGAGTTGCCTAATGTCATCTGCAACTGGAGTTTTCAGGATCTACAAAAAATGCGTTATTCCCAAATGGTTAGCTTGGCTGTAGCCACACGAAAAGAGAAAGGATGAAGGAGGAGGGGAAAGCTTGGAAGAGTAGAAAAGACATCCTTACCCGGTATCCGGCGGCACGATTCTCGATGTCGTCCTCGGGCGCATTCCCGTTAGCACCCGAGCTTTCCCGCTTAATGCGGAAGCTCGCCCTGTTTTGCGCATGCTTCTCCTTCAGGTAGACAAGGTCACCCCATCGAATTTCCCTGCCGTTCGCTACAAAGATCTCGGTACCTCGACGGGCGATTGTACGCCTAGGCCCGTTTGGCGCCTTCTTCTTCTTCGTCTTGGCAGTGTAGGGCGAGGAGATGGAAGTCCGAGACGCGTCGGCCGAGGGCGAGAATAGGTTGTGGCCGGGAGAGCCCTTCGAAAGCCACGAGGGCGTGTAGCTTTTGACCTTCATGGTTTCCTCTCTCACTTTTTTCACCAGCCTCGCATATCAGAATATTATGACACGATATTTAATAGAAGAAGAAAAAAAAGCCCCGGCGAAGGCGAAAATGAAACCGAAAAGGAGGGGAGGTAAAAACCGGGAAGTGTGATGCTCGATTGTGTGATTCTGTACCTGACTTGGCGAAGTGCGTGACGAAATTTGCTTGAAGCTTTCAAGATTTCATCGGTGGCAGGTGTTTTTTGGGCTCTGACGCGTGAAGGTAGCATTGGCACAATGGAGCATTGCGACTGGTCGCCCTGGAATCGTAGCCTCGTCCTTGGCTAGGTAACGCGAGGGAGAGATGGGTACATGAAAATACTTGTAAATGAGCATAATTGTCAAGTTGCTAGAAGTATCCAAAGAGTTTCCTTGTCTGGCAGCACAGCACCTGCAACCTAGAGCTCCCCACAGTGGGGCAATTTCATAAGTTCGGCCAATCATAGGCACTGCCTCCCTTGTACCTTTTGGAGAAAGCAGGAAACATTTCAGACTTGTCTTTTTCCTTCTTAATTGACCAAGACATGCATATTACCATATCACTTTAACGAGGCGAGCATCCATCTTGACGACGAGAATCCATCGAAACCTCAAACCCGACTTCTTTTTGCGCCCTGAGATCCTACCCATCCTTTCATCCATCATTTGCCGGCTTTCATCCCGCCATTGGACACCATGGCGCCGTACATCCGAAGCACCGTCGATCGCCTCGACAGACCCAGTGCCTACTTTCAGAGTCGCGTAAGTACTCATCCTTGGATGACATCTACATCTTGGCCCGCTGCGAATACCCATGACAAAGAGACCAATCTCAGGCTGACACGTCTGCACGCGCCCTGCAGAACAAGCGCAGGAGAGATCACAGGGAACGTGATCGTGATGGGGATGAGAACATGAAGCTCGAGCCCGAACAGCCTCCGGAGGACCCTCTCAAGGATGCTGCTACCCTCTATGTGGGGAACCTGTAAGTCTCATCACATCTCATTGCCATGGTCTTCCAAGACCTGATTCTATGAGCCTTTTTTACTTGCATGAACGGGAGGGAGAGCATCTATGCAAATCGTCATGTCTCATATAGGTTGAGATGAGATTTGTAGACTCTAACTCCTTCCCCAACAAATATCCTCTCTCGCCCTATTCATGCACCATTTCCATGGACGAAAAGACAAGCTAGTCTTAGCCTAGTTCTCACACCCCACCTCTATAGATCCTTCTACACAACCGAAGAGCAAGTCTACGAACTCTTCAGCAAAGTCGGCGAGATCAAACGCCTCGTAATGGGGCTTGACCGCTTCACCAAGACCCCATGCGGATTCTGCTTCGTGGAGTACTACACGCATCAGGATGCCCTAGACTGTATGAAATACATTGGAGGCACCAAGCTCGACGAGCGCATCATTCGCACTGATCTTGATCCTGGCTTCGAGGAGGGTCGGCAGTACGGTCGTGGAAAGTCGGGTGGGCAGGTGCGTGATGAGTACCGTGAGGATTATGACGAGGGGCGGGGAGGTCTGGGGCGGGCGTTGCAGTCGGATAGGATGAGGGATGTAGAGAGGTCAAGAGATGCGGGAGCAGAGTATGGGAAGGAAAGATGAGAGGAGGAGTGGGTGACTCTAGCTAGGGGTTGGTTCGTCTCCCTCGGCATAGTGACAAAGGGGATAGGAATCTGTTTGGTAATGGTCGCTCCTCGTTTGCATGCTTGTACGCTATTCGAAAAAAGTTTCATGGTAGATTGTCTTCAAGTTCTATAATATACCAAGGTTCTGGTCTGGCCCAATCAAGCGCATCATCTTGAACAAAACAAGGCGTTTGTTTGCTCGAAGAGGAGCCATCTTCCCCATTTCCCCATCTTATACACATATAATAAACATATTGTACAAGGGCCAACTGAGACGTGAAAGCCCGAGAGTTGTTTTCCACTGTCGCAGTGTATCGTGATCGTTTCGTATTCCTCCTCCTATCGAGTTCGGCGTGCCACAGACAGTAGCTTTGTCCTTGATTCCACCCTGGAAGGGATCTCCTCTCCATTGCGTGCATCGGTCCAACTTAGTAACCAGGGGGGTTGACTCGCTGAGAAACCCTCGTCCACTTCGGTAGCTCTACAAATCACAGAAAATACAGGTTAGCAAGTCTCTCTCTACCTTGGTCGCGTGTCATCCAAGCCTTCCCAAATCTCCCGCAAAGCTAGGCCTCGGTACCACAGCTCAAGGAAAGACAAGAAAAGAGGGGGAAACAACGTACTGTGAATTCCCTTCCTATACCCCTTAACCTTCCTATCAAACATCGTATACTTATCCCTCGGCATCATCTCCGCCTCCGTAGGCATCTCAGCCTTCCACCTCTCCAAAGCCTCCAGCGTCTCCCCCTTCTTCGCCAGCGCCGCGTCCAGCGTCGCGACCACCTGGTCCACGGCTCGGAGCCTCATGCGCTGCCGCCTCTTCTGGAACTTGGACAGACGCCAGGGGATCTTCCAGAGGAGACCGCCCGATAGCGGCGAGGTCATGCGGAAGGGGCCGAACATTGTGGGAGGCGTTATCGAGTCGACGGGATTGGCTGTCGGAGGAGGGTTGTTTGAGTCGGGGAAAAATCGATCGATTGTAAACCGACTGGGGAATTGAAATGGTCGGGTCCTCCTGTCCGAGTCGAGGGCGCGAGGTCGAGAGGATGCGAATTTGATGGGAGCAGCCTCGTGTGACTTTTTTTCCGGGTCGTTGAAAATTAGAAAATGTCCCAAGCTTTGGACGAGGTTCACTGGCGTGTTGGAATTTGGACCAATCAGAATGAGCAGAAGGGCGAAAGCCGCCATGCAGCGCAACGCCCCACCAAGACGACAATTAATTGAAGTCGCAGCATCTCCCAAGCTTTGTAGACTCCTGGATTTCGAGCGCCCCCGAGAAGACGAAAAGAATAGGAGCCAATTCCACGAGCGAAGTAGGCGCTTTCCTTGCCCTTTTCTCTTCCTGAAGAAAACCAGGGGGATACCTAAGTAATAAAGCCCCAAGGTCGAGGCACAGAAAATACCCCCAAGTTTCGCCATGTCCTACTACTTCGTCATCGTGGGAACCCAGGACAACCCCCTCTTCGAGTACGAGTTCGGAACCTCTAAACAAGGCGGCGATGGCTTAGCCCACTTTGGCGAACAGCAGAAACACATGACACAGTTCATCGTGCACAGTTCCTTAGATATCGTCGAAGAGGTGCAATGGACATCGGGTCAGATGTGAGATCCCCTCTCGTCCCTCCCCCCATCCCACCTCCAATCTTTCACTCCCACTTGATGTGGAACGAGATAAAACTAATACAGGGCATACAAACTGCGTCCCAGGTACCTCAAATGCATCGACAAATTCTTCAACAACTACATCTCCTGCTTCATAACCCCCAGCAACGCCAAGTTCCTCCTCCTCCACCAACCCACCTCCCCGACCTCCTCCCTCCCCCTCGGCTCCACGATGACCGGCTCCCTCGCCGCCTCCACCACCCTCTCTGTGCCGCCGGCTCCTACCGCGCGCGCATCGACGGCCATAGGCGCCAACCCGACGGGCCTCGCGACGGAGGAGGCCATACGGAATTTTTTCACCGAGGTGTACGAGAATTGGGTCAAGGCTGTCATGAACCCGTTTTATAGGGCGGATATGGAGGTTACGAGTCCGATTTTTAGGCAGAGGGTTGCTGCGGCGGGGAGGAAGTATCTATGAGGTTCTTGGGGAGTTTTCTTTACCGGTCTTGGGGATATTGCTGCCTAGAGGGGAGAGATATTCATGAGCCAAGGAATGGGGTGAGGTAGACGGGACATGGCGAGAGGATGGATATTGTCGCCCACCGGATGGGATATGATATGAACCACGAAGTAATGACTAGGGGAATTTATGTTGGCTCTAGGGAAAATAATAGACATTCCTCGAAAGGGCTCGGGAGAGTCGGGAATGAGGACTTCCCTGCCAGTGTATTCTACGTGCTACCTCGTCCGTCAAGACCCTCCTTCGCCCATTGCCACCCTGGTCCAACTCGCCACGACATTAGACCCAGGAAAGGAGCGAAAAGCGAGACGCGTCTCTACCAAAACAGGCACGACAAAATCAAAACAAAGCACGTGTACATACTACTGCGGGCACAAAGATATTCATTTCGGATCAAGGCCATCGAATGACCGCTTGTTTCATTGTCGATAATCTCGCCATCTACCGTGACGGACATCATAATTCCCCCGTGTCGTAATGTAACAAACCAATAACCTCCCCCAAACGCCGAAGGACACTGACTCATCCGCGCGTCCCATTAAAACACATAAAGTTCCGATGCCATTTGTCCATTTCCCTTGAACAGTAAAAACAGAGTAAAAAGAAAGCTATTTGCGTGTTCCATCCGCTCGCTCTTTCAGAGCCGAAAAAAATCCCGCACCCCAAAAGAATAAAACGCGTGGGTGATATACATGAAGGGGGGAGGGAAAAGAAACGGCTGGCGTAGAGGGCGCGTTACGTCTTGAGAGGAACACGCGTTCGTAGGTAGTGAGTAATGAAGGTGTTTAACCACCGAAACCGTAGAGGGTGCGGCCCTGGCGCTTAAGGGCATAGACAACGTCGAGAGAGGTGACGGTCTTGCGCTTGGCGTGCTCGGTGTAGGTGACGGCGTCACGGATGACACCCTCGAGGAAGGACTTGAGGACACCACGGGTCTCCTCGTAGATCATGGCAGAGATACGCTTGACACCACCACGACGAGCGAGACGTCGGATGGCGGGCTTGGTGATACCCTGGATGTTGTCACGAAGAATCTTTCGGTGACGCTTGGCACCACCCTTGCCGAGGCCCTTGCCGCCCTTTCCGCCTGGAGAGAAATAGAGTCAGCACATGATGCTCGACGATAATAATTGAAGATGTCACGGCACGCTTGAGACGGGTTGGTCAAGGTCGTGGGGTTGAAGCCTCGTGGATGGGGCCCTCCGGTGCCACGCATCACGACGCGTCAAACCAACCCGACCGAGACGCCCCAAGCGCCGACGCGGGGAAAGATGAGATGAAAATACTTACGTCCAGACATTGTTGATGAGGTTAATTAAGAGTGAAGATACTTTAAGTTGATGGTTTGATCCGAAATGCGGATGAAATTTGATGACGTTGTTGGATGGTGATGTGGTGTTCGTAGTCAAGAATATACAACCAAGTGGGAATGGAGTGGGGAGAAGTTTGGGGGGAACAGGCGGCGTGTGGAAGAAATAAATAGGTGAGAGGGGGGGCGTGTCAGTTGGTCACGGATCAGTAGAAAGGCTGCCGAGTGATTTGGGTGACAATTGCTTGGCTAAGCCGGATCGGGAAATTGGCCAAAATGCGAAAATACCGTGTCAAAGTACCTCTTGTTAAATTGATTTATTTTGCGAGGTACCGATTTAATTCGGGGCGCTGTTTTATTTTTTGGAGGGGCCCATTATTTCTGCTTGGAAAATGCGGCGTTTTGGGGGCCGTGTTTGCTGCTCTTTTGACGCGCTTCCTGTTTGGGTTCTTCTGCTGGGGGAATTGGATGGCGCACTTATTTTCTCCCTTGCTCCACGGATTTGGGCGTCATATCATTGGCTACAGGCAGTTAGTCAGCAGCTCCAGCTCTGCGACTCCCGCTATTTCTGCCTGCAGGGGACCTGGACTAGCACCAATCTTGCCACAGTGCTAGGAACGCTTTTGGCTCAGCTCAGATGATTCGCCACAATCAATTCATCTCGGCCAGATTGCTTATGTCATACTGATCTAGGGTCAACAACGTCCATCACACTCCAAGCCACGCGTCGCGTCCTCCTCATCCGCCTCATCCACATTCAGCACGCTTCAAGACTCCATCTCCACGCCTCTCATTCTTTCATCTTGCCAGTTGGCAAGTAGTCACGGCTTGTACCCACGAGTCTCGTCCTCTTTACCAGATAATATCTATATTGTGTACTTGATAAGGCTGTAGGATAGCTTCGGCTCATGCCGACTCCCTCCCGCTTCCTTTCACTCTCGTCCTCTCCCAGCCTAAGCAAGTTCCGCGTTGATGCGCCGTGGCATGGAGCAAAGAAAGTCCCCTCAGGTGTAGAAAGAATATTCATTTCCCTCAAACCATCGCTCCCCTCCGTCATATATCCCCTGCAAACTATAATAGCTATTTTACCCTCCGTCCATTCGTCCCCTTCGACTTGAGGCACCCGTGGAATAGACGTCACGTTGGGCATTTATGAACCGTTTTCCCATTTTCTCGCTCGAAGCCACGTCCTGCTATGCCATTCTAACCTCTTGTAGACTCGAACTTTCGCCCCCACGTCCAGATATCCGATATCAGTCCTCGTAGATCTCCGGTCCTGTCGGTTCACGATCTTCAAGGCCCTCGATGGCCTCCTTGATCTGCGGCGATGCCTAAAAAGGGAAGATATTTTTGTCAAATTAGTTAATCCAAGCTCCCTTTCGTGGTAGTACGTCAATGTAAATCCAAAGCTTACCTTGGGATCCAACGCCAGTGCAAATGTATAGTGGCGTATAGCCAACCCCTTCTCATTCGTGGATTTGTACAGGTTGCCGAGTAGGAAATGAACCATTGCCTCATCGGGGGCGAGATCTCTCAAGATCATAAGCTCTTCCTTGGCCGGAACCAAGTCGCCCCTCGCGAGAAGTACCCTCGCCCTCTTGAATCTCGGCTGTGCCGCCTTGGGAGTCAGCTCCGTCGCCATGCCGTAGTACCGAAGCGCCCTTGGCAGGTGATTCTGCTTCTCCAACATGCTTCCAATGCAACACGCCAGCACGGCATTCGTAGGATTAATGTTCGCCGCGGCGAGGTACTGGGTGTGGGCTTTGTCGAGATTCCCCAATCTCTCGTGTACCTTCCCGATGCCATAATGAGCGTTGTAATGGCGTTTGTCTACCGAAAGAGCCCTTCGGTAGGCTCGGAGGGCCCTGTCGTAATCCTCAGTCGCCATGTATTCATGACCTTGCAGCGTGTAGGCATACGCCATATTCGGGTCCAGCTGGGCGGCCCTCTTGAAGCATTTCACGGCCTGCTCGTGCTCTTCAGACTTTGACCAGGCATTGCCGAGAGCACACTACGCTTGTGGTGAGTGCCAGGATAAATCAATTAGCTCGTGGGCGAGGAAGGATAGGTCCGTTTCACGGTTCAGGTGCCAGAGGACTGTCGAGTACAAGTCCATGTCTTGATGTCGCGTCGGGGCCGCTGCTTTTAATTTTCGAAATACCTTCTCTGCATCTGCGTAGGCAGCCCGCTCAAAGTGTGTCCGTCCCATTTGTGCCAGTACCCAGGGGGTTTCTTGATGAGCCCGGGGCAACCGCTCAAAGGCTTTAAGAGCATCCGCGCAGTCGAATTTTGAAAGATGGTAGTGCCCGATAGCCATGACTTCCAGCAGGTTCATAATGTTCTTGAGGGCAATGTTTGTTTTCGACGAGTTCTTGTCGCTATACTTGAGTGAGGTCGTTCTAGTGGGCCTGATTTCGGGGTAGGAGCTGCCGTTTCCGAGAAGGGGATCTGGGCTCTCCGTTTCGATTTGGGTCTCGGGTACACCACTGACGGCAGTTCGATCTATTCTCGAGGTTTTAGGCCTCTGACCAGCAATTCCTAATGTCCGTAATGCGAGGCGCCTAGCCCGCTTCGCTGCCCTCGTCTCCGGCGGACTGGAAGCCTGGGAGACTCCGTTATTATGGTCAGTACCACTAGTCGTAGATGGATGTGTCATGTCCCTAGGATGGGCACCGGCCCCATCTTGCTGCGCCTGCGGTTCATTACTCTGCGACGAGTTGGACTGCGCCAGAAGTGTTGACAGCGTTCTCTTCCGCTCTCTAACCAGTACCGGCGCAGTCGCGGCTCCTCTGTGGGGTTCTAACCCCTGGCTTTCACCTTGCTGCCTTCTCCCCAGTCTAAATGTTCGGGAAGCTTCAGATCTAGAAGCCAGTGGCGAGTCGACAACTTCTCTCGAACCTAGGCCTACCGTATGGGGTCGAGTCCTGCCGTCTAGACCTTGGGCAGTCCCAGGGCGGACCAGTCTCGTGAATTGTTCCCCCATTTCAGATCTGCGCGTTGGTGAAGCATCTCGGTCCCGCCATCGGCCTCTACTGGCTGATGTGACTAGATTCGATGTCAAACTGGTTTCTGGCGTCGTCGGTGGGCGGCTACTCTGACTACCGGCTCCCGATGCTATTGAGGCTTGGAAATGACTAAATGCGTCGTTGCCGTTTATCGGTCCAGAAGCAAGTGCCTTCCGCGACGGTGGATCAGGCTTGTTTGTGACGGGCCTATTGGATGAGTCTTTCGTTCCCGCCCCTACTCCTCCCAGATCAAAGATCTGAGTTATTGTGTCTGAGAGCTTATAGATGTTTGGTACGTTGACAGTCGTACCCATGGCACAGAGGGCAGTGAAGGCATCCCACATCAACGGATTTAGTTTGAGTGCGGCGTCGAAGGTCTCACTAGCCATTGCTGTGTCACCGTATCCAAGATGTAACTTGCCTAGGAGGCACAAGACCGCCGCTGCATCTGGAAACGGGCTCCTTATAGTAGTCCCATGCTTGCCCATGTTCGATGTCTGATGCCAGAGCACCTTGCACTTGTTCAGGACAAGTATGCCTTCCCTGTATCTCTTCAACCGGAGACACGACTGGGCGTAGACCCAAGAACAGCCGAGATGGCTCCCCTTCAACGCAACAATCTTGGCTACTTCAAACGCCGAATGGAAGTCTCCGAGTCTAAAGTGACAGAGGGCGAGGAGATAAGCTGAACCAGGAGCCTTGGAATCTTGGGCAAGGAGTCGCTCGGCGAAGAAGAGGGCATTGTCGTATGAGTAATTGTCGAGGTGATAATGGATCACACGGCGAAGTATGCTGCCAGTTGTAGCATTGGTGTTTGGCGGTGACATCCTTGATGATATGGCTCGAGGAGTCTACATCTGTCAACACGATCACTCCGGAGGCCTAACACAATGTTAATAGTTTGGTGGTTAGAAAAATCGCATCTAAAAACACACGAACCTACCAATCTCTAGGATCTGGACTATGTGAGGTCTTTGTCCTGGCTGTCTCGATGGTTATCTGTCCCTGGTCTTCTGAGGAGCATTTGAAGAGCCAGCCTCGGAAGATAGAGGACGAGAAGAGGCAGCCAGCCTAGAACTGGGAGTGTAAGTCCTAAGAAGGGCAATACTCTAAAAATTCAGAGCATTGCCCTATTCACCTGAAATGCACAATAGAAGATAGAGAATGATATGATGAAACAGTCCATGGATTGGGCTTTAGGATCACGATTCTTGATAAAAAGATGATCCATTGCCAAAGGTGGATGTGGACAATGCGAATGTGAAGGGAGCCTATACTCACACATTGTACCTTCTACATTCCTTATGAGGTCAAAGAACCTGAACAATAGAGATTTGAATGGAGATTCTACTTTCTAGCATGTATAAGTTACATTTCAACTCTGAAGCTGCCAATGCTGGAAAGAAGCACTGGTTGAGTTGCCTAGAACTTGCACTTACACAGGAAGTTGCAAGGAGGAAAGAAGGAAGGCACAGTGCAAACAAAACGAATATACACTGTAACTGTATGATGACCTCGACCTCGAATTGAAGCTACGTTTTCTGAATTCCTTCCCACATCTTGACCTCGATCAAACTCCCACCTACTTCCAAACGATCAGCCGCTCCAGCAAGGCCCATTTAAATTCTCTACTCCAACCGCCGAAAAATAAACAGCCACCGAACCAACCCACCAAAAAGATCACAGAAAAAAATGGCCCAAAAAGCGAAAAAAGACCTCGCAAAATCCAACGCCGCCGCCCTCAAGAACCTCCACACCCTCTCCCTACTCCTCAACGCCTCCTTCCTCGCCTTCTCCCTCCTCGTGCGCCCCCGCTCGCTCTACCTCTACTTCCTCCTCTCGACGCCCGCCTTCATCGCGGAACTCGTCCTCGAGCGCACGGGACGACCGAGCCGCGACGCAACGACGGGCGCCCTGCGGTCCGCGGGCCAGGATCTCGGCGCCGAGGGCCTGACGGGTAACTTGTTCGACGTGGTGTGGGTTACGTGGGCGTCGCTTGTCCTCGTTGCCTTGGTGGGTGATAAGGGTTGGTTCCTTTGGAGCGTGGTGCCTGCTTATGGTGGGTATCAGGCTGTGAGGCTGTTGCTTAAGGCGAGGGGGTTGGCGGGTGGGTTGGGCGGGGGGGCTGCGATGCCGAGTGATGTTGGATCGAAGGGGGGGAATAGGAAGCAGAGGCGTGCTGGGGCGTAAGATTGATGCTTTTTGTTACGGGGCAAGAGGGGAGGGCTGTGATGACCTTATGAGAACTCCTGAGGGGATGTGGACAACGCTATGCTTGGGTTGAGGTTATGGCGAGCCTTGAAGAATGTGCTGCTTGGCTCTGCCATGAATCCTGCGTCCCATTAAATGGTAGCGTGTACCTGTTTTCGGGCGCCCGCTCGCGTGGAAACCTCGACATCGTTGATGCCCTCGAATGGCGATATCTTCACCCAGCAGATGGCTTAGCTGTGGGATCCAGAGCGTTAGACAGCCGGGAAGGCACACACCAATACCTTGCCGAAAGGCGGCGGCGAAGACATTTAGATTCAGAACATGTACGATAGTATCATGAGGGCATCCTCATACGTTTAATGTCATATTATATCAGTACACGGTCACGTCATCTTGCGAGTGAAACTTGCAGATGGCTTCACATTCGCATTTCAACCACAGCTATCTACATTTCAAGCACGCCCTCTAAATTTTCAAACGTTCATCATTCCTGCTCGACATTCCCCTCCTTTTCCAAAAGTAAAAGAAAACAAACGCCTTCTCGCATGCGTACGCGGTCTATGCAGCCGATATATTTTGAGCTTATTAGCCTCCTCCAGATGCCCCAATCATAAAAAAAAGCACATGATGCCGCCAATAAAACGCGCCAACTGGGCCGTGTCTAGTTCCCCTTTTGTCCTCTACCTCCTCAACATCAATCCTATTTGGAGCCCTTTGCCTCGGCTCCTTCTAGTAAATACCCTGGGTCCTGTATTGGAAAGTATCATAACTAGAAGATGTTAGTATCAAAGTTTGGAACACAAAAATGCAATATCATGGGCGTGTATGAATGGGAAGGCGAAGGTGGAAAGGGAGGATCTCACAGGCGAGTGTAGTAGCTGCCGAGCGACTTGCCAATCAAGTCATTCTCGACAAACTGCTCCGCCGCATCGGCACTGAGCTGTAGCTGGAAGCGCTGCCTCAAGCTGTTGGTCGCCGTCACCACGTTAGACGAGAAGCAGGGCATCTTAGACTCTTGGCCCATCATAGCTACTAAATCGATGATGTTATCGGCAGAGCGGCGTAGAGCTGCAAATCTGGTGTTAGCGGGAGAATAGAAAAAAAGGAGACCAAGACTGAGGTAAATGACACCGGCGCCTACCTTGGAATGCCTGCTTGCACAACTTCTTAAAGTCCTCAAAGTCCGCTGACGACTCCCCTCCGAGGACCTCCACATATTCATACGTAAGCTTGAAAGGAGCCGCCTCGAAACCCACGGAACCCGGTGAGTTGGAAAGCATGAAGCCAAAGTCGATGTGGATGATATGTCCCTCGCTATCGATCAACACGTTCCCGTTATGCCGATCCTTCAGCTGCAGGACGTAAGAGATGATGCTGTACGCCGCCAGGGATCGCTTAAATGCGTCCACCCCAGCCTTGTAAGCATCGCTACCCTCCGGGCCGAATGCCTTGAGGAAGTGGTCCTTCAACGTCGCCATCTTGCGTCGCGGGTTCTGCCCGGACTCGATCGAAGCCAGCGTTAGACTGCGCCTGATAGAGTGAAGCGAGACGCCGTTCGTGATGGTCTCGATAAGGCCCGAAGATTCGCCCGTAACGAGAATCTTCATCAGCTTCACCCACACGTCGACACCGGCATCGACCCAGATCTTGTGGCAGACGTTGATGAGCTGGCACGCAAACGCCTCCTGCCGTAAGTCTGCACCGGTCTTGACGATGACGCTGACGAGATCCCAGTTCTTCATCCAGCCATAGGGGGAGGTCGCGCGGATGCGCTCCTTCTTCGCTTGCCACGCTTCGCCGAAGACGGCTGCGCTGGGGTCGTCACGGTCGCCTTTGCGTTGCAAACCGCCGGTCTTGAAATCGTTCTCCATCCTGGCTACTCCCGCTCTGGCTTCGAGTGCTTGGTCTAGCCCCGAGTCCTCGTCTAGGTCCGGGTTAGCCGCTGCCGCCGATTGTGTACTCGCCTTAGCCATGATCGTGTCGAAGGTCGGGCCATGACCATCATCTAAATCGAAGCTTTGCTCTTCTAGGCTCTGCATGCTCGCAATAATCTTTGATCGAATCGCCTCTACCTCGTACTTGGGCCGCTTGCCGCTCGTAGCTTCGAGTTGCGAAAGCATTTGCGCCGCAGTGCGCATATGCGTGGCTAGTGCCGAGAAGTCGGGTTGATCAAGGGATGCGTTGGCGCGGGGCTGCAAGGTCATTCTCCTACGACTTCTACCGCTAGGACTGCTCGACCTAGATATCGAATTTTCTGCAGTCATGGGGGCAAGAGCCAAGTCGGATGATGATGTGTATGTCGCGCTTTTGTGAACGACATGATACGGTAGATAGGACTTCGGGGACTTTGGGGGAAGCTCGTCTTCCGGCGTCTTTATCAGGGGTGAACTTCCGAGATCGCCGGACGTCGGCTCAAAGACGCTGTCGATAATGGGTTCAGATTGGCGAGAGTTCGAGTTCGGATTTGAATGTACTCTCGGGGCGTCGGACAAGTCAAACAACCTTCGTTTCGGTCCTTGCTCGGAGAGCAGCGTGGTGATCAACCGCTCATTATCTCCCGTATCAGGGTCAAAGTTGAAGTCATCCCGCAGAACCTCGACCATAAGAAGATAAGGTACCTTTTCAGCGCTGTTCAGAACTGTAGCTTCGGCGGGGTTCAACCTGACAATTCTATGATGCCGGCTCTTGCTGGGCGAACCGTTGACTAGGGTTGGTGGGCAGATGACAGGGATGTCAACCTCCGCGGGCAAGTCTTGAGCAATAAGCGCCAACTCAGCTCGCAGTGCGCTAAGACGAGCGAGCTTCGGCACAATCACAAGACGATTCGAAATGGCCTCCAGAGCCGTTAGAAACTGAGTCTCGCTCCTAAAGTAATGTTGCCTCAAGAGTCTCGTCTTCTGCACGCGGGTCAAGTCTGACGCGGATCTTCTGGCCTTGATATGGTGCGAGTGCCTCCTGGATAGAAGGACGTTATTCGCCTGCGCTACTAGGCCCGCGGATATCGGAGTCGTCGGACGGGTTATCGTCTTGGAAGTACGGGTATCAGGGAGCGGCAACGAGGAGGAGCTTAATCGGGCATCGAGGGACAGCATCTCAAATTGGGGTTTAATCTTGGACTCGACAGATGTCTTCGGAGGCTTCTTCGGGACGCTCACTGGAGGTGGCCTCGTGATAATCGCGGGGGGGACCTTGCGACTCGATCTTGTCGTCGGCGAAGACGCTTCCTGGCCACCACCACCACCGCTACTCACGCTGCGAGGCCCTTCCCGATTACGTTTCGATCGCGTTGTCCCCACTGTCACAGTTTGGGATCTCGTCGGCTTCGCGCTCTCAGGTCTTGTTTCGGCGATGAGGTCCCCAGAGGGCTGAGGTTTCCGCGCCTGTGCAACGGCGAGAGGACCGGCCCAATGCGGCAGGGTCGGCACGGCGATGCTGGCGAGAACGAAGCTCGACAACACCGTCACCGGCAAAACGTTATCTCGAATCTTCTCATGGCGCGCCGTGTCGGACAACCCAAAGACAATATGTTGCACCTTGTTGTAAACTCTCGCGCAGGTCTGAAACGATTCGGTCTGGGGATGCGCCGACAGGTCATGGAGGTAGGTTTGAAAGATCCAGAACGTCTGGCCAACGAAGATTAGCGTCTCAAATGAGGGGAAGGTTGGCATGTCCCGGCTTGTGAGCAGGCAATTGGGCAACGACGAACAAGGAGAGCCGCAGTCACAGATTCTTCGCATAGGTCCAGCAAGAACTCCTCCAGAGCCATTGACTCATTGTGAACGCTTATTATTATATGACATAGCTGCGGGAGAAAGAATTCGATGTCCTCGTACGGAAACTGCCGAAGCTTGTTGCAAAGGACATACTGAATGCCCACATGGTCGGCGTAGCGCCTAGATTAAGTGAAGACGAACGTGTCAGTACAGGGTAGTTTTGGACACGTTTAGCTCCAGTCTTAGCCGTGGGAGGAAAGCGATTGCTCGCGCGCAAAGGGCGGATTGGCCTCACGTTAGGTAGGACACGGCGAGAAAGGGATTCGAATTGAAGACGTCCGATTCGAGGAACCGTTGAAGAAGCGTCCACGACATTGGGCTAATACCGGTTCGTTCCTTTGCTGAGGAATGCGGAAAGGAGAGACGGGAGACGGCGGTAGGATTCTTGAAGCGGCGTGCCTCAGCCAGCTCTCGTCGGCACTAACCAGAACCGGAAGCAACAGCTCTTTGCATGGTTATAAACGACAACACGATCGTCCTACTCAGCAGCATGCAGTAGGATCCAGATATGTGCAGGCGGAAGGAATGAAGAGAAGATCGTATTCGACTTTGCCAAGAGATCGTGAATAGTCCCACCTGCTACATCGGAGTTGCTCTTGCCCGTGTACTCCGGCTGGGCGATCTTTTAGGTGCCTGAGGTTTACGGAAATTACTAAGCCAAAGAAATGTGAAGTGATCAATTGATGATGGCCCAAGTTTGCAGATGAACGAGGGGCCGAGAACCTTGGCTTGACATCATTGCTGGAACCGACGGCTCCTTGCGGATAGGGCGCTCCACTAAAGGGGACTAAAAATGCGACGAAATTCGACAAAATAGCGGTGGTTGTTCTACGAAGTACGAAGCTGGCTAGCTTGTCTTACGAATGTCCAAAGTTTGTTGTACTTGTGAAAGCAGGGCAGTGAGTCTCGGGATTCTCGGCTTGGCTTTCAATGCCTTGGTAAAAAGTAAAGTTTTCTCGTCTCTGAAGCACAATGCGAAGCAGGTCTGAGGCGGGGACAGTCATTCTCTCCTCTCCTCTCCTCATTCGAGATACGCAACGCAACCGTGTGGTTGTTAAATCTGCGAAGTACTTTTTGGTAGCCATTAATGCGAGACCATGTTCCAGTCTCCTACTCAGAAAAATTTCTCAGGGTCTAACGGCCACGCATTTTTCAACGCTTAGGTTTGACACAGCGGGAAAAACGTCCTCACATCGTTGGGCTACACAGAAAGGAGGTGGGGAGACAGGGTAAGATTGTTCAAAGCTCCACCCAAGCTTGAGCGACTAATAGGGCACCATGGGAGTAAAAGGACCAATAATCATCATCCTGTAGGGCTCTGTGAACCGAGCTGGGACACATGTATTCGAAGAGTTTGTGGATATCTAAGTGCAACCGGAGATTCCCTCGCGGGATTGTGCTGTGCTGCTTCGTGAGACAGTTAGAACCACACAAAGCCTCAGGCTTGCTAATATACTCCCCAACGCCGGTATACACAGAATATGTATGTTCAAAGTCCACCAAACCCACCCCAAACGCCAAACGTAACGCTGAGTCATTTTTGAAGAGGAGAAAAAAAGATTCCGAGCTGTCAGTGATGACACCAACAAGAGCGTAGTTTAGGCAGTTCTCTTCTTGCGGCCGCCACCCCTTCCCCTTCGCTTGGGCTCTGGGAGCTCCTCATCGCTATCGGATTCGCCCTTGACCCTCGAGTTTTTCGTCTTTTCCTCACCGACTTCCACCTTGCCGACGATGTCCCGGAGGAAATCAAACTGTTCATCCGTCTCGACAACTTGCTTCAACATCTGTGCAGTCACTCGCTTTTGACCCTTTTCCTTAGCCACGTCTGCACTCTTGGAAACCATCGAGATCATGAAGAGCTCCAGGGCTTTGCCAACAGCGATTGGAGTTTGCTGAGCAACCTTGCCCACTTCTTCGTCTGCCTGCATAATCCTCTTGATCCTGGCGGTAGGGAACTTGGTCCGGACCGGAGAGGGCTCGATGACGGGGGCCTGAATGGTAGGCTGTGCAGCTCGTCGTCGAGGAGGCATATTTTCCGTTTGTTGGTTGGGCTGGACCGAACCGCTAGGTAACTGAGGATTTGGGTAGGCCTGGGGATAGGACGAAATATGGACGTGTCGTTGCAGCGGAGCGGTGTAGGTCCCAGGAGGAGAATATTGTAGGTGTTGTTGGAAGTGAGGGTCGTGGTGGTTGAAGTGTTGTTCCTGTTGCTGGTGCTGTTGGTGTTGCTGCTGAACGGGATTTATAGGATAGGCTCCGTGACCGTAGAGGGCAGGTTGACCCTGAATGGCAGAAGTGGGCGGGTGGGGTTGAAATTGGGGCGAGTGCTGGTGTTGTTCGAGTTGGTAGTCGTGTTTGTTCTGGGCGTGTTGGTGGTGCAGTTGTGGCGCAGGTTCTCCCAGTGCAGCCTGGGTGTATGCAGGACTCGATACCGAACTGGTGGGAAGTTGATAGGTTCCGACGGGTTGCTGTTGGTAGTGTTGGTATTGGAATTGATCGTAACCAGACTGTCGGGTGTGGTTGTCGATCAGAGGGATGTTGTTAGGAGCTGGAGGAAGCTGGGCGAGAAAGGAAGAAAAGTCTGGGGATTTGGGGACGTAGCTGGTGTCCTCGTTTCCCGCCATGGCCATGGTCAGTGTGGGTTAATTATATTCAATCAATCAGCGCGCTGTGCTGTGCAGGTAGGTGCTATGCACAATGCAAATATTAGTCCTGATTGAGTTGGCGTGTATTATTTGATTGTCGGTGTCCGCCCCAGGCGTGGATAAAGCGTGGCTAGTGCCAAATCGTCGAGTCGCTCTAGGGCCTCTCGACGCCGAACGACAATGAAGAAAATACCAAGCTGGATAATAGAGGAAAAAAAGTACGTGACGTATTCCTTTGTCTTGGATAACCAATAAAGGATCGCGTGCAGGATTCTGAGATTGATGCGCGTCGAACAGGATGATGGGGTCGCAGCAGTGTTGGCCCAGGCAGCCAGCCAGCCCTGACGGGTGATAGTGGGGTAGCTTCGGTTTAAGCTCAAGCTTTGAGTCCCAGCGAACTTGGGGGCCGTTTCGAGTCACTCGTTGGATATTGATGTTTTAGTTGGTTAAGAGACGCGAGTCGCGTCGGTTCGAGAGGTAATTAAAAGGTATGTATATGCAAATGAGACTGGAGGGGGGGAAAGGACTAAATATTGATGAAAGGAGGCTGAGTTCCCAAGTCGACGCAAAGAGAAGCAAAGGACAGGCTAGATATTGAACGAGCACCAGGCAGTCCCTTTATGAGTAAGAATCCGAGAGTGAAAGAGGCCGACACATTGATAAGTCCGACATTTGCTAAGTTGATCAGGCCGCAAGCGGTCGGTTTGTTTCGATAGATAGATGCGAGGGAATGGATAGATAGCCAGTTTCTAGGGTCGAAACCAGCAGATGTTCCTGGATAACTGAACGGTGCCAGACTGAGACGGTAAGATCTTGAGTCTGATACTCGAGCGCCGCAGACGAGATGATGAGATCACGCTTGTGCTGCAGGGTAAATGATAGGGCTGAGAAGAGCAATTCGATAAATGCGCCGTAGTGCTCCTGGGGGATGGAATGGGGTCATGCAGGCTCGTCCAGCACAAGGAAGAAGCGTCGACAGATAATTCAAGATCAAACAACCTGAAGAGACAGCGAGGTGCGCAAGGCGAGGCGGCGAGAGAGTATGTTAAGAATCGTTAGCGTGCAACTGTGCCTAGTATGGTGGATACTAACGGAGGTTAGCAGTCTAATTGCGTTGGCACAATGCGGATCGGTCCAGATTGGGTGGGATGCTTGGTCGTTTATATGCGCGACGCGGTTGCCCTCCTCTCCAAACAGACAGCAGGGGTGCACAGCTGCCTCTTTCCTGATTTGGCTAAGTACAATTGTAACATCAGAAACGCCACATCTCTGTTGCGCTTGCTTCTGTCCTTAACCCTACCCCACCCTTCCTGCCAAGTGCCAACATCGACATGATGAAAACCGAAGTACTTCGTGTACTTGACACGGAGGTACTGAGACTCTGCAATAACATTGTCAGCACCCACGCACCGAACCATGCTCTGCAATGATGTACAATGTACCATCAAGCCTCAGGAATTCGTAATCTCACATGGTCCACCCTCCAAAACCTTCACTGACTCGACATCATCCATCGAAATTGATGGCTTCTCTGAGGCGGCGGAACATCTGGCGATGTGACAACATACACGGATAATCATTCCTCGGCGCCGTCGACGAGTAGCAGATGAGTCGTTGCGCATCTCATATTTCCTCACTTTAGCCCGACGGATTTAGCCCATACCCTACTGGACTCAGCTCAGACTGCATGGAGCCTGCTGCCTGGCTCTGACACCCTTTCGTTTGCCATCTTTCGGTTTCTATCTGCCTACGGCCTGCTTTGTTCCTTGAGCGGGAAGTTGATTTATTGGTGCTTCGAAGTGTACAAACAAAAGAGCCTCACAGGTGAGCAGGCTTTAACCTTGAGCACACCTACCAGCATCTCAACTAAGGTCTCTCCTCCCGTCATGCTTCAAGTCATGGGTGATGATGAACAAACGTATAGAGCTTATAAACGTTTCCGCCCGAGGCACAAGATACCTACCTAGGGAACGAAACCGAGCGCTTCGCTCTGGGTTCTCCCGGGGTGGGGTGCCGTTGACGGTTTTACTTGATCTAATCTGACATGACTTGATGGCTGAGGATATTGGCCGACGAAAGGGTGTGCTTTTTTTTTTGCCCTTCCTCGTCTTTTTTTTTTTTTTTTTGGCCCTTGACCCATTTCCCTTTTGTGTATGGCTGAGAGAAGCCCATAGCTGCCTAGAACTTTTTTACTACCTTTCCTCAAGAACGTTTTGTCTTAACTTAGATAATTGCGGATGCCTCAAATGATGTGCCTTTAAGCTACAGCCCGTCTACTTTGCTCTGACTCTACCTCATATTGTCTAGCAATGCAAGTGATAATACCTCGAAAATGCAAATGGGTATTTCGGAAAACAGTTGCGCTTTTAGGCCAAGATTCAAGAGCCCTCGGCATTATACATGACCTGAGTGATAGCATGAGCGAGGACTCGCATTTCCTCCAACCGCCTTTCCTGATTACCACCGAGAAAGAAAGAGATTATTGGCCAAACATGGAGACTCCGGCTCCCTGCAGGACGCTTTTCCACGTGGATCGGTACTCCTAACTCCATCAAGTGGTGTACCATGGCCGATATATCTTTCGCCAGCACCTCGTCCTCTCCTTGCCAAACGATGTAGCCAAACTTCGGGGTATGTGCCTTCCAATTGTAGCGGATCATGGAAGCAGGTGATGCTTTGTCTAGTACTCCGCCTCGCATCTTGTCCGGCGCGTAGAACCGAGCGAATTGGTGGAGTCGATTGACCGAGACGTAGTCACTCGCAGATTCTTGGTGATTGTCGGATACCAGAGTGACCCAGGGGGAAATTAGGATCACCAAGGCTGGTAGCTGGTCTAAGATGTCTAGGCGCCTCGCATGTTGGGTTTTGAGATCTCTAAGGAGAGTTAATGCCAGTGTTCCCCCCGCCGAGTCACCCATGAGGCAGACGATGTCCTTGGATTTGGCGACATGTAGCACCTGGGCATAACCGTTGAGAACTTCGCGAGGCTGGGTTGGGTACTGCGCGGTGGGGACGAGTGTGTATTCGACTGCGAATATGGCGGGATTTTTGAAGGCCTTTCTGAGCATGGAATGCAGGGCCATTAGGTATTCGAGGTTAAACGATGGGGAGCCCATGACAAAACCCCCGCCTATTACCTTTGTTAGACTATTCATTGCCACCAGAAGACAGAGATTCCGAAACACACCCACCATGGATATAATATACTACGATATCGGGATCCTGCTTGGGGTCTTCCCTAATCCAGAACCCCTTGATCGGCGGTGTAGCCTCATTGTCTTCATAATGTTTACAGGAGACAGGGTAACGGAAATATAAGTGGCGAAACATGCGGAACCTTATGAATGGAATTGTCACATTCTCGTGGAAGAAGGCCCTCAAGATGTCAAGAGGCAGATTCACATGGGCCCAACGAGTACATTGCACAGCAATGACCTCGAAGACAGATGCTGAGAGAGTGAAAGCATCAGGAGCAGGAATATTCATGCCCAGAGAAACAAACGCACGCCGGATCAGCAGCGAAGGGATATCAATTACTACACAATGTCAACGTCGCGTTCAAATTCCGGAGGCTAAGAGTTTTCATACCTAGGAAAGGAATGGCACTGAGGGCATGTCGAGTGGTCCGCCAGAATCCAACGGTACGGATGAGGTGAATGGCGAGGAAGATACAGAATACAAGGCAGTCGACGGAGTTTATGAGCCCTAGGATCATGATGAGGACGAGGGATGAGGGCCTGCGTGGTGGTCAAGGCGACTCTCGTGATGAGAGCTCATAGTGGCGTAGATGAAGGGCCAAAAATTACCAGGGCCTGTCGACTTTCCGACGTGTTGAGAAGGATATTAATATCATTAAGGTAACAATGCTTTGAAGATGCTAGATCGATGATGCTAAGTGTATCCTCCCACGGCAACACAATTGCCTTGGTCTTGACCCGGACAGTCGTTGGAATTGGACGCATCACCGGCTCATTCTCATTAGGTAATGATGCAGGGCCGATCACCAAGGCGTCATTCCGTGCTCCAACCCAGGCTTCAACGGGATTCCTCTTTTTTGGCCTCTGTGTATTAATATTTCACCTTGTAAAGCATAGAATTGAAGCAGGGTTTGGGTTTCTGAAGACACAAGCTACCCGAGCTCTCGTCGACTAAACCTAAATTTACTCACCCTCGCGGAATGTTCCTCGTCTTCCCTGTCCACTGATCGGGTGTGTATCAGTCTTGGCAGCTCAACAACGATGGGACTCGACTGAAAACTTCCGAACACCAGGCCATACGGCTGGGACGCTGGAGCTGAAATCGAGGGGGGGCAAGGAGCCGAAGAATGTCGCACTGATCGTACGTGAACTGGAATAAATCACACTCTCATCGGTAGATATATTTATTTTCTCAACCAAGCCTACTTCGTAGCCTTCCCCAACGCAACCTCTGTTGAATCAGGTAAACATTCCGTTTATGGGAGCTAGAACAACCTTAAGTGGGCGTGGTATAGTCAGGGATCACAACTGTCGCGTTCCCTGTACATAAGTCGTGCCCAGCCCTGCCGCTGGCGTCCCCTGCATCGGCAGCACTGAGAAAGGAGACCACTGGAGCTGATGATCCAATATTATCAGATGGTTCGGATCAAACCAGCACTTCCCAGGGAGTATCGGATGCAATTACACCGTAATTTTCACTGGCGACCTCGCTCACGAGCCAAGAGGGAGAATATGCAATGGTAAAGTAATAGATTGGCGGGTACGTGTAGAGAGCCGGGCACAAATACCGGAATCTTGAAAAGGCATTCCAGGCCATTGGACTGGCAACTCTAACCAGCCCGGTTGATTCGGGTACCGCATCCGGCCCCGCGTTGGCTGAAGGACTAGATCAGGCGCTCGACTAATTATATCTTCATGGTCGAAGGAATAGTGAATCAGTGGAGTTTAGATAATGGGCCGTCTCATGGTGCTATCTTTGAATATTACGTGGAGACAAATAAAGTCTTCCTCTTCTTCCCCGGCCAAGGATGAAAGTTGAACCCAAAAATAATCTTGCCCGAAGTCTGCTATTAATATCCTTCGAAGTATGACGTTCCGACTCTGTTAGTATTACGTAGTAGAAGCTTGACCAGACGATGCGCTTGCCCCTGGAAATATCGAGAGCATTACTCCATCCCCATGCCCCAACACGAGATGAAACGTGCTAGGGCACCTGGAATTATATGCCGACCTCCCAAATTAGCAGTTGCCCTCCACCGGGTATGACCATGACCAGCGGGAATGTCGAGGATCCGTCGATTTACTGCAGGATGGGTAGAAGGAGTCCAGGTTGTCGGGGAATAGAATCTAGCCACATTCAGGTTATACATGGTAAAAATCTACCTATTGCATATCGTAAATCGAGGCTTGGCTATGTAATTTCAAGGGACATACTTCGTACAAAGCCCAAGAAATCCACCATTCCTCCAAGAAGTACTTCGTAGCTTGAGCCCTGTTGAGAGGTGGCGCGACAGACAAAGGTCGCACAAAGTGCTCCTGGATTTTCACTTGGTTGGCCTGGCTCAGGCCTATGAGTAAACGGCTGAGAGGATGGCTTCGTACCTTCTCAAGGTGCCTGAGTGTGCCGAAAACAGCACCGACCTATCTGTTACGAAGGCACCCTCGACACGACCGCTCTCTGATGCTCTGGCGGAATTGTGAGACAACGAGGCTGGAATTGCAACAGTGGGGATCCTGACACCGAGGTGGAGAGAGCATGGCATTCCTGACCACTGCTGGCAGGATGAGAAAATATTTTCCGTTTTCTAAATCTTCGGCTTGCGAGAACAATGCGGAAATTCTGTCCACCTTATTGCCATCTTAGTGTATTTCCACCCCCAACTCTGATCTATGGAAGGGTAGCGAGCCACGTACTCGAAAGAAAACAGGTGGGGCAGCTGTTGAAGTCGACGGATGGCGCATCCGTTGACCGCCAATAGAGTGCTCAGAACGGGGCGGATTGAATCAGTGTCGTAGGCGTCCCTTGTTGACGGCGTCTGACAGGGGGCGCCGTCATTGAGGGCAAGTTAACGCGATGTTTCAGGATCCCTACCCGCAGGCGTGGTCTCTGATTGCGCTTTTCCGCTTTCAGATGATCGAGCTCCGTGATAGGGACAGAAGGGCTTTGATTGGACATAACTACACTCCTGAGCATGAAATTATGTGCATCAGCGTATACATAATACAGAGAAACATCCAACGAGGAGTAGTTGTATTCATTCTGAGGCTTCGAATCACCAGACAGGCTGGCCCCATCAACTGGTAAGAGCGTGCGATCCCGCCAACTTGTTGGCAAAGAAATGTAAGCCTTGGGAAAGGGGGGAAGAGCTGGATAGGGGGTGTTGGCAACAATTGGATGTTCGGTAACCTGGTTAATCTCTCTTCAATTCGATCAACCAGAAAACCGCTCCGCGTGTTAATAAAGCGGCTGGTTGGCCTGTTGAGCCCTTTCCATTTGCCTAGGATGCCACTCCGTCGTGTTGGCCTTTGAAGGACTAATCAAGTTTCTCGATTATTGTTGGGTAGTCAAGTGCTTCGTAGAGTCTCTCACTTAAGGCTTGGAACATCAAGAACTTGAGCAACGTTGCAACGTAAGCACTTTGTGTTCAGCGGAGACAGAGATACAATGATACGTCGACAGACTTCCCAGAGTTCGCTTGCAAAGGGCGAGGACCGGCAGTAAGCAACTCACATCCTTGGATCCATTGATGATCGGTTGATCTGAGCCTTAGCAGGGGACAGCTTAGGTACGCGCTTCTCGAATAAATCCTGCCTTATGCTTCCTGGCCTGCCTTTGAAACATGGTGGGTCCACTCAAGCAAAACCTCTGTCTGGGCGTCCTCTCAGAATCCGGGGAACAGGGAAAGGGAGTGCGAACGGTACGCACTGCCGGCATTCCTTGCTGTAGTGTACGTATTCTGCTGGTCCCTTGATCAGTCAAGTCGCTTCCAAACGATGAAGTGTTACTCTTGCTGGTACTTCATCTCCTCTTAGTACAAGGAGAAGAACGGTTGAGCTCTCGCTGCAAGGCACACACGGTTGTGGTTTGTCAGGCCTGGCCAGTCGCCTAGACCTTTGCGTCGTCACAGCGCAGTTTGGCTCGGCTGATTTGTACACTACGAAGTACTTGTATACGGAAGGACTTGCAGAAAGGGGTTGTGACGAATGTTCAGATGCGTACTTCGTACACAGGTAGCTGTGGGGAATAAGGGGTGCAATTGGATTTGGTCTTCGCAGATCAACCTCCGTTTTGTCATCTTGGAACCTCGACTCTACCTGAAAGAGCCATCTACAGATGGATCCGGGAAGAGCTTCGGTCACTGCACTGCCTTGGTCTTTGTGACTAACGCCCGGCCAGACCAGTCCCTGCATTGGATTTTCTTTCCCCCCTCCTACATAGCACTGATTTTCCTCTGAGGGGCAAGAGCTGTCTGATTACCTCGTACAGACGAACGAAGCTCCTGGGTCTATTCCCCAGATACTCTGCATATAAATTTGCGATATTCCATGCTGAGAAGGATACGGATTAATATCAATGGGTAGCGAGCTAAGATGACCTAATGCAAGATGATGGTCGATAGAGAGTGAAAATCTACGAAGACGACAATTGTAACCGAGTCCCGAAGGTATAATGCTGCGTCATCCTGGGCGACGACGTCTGGCGAAGTGAGGCATCAAGCAAATTGATGCTAAATCGGACGGAAGACTCGATGATTGGCAGGAACGAATCAGTGAGTACGAAGTACGGAGTCAGGGCGTACAACTCTCATACGGCAGGAGCGGGTGAGAGAAGATTATCCATTCATATCAATTGATCCATCAAGTGAGGTTCGGTCGTGGCCAACACAGCACAGTCGCGGGCTCCACACTCGGCTGTTTCCCCGCTGGTGCCCCTAAAAACTGAAGCAAAGCTCCATTCGCCGTTTCACCTGACGCCATTTCCATCAATTGATGTCCTGCCCGGTGTCTGTATAGATTTGGATGTGTGCAATCCTCCAAGGAGCCAAGGACGAAGACGAATGTACGAAGTACCTGATCGCAGGTCGTACTTGTCTTGGTAGTTCCTGGATGGGGTACGAAGCTTTGTGCTGGGAAAGAGGTCCGATGCGTGCTTGTACCACTATTACGAGGTAATACTTCATACGACTGTGATCGAAGCCGGAATCCTGTGGTACCCATCCAAGTACTTCGTACTAATAGTTCGTACTCCGTACTTGGTTCTCGCCGAAGACTTGGGTGGCAGCTGGCGTCGAGGAATGGGCCAAATGGGCAGGTACGGAGAAGGTACCCGGCAGGAGCCATCCTGTCCTCTTTCTGCCCCCAAATTTTCAATTCACCTCTCCCAAATCCACCTTGACCCAAGCCCATGCCAAATGCCATCGCCCTCCCCACCAAACATCTTACACACTACTTCATTTTTGAATCCCTGATATCCTTTCTCCTAGGTTGTTGCACAATCCACCTTTCACTCCTTCTTCACCCGCAAGTCTCTTTTTTTGTTACTCCCTCTTCCCCAGGCTCATCTGCATCGACTGTTTCTTCTTCTAATGATGCCTGTATATTCATTATAAATTTTTTTAACCTTACATCTATCATATTATTTTCTTTTTTCTCCTGTCAACATATTATTTATTCTTTGCCTTGCTTTTGGCCTCTGGGAGGAAGAGAAAAATCTAGCGAAACGTGAAACGACCCTACAGGACCTGAGCCCATCAGAGGAATCCTGGAAGCTCTCATGAGGACTGCCAAACCATTGATACATTTCGGATTTCCTTACTAGTTTGGCTTGGAAAGACACTCTTCTAGCTGCCTTCCAGGGTCTCACAGACAGAAGTTCTTCTTGTGCTGTGAATCGGCAGGTTCTCTCCTTTGCTAGGCTCATGGGCTAGTTCGACCCTGGACCTTGAAATCCTCCGAACGGTGAATTTTGTCCTTGAATATAATCGAACCACCAACACCGCTTTCTCTTTGCGACCATCATCCCGGACCGAAACGCTCCTTCGCATTATTTTGCCTTGCCATCGTCGGCTCTCTCCTAGTTGTCCTTCAGCCTCTTTTCCGCTCCAGACTGAATCAATTTCCATCGACTCCCGTTAGACAAAAGAGAGACCGCACAACACTGCATCTTCCATCATCTCGCCTAGATACCGATACCTATACATTCGGCTAGCATACCAAGACGGGATTTTTACGCCAATTCGTCGTCCTATCCCATGCGGCCCGTCAAGTAATTGATAATGTCAACTTCTAGATCCGATCACTTAGCCTTTGGCTACTCCTCCCAGTCCTCGATCGCATCACAAGGTCGCTCGACATCGCCTGCGACGAGCCATTCCCCCAACGAGCCCACCAGTGGCACCTCACTACGATCGCCCTTCGGCCTGTCGCCTGGTGCTGTCGGCTCTGGCAAGATGCAGAACCCAACACGATCCGGCGCTGGCTCCCCGTCTCTTGAGATGGGTGCTGCCTCGAGTAGGTTGTATCCCAAACGGTAGGTGAACCCGCTCCCTCTTCTTTTTCTCTTATAGTTCGCGATTTCTTCTGCATGGCTGCGATCCGAGGCTGATCTACGATTGTTAATAGAGCCCGAGAGATACAAGCCCAAGAGGGCGTTCCTGGCTTGCCGGTAAACCCCTGGGGCGGCCCGCCTACGAGCGGTAACTCGACACCTCTTCGTGAGAACATTCCCGAGTCGCCGACCGACGGTTTTCCGGACTTTGCCCAACTTCCCTCTTCCCAGGAAGCCGCCTTGCCGCAGACCCGACGCGCCCGTGCTGGCACAGTGCCTTCCAGGTTTTCGCCGGGTGGTGGCGCAGGCAATGGGCTTCTTGGTGTAGCGGGGCTAGTACCTACAGCGTCTCGACCCGTTCCCGCCGAGACACACTTCAAATCGCCATCGCCTAGCCTCGACCCTTCCGGAGCAGCCGTAGCCGCGACCTCCAGTACTCTCCTTTCTCGCCTGCGGGCCGGCTCCCTTCCTCAACGCAGCCCCTTCGGAGCTCTCCC
The DNA here is from genome assembly GCA_002221725.1 of Scedosporium boydii. Lineage (NCBI taxonomy): Eukaryota > Fungi > Ascomycota > Sordariomycetes > Microascales > Microascaceae > Scedosporium > Scedosporium boydii. Next base: position 110,406 of record NJFT01000022.1, read on the forward strand.
CGGCACTAATTCTCCCTTCGGGCCGTCTCTCTTCAGCAGTGCCTGGAATCCTGGAGTCACTCGCGAGCGAGGCGCGACTCTTGCGAGCATTGCGAGCATCGGGTCTAACGGCCCAAGCTCTCCTGCCCAGTCTGCGTTCTCCCGAGATGGTACCGGAGACAGCGATGTTCATATGAGAACCCTAGATTATCTGGGCCTTGCTGAGACTCCTCAACCTCCACGTGCCCAGCTCGCTACCCCGTACCTCAATTCGTTCGCTCGGGCTAACCGTTTCAGGTCGTACTCTGTGAACAACAAGGACAAGTATGACGACGAAGAGGATGATGAATACGAAGGCAGCGTCCACGCATATGACGCGCACTTCGCTGTTGCCCAACTCCAGGATCAGCTCGCAGCCACGAATGCTGCTATTCATAACCATAACATGGCAGTCCAAGCCTTTGTTAGCCAGGCATCTCTTAGCCGACCCCGTGCCCGAACCGCTGGCGTCCTGGATACCCCCGGAAGCCGTCTCATGAACACGTATCTGTCTAGCAATCAGGGTGCCATACCTGGCTCTATTATCCCCACCGAAATTCGTCTGCCGGATGAGAAGGACTTTGACGATCTGCCTCAGGCCGTTGCTGGCCTGGCAATTGGCAGGTCTAGCAGCCGGAATGCTGCTCTTCTCGGCGCCGATGACTCGCCTGGACTCGAGGGCCCGACAAGTGCCCTCTGGTTGGGAAGTATTCCCACGTCTACGACGACTTCGACTCTCAATGAAATTTTCAAGCCTTTCGGTTCTATCATGTCTGTTAGGGTCCTCACACACAAGAACTGTGGGTTCGTGAACTACGACCGCGTGGAGAGTGCTATAGCGGCCCGTAATAGCCTCAACGGCAAGGAGATATTCCCTGGATCTGGTTGCGTTCGCATTAACTTCGCGAAGCCTGCGTCGGCCTCGAATACGCCGGGCCATGACGGCCTCTATCCCTCTCCTAGTCCCGATCCGTTCGGCAAGGGGCAGGATGGAGGGGCTCAGGGCAGCGGGGGAGCCGGCGCAGGCACACCCAAGGGGGCTTCCGGCACCGGCGCCCAAGGCCTTGACGTCTCCCCCACAGTCCGTCCACTCAAGGAGATGGTCACGGAGATTCTCGAGATTGTGAAGCAATTCGGCGCCAGCGAGGAGGATAGGTACCGAATCTCCAGCAACGTCATGTCTGCGATCGAGTACAGCACCTTTGTCGACGAAATTCCCCCGATTAGCGAGCCGTCGCACACTCGAGTCCATGATGCGCCCAAGTTGAGGGACATTAGGAAGAAGATTGATAATCAGAGCCTGTCCCAGAGCGAGATTGAGGCAATTGCCATCGAGATGCTCCCCGAGATTGCCGAGCTATCATCTGACTACCTCGGAAACACTGTCATCCAGAAACTCTTTGAGCACTGTAGCGACGAGGTCCGAGATGCGATGCTTGCCGAGATCGCCCCCCATATGGCCGAGATTGGCGTGCACAAGAACGGTACTTGGGCCGCGCAGAAGATTATCGATGTGTGTAAGACTCCGCATCAGATGTCTCTGATCGTCGAACACCTCCGCCCGTACACCGTCCCCCTCTTCCTCGACCAGTACGGCAATTACGTTCTTCAGGGATGCCTGAAGTTTGGTCAGCCGTACAACGACTTCATTTTCGAGACGATGCTTAGCAAGATGTGGGAGACTGCCCAGGGCCGCTTCGGTGCTAGGGCAATGCGTGCCTGTCTGGAAAGCCACCACGCTAGCAAGGAACAGCAGAGGATGCTCGCGGCGGCCATTGCCCTCCACAGCGTGCAGCTGGCCACCAATGCCAACGGCGCCCTCCTCTTGACTTGGTTCCTAGATACTTGCACATTCCCCCACCGACGAACCGTCCTCGCACCCCAGCTAGTACCTCATCTTGTGCATCTGTGCACTCACAAGGTCGCTTACTTGACCGTGTTGAAGGTTATTAACCAGAAGACGGAAACCGAGGCCCGCGATGTCATTCTCAAGGCACTCTTCTTCTCGCCCAACGACCACGTACTGGAGTCTATTCTTAATGACCACTCCTGTGGAGCAACCCTCATCTTCAAGGTTCTCACCACTCCCTTCTTCGACGATAGCATCCGTACTCAGGTTGTCGAGACCGTCAAGAGTGTCTTGGTCCGCATCAAGGCCCAGCCTAACCAGGGTTACAAGCGCTTAATGGATGAGGTCGGCCTTTCGACTCGGGCATCGGGTAGCGGAGGAAACAGCCGTGATCATGGTAGTTCCAGTGGTAACTCCAGCGAACACCGCCAAAGGCCTGCTTCACGTGGTGCGAACCAGCACCATCATCATGCACCTGCCCCACACGGAGGTAACAAGCAGTTCTACAACCCGCACTCTGGGGCCTCTAACAACGGCCAGGGCTACGACGTGGGCTATAGCAACCAACGCGCCGAGGTTTCGGACGCAGGTCTCCAGCCATTCCCTACGCTGTCTAACCAGCCTCCTCCCATGTATCCTCAGGGAGGAAATGGCCAACTCCCCACACAGTCGATGAACATGCCTCCTCTCCCGTTCCAGCAAGGCATGCTGCCTCGGGCTAACCCTCCCGTCAACAACTTTTTCCCACCTATGCAGGCGGGCTACAATGGCTTCAGCTCTCCTAGCCCGTCTCTGGACCAATACCGCAACCAGACCATCCCGAACGGCGGACCCATGCCGCCACCGGGTGTTCAGCCACCTCAACAACTAGGACCTAGCCAGTCCACTTTTGCGCCTCCCCCCGGCTTCGGGATCGCGGGAGCGGCGCCCGGAATGGGCGGATATAACAACTACGGCGGAATGGGAGGAGGCATGCAAAACATGGCATACATGCAACAGGAGCAGGTAAATGCCAGACGTGGCCGGGTAAGGGAATTTTCTTCTTCCTTTGAGTCGCAGCAAACTCGGTCTGTGATTGTCGTTATCCTTGACTCGTCCGCCGTGGCCGACAACCACGGTCCTTTGGGTCATCACTAAGGGACCAGTGTCCCAGTTTTTCCACGCCATTTTCGAGGCTTTCAGTGAAGGCTCGTCTCACGGTTACTATTCGAACCGCCGATCCCAAATCATACCAAAGAGCTCATTACGTTTGAGCGCAGCAATCCTCCCTATATCTACCATGCTTTAAACATTCTTCTATGGCAGAGCGAATCCAAGGCTAATAGACCACTAGCGATAAAAAATCTAGGTGTTCCAAATTCCGATAACGTCCGACACGAGACATGGAAAGTCGAACACGAGGGAGCATGGAAATGCTGTACTCTTTGACCCATCGCCACGCCGTTTAGACACGATCATTCGTTTCGAGCGGATAGGATATGTTTCTTTTTTCCAGGATTTGGTCTCTTCTCTTTACTATAACGGTGGAGGTGGAGTTGGAATGGCAATTTACTGGTGTTCATTTTTACTCCTTCCGCAGACTGCATACCGGGCACGACGACGGGCTGCGTCGGCTCGTCTATGCTTGTCTTCAGTCTTCTTTTATAAGCCTTCGCCTGTCTATATCTGGACCTTTTTTTCTCCTTTTCTTCTTCCTTTTGCCCTTCTCTTATTCATCGGAGGGCCGCTTCGTGCTTGTTGTGGAGGGTTCAGAAGAGGATTATGGATGGGCCTTGGACGGAAGGGGAATAGGGAGAGGCGGAAGCGATTGTACGAATTTTACGCATGGTTACTTACGGATTGGGTTCCCCTTTGTCTCTATGGCTTCGTCATCTTCTCGGGCGCTCTACGCAGTCCTCGCCTCTACTTTTTACGCCGTCTTTCTTGATTTTTATTTTCTTCTCGACCTCTCGCTCTCTCTCGAGCCTCTGTTGAGAGAGAGATGGAGATAGGGTCTTTCTTCTTTCTCTCACCATTTTCCTCCCCTCCTTTTGTCAGCTTCGGCTTCGTCTGGGTGTGCCAAGTATATAGATGTTGGAAAAGGGAAAGGGTCCAGAAAGCCAGAGCGGGACGTGCTTTTTTTTTTTCAAGATGAATATTGATGTCAAAACCAAAAAAGATTTAAATTTTAGTGTCTTGTTGAGATTAAAAACAACTTGGGAGTCATATCTTTTCCCCTCTTGGATCATTCGTGACAGTGATGATGAGTCGTGGATCTAGCTTCGATATATGGGGGCTTGTAAAACCTTGCTCCATCTGCACCACAAGTCATCTCCGGCATATCTTGTTTGGTTTCATGGGAATCGAACCCATGTTTCCTGGAAAAAGAATTTCATTAGGGGGTGTGATATGTACTTGCTCGATTCGCGCCCGCATCTCCAGCCTAGATTTCCCGTTCCGTCTCCACGAACGACCCTTCTGTTTGATCTACGGATGACCGAAATATCCTCATCTTTCTTTGAGTCGTCTTGCCTCCCGATTCTACATCACCATGTTCATCCCCAGGGCCCGCTTCCGAATTCGCCGATGAAAAAAAAAAATAGGACCAAAAAACAAATAAGACCTTAGCGACCCGGCGTATCCCTTTCCCGTCCATGCGGGAAATCAGATCGACGTTGTCGAATAGATGTGGATGGCAGGTCAAGTGCGGCAATAGTGGTACCGCCTTACATATGCAACGAGGCCCCTCCTGAAGATCCGTGGGGTGATAGAGAGGAGGGAGTGGATAGAGCCGGGGAACCGCGAGATGTCTCTCTCTTCTCCGAATAGCTTTCTCGTAGAAGCCAAAAGAGAAGTGCACCTTCTTTACATGAGGGTGCAGCAAGAGTTTTGCTTCTTGGCGGTGGTGTAAAACATCTTGCTCTGGGTACTAAGATCGGAGCTCTTGGCCACGAGGTCATCGAGCTTCTCTCCTCGTTGTAGGACCTATTCCTTACAGTCAGGACGCCTTTATCATAGGATAGTTCAACCAAGGCGAGAAATAAAAACTCACACTCTCGATGGTCTTGTGGAGGATAATCTTGGTCTCATCCAGCTCCTTTTGAATATTCGCAATGCTATTCACCTCGGAGGGGTTCTGATAAGTCTGGAGATACCTCTCCAGCGCGGGGAAAGAGAGCTCGTTGTCGCGCGAGGCGCGAGCAATCTCGGCGGCGGATTTGTCGGCCAGGAACTCGTCGACCACCTTGGAGAGGATCTGGTGGGCGGCGAGCTTGGGGTAGTCCTTTGAGATGATGACGCCGGCGATGCCTTCTGAGCGGGCGTAGCAGTGGAACGTGTGGCCTTTGTGTGTTTGTGAGTATTGAATGTGCTCTCATGAGAGGGTTAAGAAAAAAAAAGGGGGGAACGCTTGGGTTTCATTCTTTTCTGCATACCTTGCTCTTCGACGTCGAGTCTCTGGCCGGGGTTCGTCCTCTCGGCCACGGTCTTGCTGAACATGGTCATGAAGTTTTGATAGTCATTCTTGGTCCAGCGCGAGAATTCGCTCAGGTCGTAGGCGCTGCTGAGTTGCACGGCGGGCTTCTCCGTGTTTTTGATAATCTTTTTAAACCCCCTCCCGTCGCCGTGCCGCGGCGTCCCCAAGTCGTCAGCCTGCTTGCGATCTCCTTACGAGCTTCATGGCCCTCCCTCTTTATTTCCCATGTGATGAAAAGAAAATGAGGTGAGAGGGGGGGGAGAATAGGTACTTACGCCAATGTAGTACAGCTTCATTTTGAATTTATTATCGGGGGAAAATGAGAGAGGAGAAAATTACGAGGATTTTATGTCGTTGAGAGCAGTGAGAGGCAGGGAGATCTAGAAAGATAGACGGAGTAGATGGCTGCGGTGAGGATCGAGATGATTCTGCGGCTGACACAGGGTCTGGATCTGGGAAGGCGGTGATTGTTTTGTACTGTGTCTTTGTACGGAGCGGTATGGCAGCTGGGCGATAGGCTCTGAAGGGTCTTTCTTGGGGGGGGAGGGGGGCCTGGCGGGCGTCTGTGTACGAGGAGGGTCGTCTATTGAGGGGTAGCACGGGGCGAGTAGCAACGGTGAAGAGGAGCAAGTTTGAAAGAGAGGGAGCACCAGTTAGAAGCAGCGTGCAACGTTGACAAAAACCTGGGATCACGGAGTGGCTTTTGTGAACGAAACACTTGGGGAAACAAGAAATAAACGTCTAGCACAGCCGCTTCAATGGTTTCGGTTCTAGAGAAGTCGAAGGCTTTGGAGAGTTACTTGGACAAAGTACAAAGCAGCTTGGGATTAGTTGAGATCATCAATCGAATGTTGACACAACTTGGTTGGTCAAATGACCCAGTCAAAAGCCTCTGGGAAAGGAACATCGATTCGATTGGAAGTGGTCCCCGCCAGACTGTGCTGTGCAAGAGGGGCGGGAGTGGACTGCACCTTGTACCCTGTACAAGACGGAGATGCTGTAGAGCCCGTCCATCCAACCGGTATACAGTACCCCCCGGAATTAGGGAAGGACTTACGGTCCCCGAGTTTAAACTCAAAGTACCCAAGTACTCGCATAATGTTGTAACCTAATATCGCAATCTTGATGAGCACTGCAATGTGTGATCTCGAACTTCCTCCCACGTGATAACCAGCGATCGGACACCAGATACCTCCCGCATGCACCTGCCACCCCCGAACTGACGACCAAGATGGAATCATCCATTCTAATCAGTACATGTACCAAGTAAGATTACTCCGTACTTCGTAGGCAGACTCTATCGCATCGTCACTTGCCAGTGAGCCATCTTCACCACTGCCACTGCTTCAGCCTCCCTCAGTCCTAATCTACGGCTCAAAAAGCCCTCCTCCTTGTAAACCTCCGCAGCTGACAGCCTCAGCTCCTTCACTAAGAAGCCACGAGCACTTCAATAGAGTATCCAGCGCGAAGGCAGCTATTAAATATCGAATCTCTCTGGCCAAACCCTTGTCGTCGAACATTGCGATCCAGCCGCCTTCTTGCCATGCCCCTGGAGTAGATTACTCTAACAGACTATTTTCAGTACATCTCGGGGCTCTGCCTGGGCTCTACCCCTTCCCCTCACAATCTTGAAACCACCCCCCGGCGGAGCCGAGTCCCAAACCAGCACACATCATTTCCCCAACGTACATCTAGTGTAGACATGGGCACACAGCTGCTGCATCACCGATAAAGAGGTTTACATTAATCTTCAGGACACAGCAATATCTGCTTTTTATTCGTTCTTCTTTCCGCTAGAGAGCGGCTATCCATCCCCCACCAAACTCGAGTCCCCATAGTCCCTCATCGTTCGGGAGAGTATAGAGAGAGGAAGGAAAGAAGAAACAAGTGAAGAAAAAGAAAGAGCTTGTTTCGCCAATCTATGTTTTGCACGGCGACAGAGAAAGCAAGCAGAATAAGTTAGGATAAAACAAAACAGAATCAAGCTTGCTCTCCTTCATCCACTTCGCTGTGCTGTTTCTGCAATGCAAATCCCTGTCCTCCCCAATTTTAAGAGAAAAAAGGAACAAAAGACACACACATACATGAAGTGAAAAAAAAAAAAAAAGGTAGAAAGGAAAAGAAATCATACACAGGAAAAGGAGAGAGAAGGACGAGGGACTTCATTGCAAAAATTACAGTTTAGCAAGAGGCTAAAACTAGTGAAAAATGCATCGTAGAGACAGTTGTTAACACAGATTAGCTCTTCTCTTACAGAAACAAGAGAAAGAGAAGAAGAACAAAAACAAGACTCCAGCCTCCAGTCACCAGAAAAACAGGAGCACAAAAGGTGCAAGCCCTAGCTCCAGCCCCGGGGTAGTGAGGCTACACTAATATATACCGTCTATAGGAACTGTTTGGGAGGAAAAAAAAAAGTAGTTGAAATGCGGAGGAGAGCATGGAAAGACTCATGTGTGTTTGTCGTGTGTCTCGTATGTGTGCGTATGACGGGTGTGTGCGTGTACGTGTGTGTGTGTGTCAAGTGTGGTGTGTATCGAGGCGTGGAAACGCCAACGTGGGAACGAGCTTGATATTCGCTCAATGGTGAATCGTCGGCGGGTCCGAGTCCGGCGAGACTCGCGTTTACTCCGCCATCTCAACGTCCTTCACCGATTCTGCCTTCGTAGATTGCGCCGAAGCGCCGTTTCCCGCCGCCGAAAGCTTATCGCTCGCGGCCCTAGCGAGCTCTGGGTCGTCGTCAGCCATCTCGACGACCTCTATGCCATCGCTAGTGGTCTTGATCGTCTCCGCTGACTCGCTTCCCTGCTCGGCCGCTGTCGCCGCTTCGTCCGCTGTCTTCTCGACAGTGTCGGACGCAGGTGTGTGGATGGTTGGGTCAGCCTGAGGTGTAACCGCTTCTTCGGAAGCTTCCGGCGTCGTCGAAGCACCGTCCGAGATACCATCGAGGTGGGCAATCATATCTTGTTGGGTTTTGTCGGCCTCGGCTTCAGTATCGTCTCCGAGCATCGACTTGATCGACTCCATCAATTTCCGAAGAGACTGCTTGTCGCCGCTGGTGATCGCCTCCTTGTTAATTTCGCCCTTTTGGACCTGGCGTATCAGTTTGAGTGCAGCGCTAGTCGGCTCGGTCTCCGCTTCTTTGCCCTCGTTACTATCGCCGGCGGGTAGTGGAGCGGCGGTGGACTCGGGTGTTTTGCCACTCGCAGCAATGTTGCCCTGCTCGATGTCGCCCTGCTCGGTGGGTTCGCTGTGCTTGCTCTCAACTACAGGCTCACCGCCGCTAGTGGTGAAGAGTTTGCAGAGCGCAATGGCCGCCTCGGCCTCGTCGAGATTCGGAGAGGGATTGGTCTGATTCGCCTCCTGCGGCTTGGTGTCGGGAGCCTTGGGAGCATGGCCTGCGCCAATTTTGCGCAGCCTTCAAAGCATGTTAGCACAACGTTCTACCCATACCACGGCCATAAAACCAGTCTCAATCGTGAAAGGAAGAGAAAAGGAAAGCAGCTTACTGTTCGATAAAATCGAGCTTGATGCCCTTCGCAGGCAGCCGAAGGACTCGACCATACGACCTGACGTCGCTCCAACCCGACGCATCTTCCGGCTCTTCGCTGTCATTAACCTCGATGACGCCGTTATTCTTGTACCCACGCGTATACACGGGTTTGATGACCTGCGCGCCACGGATCTTGCGGAACCGCCGCCCAAGAGGCGCGTTCTCGGGGTTGTAGAAGTGGTCGACATGCGCTGGGCAGACCCACTTCCTCGGGTTTGCCGGATGGGCCATGGGAGTGTCCACGCAGTCGAGATGCCAATAGAGGGGGCAGGCAGAGCAGAGCATCATCATCTTACTGGCGCCGGAGGCACTCTTCTGGCAGCCATGGCATAGGGCGGCCTTGCCTTCGATGTCTCGCTGCGGGTGGAGGTCGAACTCGTGTTCCTTTTGTTTCCTAGAGAAAATTGTCAGAACCCGAATCGGACTGGCATTACGCTGCAGGCGTGCCGTATCACGCAAAGACCTCTTATCTGTGGCCATTTCGAAACTTACTTTGACAGCTTCGTAGTGCGCTCGACCTCATCGTACTCTCCGTTTGGTCCAACCTTGACACCCTCAAAATAGGTCTGCAGCTTCTTAGGCAGGTTAAAAGCGCGTGGTATGGTCCTATCTAGGATGGTGAGAAGACCACTAAACGGTCCGCTGTACTCTTCTCGGCGCGCGGACCGCTTGTACACGCAGTCATTGCAGAACCATTCTTCGGGCAATTCCGTCGAGCCAACGAGATCGACGCATTCAAAGTGGAATGACTTGGAGCAGTTGTCGCAGCAGATGAGATCACCATTGTTACCACACGACGAGCAATAGTCATCGTTCTCGATCTAAATTAAAAGCGCAAAGCAATCTGATTAGCGTTCCGTTTCGAGCACGTAGCATACAGGCACATAGAAACACGCCGTCGACACCATAACGCGATCGTGCACGATGTCAAGGAGTTGTTTTTGTCTAAGAGGGATGCTGCGAGCCGAGCCGGCAAAATAGAAACACGACCGAACTGGGCTTGTTTGGGAACAGATGGAGAGAAAGGGGGGGAGGGAAGCGGGTAAGGGAAGAGATTGATCTCGGAGTAGCGGGTGGATATTTCCCCCATCTGCACTGTTTCGCCCTGTCGGTGGCAACCTATTGCAGGAGCCGAGACGAGAAACGCGGGAAACAAAGCCAAGATGGGTTACAATATCTAACCTGCCAAATCGGGACATGCGTGAAGGTGATAAGATGAAGCCCAGCAAAGCACAGGGATGAAACGATTGCATGGGGGGTAAAAGAAAATGACCAAGGGTTCACCACAGCGTTCACTGAAAGCTGGGGCCTAAGGTGCAATATTGGGAGCAGAAGAAAAAAATCGGCCGGGAGCCTGTACTCACCTGGTCTCTAGCCTGCACACCAGGCACATGGATAACACCCTCGCCTGTTGGGCGAGGCATGCCAGCGGTTGTATTACCGTTCTTCTTGGGTCTAGAAATTATCCATCGTTAGCCAGCTTGATCCATGTCGCAGAAAACGAGGAATGGTAACAGGTGGAAGCATGAGCAAGGGGGATGGATTTGGCAGTGTAGTATCCTGACTGCCTAGGACAGTTGGCTGATGGCAGAGGGATTCCGGGATTTTCCTCCAAAGCTGAAAAAAAAAAAAAAATGGCCTCTTGCCAGCTAGCCATCCATCCCCATTCAGACATCACCATTTTGATGAAAGACAATGCAGATCAAATGAAAGGTGGACCAGAGTCCAAGACACAGAAAAAACCGATCATGAAGGGATGAAGAGAACTGCTGATGAAAGATGGAGGAATGAAGGGAGAGATGGCTTGGGGGGAAAATTGAGAAAATACTTACGAAGTCTTCACCCGAGGCCCAACCCTCTGCCTTTTCGAGGGAGGCTGCAAGATTGGCGTGACCGCTCGCGACGTCACCTGCGAAGGGGCATTGCTCCTTGTCGAAGTCGCGATAGGCGAGGCTGTTCCTTCAAGCTCATCGTGCGATCTCTTGACTGCAGAGCGAGTTGACCGAGTGGTAGGGATGGTGAGGGAGATGGGAGTAGCCTTGGCTCCGCTCCGCGTCTTCCGCGCAGAGCCCGCCGTCTGAGGCGATGACTTGGGAGAGTTATTGCTGGAATCGAGAGGCTTGGCGGATTCACCTCTCTTCGCCTTCGCTTTGGCCGCAGTGCCACGTCGTGACGGGGATTCATTGTCAGAATTATCCTCACCCTGCTGCTGCGGCTGCGCGCTGGAGCGAAGAGCGGACACCTTCACGGGAAGGTTGGGGAAAAGTGGACGGACAACGCCAGGCATGGCATGGGGTTTGGTGCTGCCGTCCTTGTCGCTGGAATCATGGGGGGCCTCATGAGAGTGTGGGCCGGGGTGTGATGATGAGGAGGAGGAGATGGAGGGTGAGGATGGCGAGGGTGAGAGTGAGAGTGACAGCGAGGGCGTGTCGCGGGCTTTGGCTTTGGACCTGTTGGGGGCGGCGGGATTGGCCCTAGAATTATGGGCGCCTTTAGTGGCCGACGCGGTTGATTTGCGCTGGGCCACCGCAGTTTTGCCGGCTGCTACCGTGCGTATCGTAATTGGCTGGCGTGTGGGCTGCCCGCCTGACACGTCTTCGTCCTCCTCCACCACTGAGATGGAATCTGCTGTCAGCGACTGGTCCTCTGCCGCTGCCGGGGTACTTCTGCTGCTTGTGCTTGCTCCGGTGGTGGTGTCGGCTCGCCTGTTGGTGTTTTTACTGATACCAACCCCACTGATCCTGAGACCCGTAGCCGAATTTTGTAGCTGTAATTGGCGCTGCACCTTGGGCTTGCCCTGATCCTTGGGTTGGGCCTTTAACTTAATCTTGGGCCGCCTCTGAACCTCGGTTCCCGACTCGGGCTTCGAGCTGCTGTTATCTTCTTCCTCGAAGTTGGAAAATGCCCGAAGTTCGGGGGTGTCGAGCGAGATGGATGAAAGTGACGAGTCGCTACCCAACGAGTCGCTGCGAGTACGCCTTCGAGTGGGCGTCTGTGGTGCGTTTTGCTTTGCTGCTGCCGCTTCAGAAGCATCTGCAGAGGCAGCGTCGTCTTCTGCAGAATTGACCTGAGCTTCGTCCGCCATGCTGCCGGCACTGCCGCGTGTCTTCCTATGAGACCTCGACAGCGAAGGCGATGGTTCCGGATGCGTAGTTTTTTGCTTCTTAAGCGCTCGTAGGTCTTCCTCGTCGTCGTACAGAATTCTCGCGGTGCTGAGGTCGAGCCTGAGCAAGTCCGCGTAGGGTGCGGGGATGGGTTTCTTGGGGGATCCCACGGCGTCAGGTGAGAAAAATCGATAGGCGGTGTTGTCCTTGGCTCCCAGCTGCTTCCGCTCCGTCACCAGGCTGGCAAATTGATCGAGCGTGTCGGCGTCGGCGCGCTGGAGAAATACGTCCTCAAACATGGACACGATCTGAGGATCGGACGATTTTTTCTCGTCGTAAATAGTCCGTAGCGCGTAGGCTGTCGGGTACCGGTGGTACTTGAGAGCATTTTCTACGGCATCGTCGACGACCTTGTCGACTACGTGTCGCTTCTTCGCAAGGTCTCCTTCCGACTCCTCGCTTCCTGACCTCGGCTGAGCCGGAGCCAGAGCTGGAGATGGAGATGGCGATGGTGCAGACATCGTTATATCTTCAGCTTCGGCAGCGGCGGCAGCAGCAGCAGTAGCAGCAGCGCGATTCGCAGATGCCCTCGTCAAACTCCGCCTAGTAATCGGTAACCGGTGAGCTGCCTTCCGCTTACCACCCCTAGGCTCGTAATCTTCGTCGTTGTTGTCGTCAAAATCCCTCATTCCCAATAACGCCAATTCTTTATCTGCCGATTGACGTCTCGACGATGGAGCGTGCGTTGGAGGCAAAGCGGAGGATGACGATGGCGGTGGTGGTTGGGGAGAAGAGGGCAAAGGAGAAATGGGTGGGGATGGGGAACGAGAAGAAGAGAAAGGCGAGGGAGAAATAGACGACGCGTTCGTAGGTTGGAATTTGGAACTGTTGCTGTTGCCTTGGCCGTGGAATTTGAATTTTGTGCTGCTGTTTCGGTGGGCCGCTCTTGCCCCCTCCGCCATTGCCGCCTGCTCGTCGTCGTGGTCCAGCAGCGCCGCTGCATCAGCAGATTTTTTCCTCCCAGCGTTGCTGCCCGCCCGCGACGGCTTCAGCACGATTTTCCGCACGATGCCACTATTTTCCTTCTTCGATCCCGCTCCTCCCGTCGCCGCCGATGCTTTCGGCAGCGTCCCCAAAGGCTGCATGTTCTCAAACACGCCATAACGCATGAGCCCAAGGTCCTCGAAGCTGGACTTGTGCTGTACCGCTGGCTCCATCCACCGCCGCATAAACGCCCTCGAAGCCTCGTTGGTAGAGTTCTTGTTCGCCTCGAGAGGTCCTCCTCCGTTTCCTCCGCCTCCTCCTTGCCCTCCTCCCTGTGCCGGACTCGAGTATCGCGAGCGCGACGATCTCGTGTTGGAGGAAATCATGGTGGATCAGAGGTTCGTTCCTTCGGGGCCCGAAAGACAGTCCCGTTTTAATTTTCCACCGCTTTCAGACTTGTCTCAAGAACCTTTTGCCTTTGAGATCCTCGCAAGATGTCGCGTCGAAAGGCAAACACGAAAAGAACAACAAAAAAATGGGTTCGTGGAGGAAAGAAGGATCTTGCGGGACCCCCTTGTCGGGGGAGACTCGAAATTGGGGAGATTTCTCGGAGGAAAACTACTCAGGGACCCTGCGCGCCTCGGTGTTAGCATCGTGTTTCGACCGCGTTTTCTGGCCCACAGCCTATTGCAAAATTTACCTGGTCGCGCAAGAAAGAGAAAAGAATTGCATTTATTCTTTGGATCTCCCTGTTTCAATGTGATTAGGATCGCATCTTTATCCTCCGCGCCAGAGGTGATGCAAAAAAGTGTGTGTGTGGTAGGAATGGTGAATTGGTGTAGGGGAAGCTTCGACCTTGTCGGGCTCTTTTTTTCTTCTCTCGTGGAAAACGCGGCCTGGCGCCGCACTGTAAATTTAGAGTGGCCCCCAAAATGCAAAGTCTCACTCATGGCGTCGGACAAGGGGGCAGATCCTCTCGACCGTACCCGGGGACTCTTCCAGCATCCATCCACCTTAAAATCAATTTGCCAACTTGAAATTTATCTTTGCATTGCATCTTGCTAGCCGATTTCTTCTTGCCACGCAAGATTCTCTTCCTGCATTTGACCCAGGATCGATCGAGTGTCCTCCATCTCCCCTATCCTCTGTTGGCCTGCCTAGATCATGGTCTCCTCGGCTAGCCCAGCTCTGACAACATGTGTGGTACAGAGTTATGCACCCTGGTGCAGCACCTCCCATGCCTGTCTCGGTCTCTCTGAAGTCTGGACCTACAATTTCCAACATTCTCTTCTCCTCCCAACAAACTCCGCTCCTATGAAAAAAGGGAAAATTCCTAGCTCCGTGTCGCTGCTTCTTTCCTAGCACTGGCATGCTCACTCACAGTTATTGGGTTCCCAGCCTCTGAGGACATGGGCCGCCTAGTTCGCCTGCCAGGTAACACCTAGCCTGAGCATGTTAAGTGCGTTGTCAAATGAGGAGGCTGCCGTCCCCCGAAAAGACGGGAGGGGAAACCGGGGGGTGGCTCCAGATCACATCACGGCTCAGAGAGCCTTGCTTGGTTTTTGGGGAGTCGGGACGGACGGACAGCTCCTGCTGTCTGGTGGCTCTGATCGCCCAGACACCAAGAGTCTCAGCAAGTGAGAGGCTGCAGAGCTCGCCTGTTTCGAACCGAGGTAAGTGCCAAGCATCCTCTCAAAGGGGACGAACTTTCCAAGAGCCCCAGAATCGCGTTAGAGCAATGAGTGCCAAAGGAGCCTTTCCAAGTCCCCAGAAAACCCATTGGATTCGCCCAATCTCTTCCGCAAAGACCCGTTTGCAATCAGAGAACTATTTCGGACATGTTAATATCGAGGGTTCGCCGAGAGGAGTGATATGACTCCCCGGCCGAACATAGCGACGTGCCTCCCAGGAATCTTGCTCGTCCTATTTCTCCCACCTTAGCAGTTGGGCAGCCCAGACCCAGGAAGGCGCAACTTCTTCAGCATTTTCATAATTCAATCACTACTCAGCTACCAAGCCCACCACAACGTCCCCGAGGGGTTGGAAAAGCGCCTGTCCTGACTGAGGAGGCAAACTGACGCATCCAACGTTGCTTATTTTTCCTCGGGCACCCTCAAAGGGCTACGTTGGCACTATTCCGGCTCTGGCGATGCGCAATAATATTATGTAGTGGAATAGGGGGGGTCACATTTCTGGTGGAGGCTTATCTGGACAGGGTGGCGAGACTATCCCGCAGGCATGAGGAAGAAACGCCACGAGGCCGCAGCCCACAGCCCACATGCGCCAGTTTCCCTGTCATCCTGCCACGGTCATATTTCTGCGAGACAAGTGGACCACGGTCGCGAGACAATGCAGAAGACTTTTTCTCTTCTCCTCAAGGCCAGGAGCTTCTTTTCTTTCTCCTCTTTTTTTTTTTCTTATTGTTCCTATTCGAGCTAGGAGCAAACTGCGGGTTGGGGGCTCCTTGTGCTATCCTATTTTCTTCTGTATAGGCAGTCTCCCTTGTGTTGATTGGGATAGTCAACTTACCAGGAAGACCAGCATATACCCACTCTCCGCCGAATCAAATAGCCCAGAGGTAAGCGTTCGTAAATACATGCAGCAGCCGCTCGCCTAGTCGTGACAGATGGGGGAATATATATATCAAACGCCGTTTCACCTTTGCCTGTGAATCTCTCAAGTCCTCAGCGGCTGCGGGGGAAAAGTGCTGGCTCCCATGTTGTGCGGCTACTGTGATGGGGAGGGGGAGTCCATTAAACCTGCCATATGAAGTGCTCATCTGACAAGCGGTTCACGCAATTGAGACTCTCACGCACGAAACGCCCCACCCAAATCTCAGCCCATTTATTCCTCGTCGCTCTCTTCCTCCTCAGATCCGTCCTTCTTGGCGGCCTTCTTCTTCTTCTTCTTGTTGGTCTTCTTCTTTCCTGTGTTCCTTGCCAGGGGTTGTTCGAGGATCTTGAGGATTTCCTCGTCAGTGATCTTCTTATCCGACTTGTACTTGCTAATGTCAAGAGGTTGCGGTCCGCCGAGCTTGGTGATGCCGTTCTTGGTGATGGCTTAATATTATTGTTAGCTCCAGAGCTCCCCTCTCTCGTCTTCGTTTGTTAGGGCCACTTACCGATGGTGGTTAGGAGACGGGCAACAGGGCTGTTGTCCTTGTCACCGACGAGCTCGTACTGACGGAAGACGTTGCCACGAACGCACTCGACGACACCAGACTTCGCGTCACGCTCATCTTCAAGCTGCCTAAGCGAGAAGGGGAAGTTTCCGAACTTCTTGACAACCTCGGAAAGGATCTTGCGGGAGGTAGGACGCTTGAGGCCATAGGTCTGGAGGGTACGGCGGTGGAGGGTGGCACGCTGCTCGAGCGTCTTTACTTTGCCGCTACCCAAGCTGACACCCGTCTCAACGCCCCACACCTCACCGATGGCGGGAGAACCCTCTCCCTTGGTGCCTTCAGCGGGGGCGAGAACAATCTTCTTCTGGCCTTCAATTTCATTGCGGTCGAAGAGCCACGTAGTGGTGCTCTCGACGAGGTTGCAGTCGTAGCTCTTGACAACCTTTTCGAGGAGGCTGGTGATCTTAGACTGGGTAGGGGGCTTCGCGGCAGCAGCCTTGGCCTTCTCCTCATCGGTTCCGGAAGCGAGCAAGCCAGGAGGAAGCATCAATCGGAGGAGCAACTCGTTGGCATAGTATGTGGCGAGCATGAGGTCGGCGGGGCGGCCAGTAACTTCCTCGTCAGCCTGGCCGGCAATGATGGTGTCGCAGACAATCGAACCGAAGCCATCGATCTGGGCGCCTAGTTGGATCTTGACGGGCTCGCCGGCCTGAAGCTCGACGGCAGCCTCGGCCTCATCGGACTTGAGAGGAGTGTAAGGAGTGACGTAGGAGGCAGGCGACACGGTGCAAGGGTGTGCGGAACCTGCAAGGGGGCAATGGCGTCCGCGTGACGCTCAGCAGTTAGTTTCCAGCGCCTAAGACCCAGGAGCCCAAGCAAGCCAAGAGACAGAGGAGAAAAAGAGAGAAAAAATAGAAAGAAAAGAAAACCAAGACAAAAAGAACGTGTACGAACCCTTGCTAATCTTCTTGTTGCCACGGTAGACCTTGGCAACCTCCTCCTCGATGAGCTTGTCACCCTTCTCGCAGATGTCGACGATCTTGGCACCAGGAGCGCAGAGCTCCTTGACAGCAGCTAGCACATGCTCAGAGATCTGGGCAGCAGTCTTGTACTTGGTGAGGGTATCGGGGTTGTTAAGGGTGTAGTCTGCATCGACGGTCGAGCTTGGTTAGCTTTGTTACGGCGGGGAGCGGGGTGATTGAGCAAGGGAGAGAGACGAGGGAAAGATTTTGCCCTGCGTAAGGTGGGGTGGGGTCACGATGCTCATTGTGCTGGCAAAACCAAACTCGAGGGACAATTCGAGTTTCCCAGTTGTTGGAAATTGTCCAGAAAAATGGACAAGAATCTCAAAAGAGTGCATCAACGCAAAACGTACCAATCTCCTTGGTGTCCGCCATTGTTGCGGTGTTTCAATCCAGGTGTTAACGGAGAAGAGCTACAGTTGTGTGGTGATGTCAATGAGGGGCAGGCCGTGTATATAAGATCAATCAATGATTGATGCAAGCTTCCCGACTCAGGCCAGTAAACAAGAGCTCTGGCTGCTTGGGGAAGAGGGAGGGGAGAGGGGAGAGGGGTTGTTGTTGATAAGGGAATGAAATGACCAGAGGTCAAGATGATCCTGATCTTCAAAATATAGGAAAAGAAGAAGAAAAACAAAAAGGGGAAAAAGGAATGTGGAACGATCAAATGACAAGTTACTTAGGTTAGGCTGGAGCCAATATCGTCTTCGTTCCTGACTTGGCAGTTGTGTCGTGGTTGTGTGGTTGTGTAGTACTTCGTGTCTGAGGAGCAGGTCGAGTCGGGCGGGCGAAGGCGGGGAAGGAGGGGCAATCCTGAATTTGTGCCCTGAATTGTGCGTTGCTGCTTTAAAGCGCAGGTGACCACAGCCATCAACTGCAAATGTCCCTCCTGCCTCCGACAGCTGGTGCCTTCTTCCTCCTCCCATTTGCAGATTATTTAAGCCAAACATAGCCCGATGTATATCTCTTGCAGTCTTCCTGCAGAATTCCCATAACCCCGTTACTCGTTAGCCGAGATCATGGCGATGATGGGGTGGACTTCGTGGAGGCTTGACACCTTCTTAACACAAAAGGCCAGCATTTCGATGTGGGGATTCTCTTCCTGAGAGCCAGCACAACCACAACCACATCTCGTACTTCGTAGGCACTTACACGAGTCTGATAGCCCTAATCTCTGCCTCTCGCCTTTGTGGCTTCCTAGAGATTAACCAATCCCACAAGTTCGTGATTTGATGTCCCGGCTCGGCCCACACCACACCTACCCAATAATAGCTCGCTGTAACAGAGGCCATCAGTCGAGATGCTAATTGCGCCTTCGGTGGGAACTTGTTCTTCTAGGTCTTGCCTTGACCCCACCAAGCTAAGAAGCCGTAAAGCTGTCCATGACGTACACTATAAAAGAGCCGGAGTTCGTCACAAGTGGCTCTGGCTCCTAGCGTCATCACGGGAGAACAGCTGGTGGAGATCCTGCTAGACTACGTGTCTAAATGGTTCCTCGGCAATGCTACCCATCATTTGTAAGGAGCAGCAGCACTACTGTAGAATTCAGACTTTAGGCTCGCCGGGAGGGAGCAGGGTTTAGCAAAAGGATGATGCACATGGCAGGACGAAGCCATGTCACCTAAACGCGTCTTGTCGCTTCATTCAATATGATAGATTGGGCGCGTCGAATAAAGAAGGACCAGTGCGTTGATTGATCTCGCTGTGCTCTCGTGACTCCCAGATGCTGTCAAGTGCCAAGTGCAAGCTCTCCATAATTATGTGAGCAAAACGTCCTTCGTCAAGGTACAAGTTGTACGTGCCAGCTTTGGGCCATGAAGTTGTACCATTTCTAGGGAGGAAAAAAACTTGAAACATGTCTCCAGCCACAAAAGCGACCAACATCTCACGCGCCTCACTCAATCTTCAGCCTGCGCCTCCGGATTCAATCGAGCCCGCCTTCCCTACCAAATGAATTTTGGGAAAGCTCAGAATCGCAACAATTTATCCAATCCGCCCGCGATCCCAATTCGAACAACGACGTCCACGAAATACCTGAGTACCGAGCGACAAATAACCAACCCCCCGTAACGCTACACCTGATCCATCAAATTTAATTCCTTCCAGTTGGCTCCCCTAACATTAAATCCCCTTTCGCGCTGGGCTGTCGCGGTGTCGCGGCGACAAAGGCGCGGTCGACACCTTCCCGCCCGCCATGGCTGCAGAACTTTCCACATCCGCCGTCACCTCGACATCCACCCCTACCGTAGCTGCCCCCGGCGCGGCACCCACGAATGCGACGGAGGGAACGAACGAGCCCACTTCGGCGACTTCAGAATCCGAGAATGCTAATGGCGATGATGGGTCTGCGACGTCTAAAAATGGTGCCAAAACTATCCCGGTAAGGACGAAGGAGTCCTTCCAGAAGCTCTTACTGGAACGGTATATGGCGCGTGATGCCGCAGCTGCCGCAGGTCTCTACGAAGAGACGCAGAAGAAGAAGGCGGAAACCGCGTATAAACTCGAGAGGACGAGGGAGTACGCGCGTGTCAGGAACGAATATCGACAGTGGTTCCCGCCGGGCAAGCTATACGGCGAGGGCTATCAAGGCTTCGCTAATGGTTTCACCGAAAATAACAACCACTCCGTCATCCTATACCCCGTGCAGAAGCCCCGTCCCGGCAAGAGGACTGTTCAGCCGTTGAAATGGAAGAGGAAGGACATGGCCCAGCAGGCCGAACAACATGAGGAACTTGTCCCCATCAGGTTAGACGTCGACCATGACAAGATTAAGCTGCGAGACACCTTCACTTGGAACCTCCACGACCGCACCGTGCCAGTCGAGTTGTTCGCCGCTCAGCTCGTTGAGGATATGGACATCAAGCCGCCAGCCTCCCAAGCAGTGTTCGAACAGATCGTCTTTCAGATGCGCGAACAAATCAATGATTTCTATCCTTTCGTATTCTCCGAAGAAGACTCCCTGGATCCTGAGCTGCCGTATTCAGCGTACAAGAACGACGAGATGCGAATACTAATCAAGCTCAACATCACAATCGGCCAGCACACTCTCGTCGACCAGTTCGAATGGGAGATCAACAACCCTCTCAACTCCCCTGAAGAATTTGCCGTCTGCATGGCCCGCGACCTGTCACTGTCTGGTGAATTCACGACCGCAATCGCCCACTCGATCCGTGAGCAAGTCCAGCTCTTCACCCGCAGTCTTTACAGCGTCGGCCATCCATTCGACGGCCGTCCCGTGGAAGACCCCGACCTCATTTCCGCCTTCCTACCCTCGCCTCTGCCCACCGTGTTCCGACCTCAACAACAAGCCAAGGACTACGCGCCGTCCCTCTGGGAAATGACCGAGGCCGACCTAGAGCGGAACGAAACAATATTCTCGCGAGAACAAAGGCGGCAGAAGAGGTCCGTCAATCGTCGCGGAGGACCTCAACTACCAGACCTCAAGGAGAGGCAGCGCACCATCAGGACTCTCATTGTGTCCTCCGTCCTCCCCGGCGCTGCCCGGGATATCGAAGAAAGCAGACTCTACAAGCGAGTGGCGGGCGCGGCGACAGGCCGGAAGCGAGGCGCCGCTCGGGACGGCGAGATCTCCGACTCCGAGGAGAGCGACGACTCGTCACCCGAGTCGCCTGCACCCTCTGCTCTTGCGCAAGGCACCGCTAGGACAAGGGGCATGCGCGGAGCAGCGTCTGCCGCTCAGCAACGCATGGCCAACCTCGGCAGGTCGGAGACCCCCGAAGCCAGTATTACGCATCATCACGAGACTCGCACGGCGCGCCGCTACGGAAGGGATACCGTGGATGACCAGGACGAGAGGCTCATCGTCACGCTCAGGGTGCATAAGGACAAGCTCAGAAGGCTGCTCAGCGAACCGCGCGGCGCGCGCACACCGAGTGTTTCTCAGAGCCCTGCGCCTTCTGCTAGGGCGCGGCCCAGTTTGGGCGCCATGGAACCTCCAGCCACGCCTGGAGCTGCCTCCTCGACGCCAGCGCCCGGCACTTCTTCCGCTACACCTCAGCCTCACGGCACCAAGGCGCCTCAAATAGGCAGGGTAGCTGCCCCTCCTCCTATTCCAGGCCGTGGACCCCCCACACCGGTATGTAACGAGCTTTTCTTCTCCTTGTTCTTCTTCCTCCCCTTTACTTAGAGTCGACCCCCAACGCTAACATTGCACTTTACCAATAGCCCCCACCACCCCAATGGCTCATCAACGCCCTCGATAACCTCCAAAAGATCTACACCTACGACTCCTTCGAAGCCCTCATGAAATACTCCCCCGTCGACCCCCAAACCGAGCTACCCATCCAGCAACAACCCGGCCAACCCCTCCCCCCCGACACGAAGTACATGTTCCTCCCCCGCGTGCGCTGCAAGGACTGCCCCGGAAAGCTGTACACGCCCGGCGCGGACATGACGGCGAGTAACTTTGAGATCCACCTCAAGCACAACAAGCATAGGGAGAAGGTTAATAAGCGCGAGGGCAAGGAGACGAAACCGTAGCGATGACTTTCGGCCGCTAGGCGCCCTTCTTTGCTTGTTCGTTTTTTTTTGGATTTAGGTTGGGATTTCGGGGGGGTTTAGGGGTCTTTGTTTTTATTACTATCGGACGGGGGGGCTTAATGGGGGTTTTCATCTGAGATTGTGTGTTTTCTTTAAGCTTGTGCTCCTGTTCTATCTTGATCCACTTGAGCGTATGGTATTGGACTCGGAGGGTTAAACTGGCTTCTTGTTTTCATTGTTCCTTGAAGCTCCGTCTATGTTGGGAGCGTGATGGGGACTTGGCACATTCTACGTTACTTGTTTTGACAAACTTGCTTTATAGTTGCTGGCTTTTTTTTTTTCTATTCTTCTTAACTACTACTTTGTACTCTTTGTATTACAAACATGGGAATATAGAAAAAAAACACGATATTCATGTCAAACTCAGCTCGGAGCAAGTGGCTGTTTCGATCTTTCTCCTTCCCCTCCATGTTCGGGGCAGGCAATTGTTCAGGCGAAGCCATTTTGAGAAGGAATCTGAGAACCGATATTCTCGAAGGTCCAGCCACGGCCAACTTGCCTGCCTTATCCTCCCAAGTCCGAAGTGCTCGTAGGAACATAAAGACATTGAAACACGGGACCTACGATGCTACCTCATCATTCAGTCTCGAGAGAAGGGAACGCTCATAGATACATACATAGTACACTCATCACCATCGAATAAGCTAAAGCGCAGGGGTAGTCGTTTGAACGAAGAAAAGAAACCGAAGAAAAACAAGAGTAGATATACTAAGAAATAAGAACTGCGCGGGATAAGATATCAACAGGAGCCCAACTTGGAATAGAACAACAGCGACGACAGAAACAGAGGAACCAATGAAGCAGAGAGGAATCATTCGCAGTAAACCCCCCAGCCCCGTTTCCTTTCCCAGACTTGATAAATACAGAAACAATAAAAAGCAGAGCGTCCGCACGACAAGGAAAAGAGAGGGAGAAGAAGAAAAGGACGCATCGATCAACTTCAGTCATGAAACCTTGATTCCCCATGTTCATTCCCCCATACTCCCAACCCAAATCATCATCCCTTCATCCACATCTATACCCACATCCCCCGCTCGCCCGTCCTCTTGGGATGCCTCTTGGTAGCTTCCCATCCCCAGGACTGCTCGAACCCATTTTTCCCGAGTATATATTTACCGTCTCCTCCTAGACGACGCTGCTCTCTTAGGCGGAGCCTCCTCTTCTTCTTCCTCCTCCTCCTCCTCCTCTTCTTCCTCCTCGCCAGATTCTGGAGGATCGCTCAGCTCGCTCTCCTCATCGCCACCGCCACCCGCATCATCATCACCCTCAGATTCGTCGTCCCCACCACCGCCACCACCACCACCAGCTCCTTCCTCGAGATACTCCCACTCCGCAACACCATCAAGCATCTCCTCATCATCCTCGTCCGAGTCCCTCTCGGCGTATGTAGATGCCTTGACGGTGCGGGAACTCCTCCGACGTGCGGCTGCCGCGCGGGCCGCAGACTTAGTGCGGGCGCCGCCAGCTTCCTCTTCGTCATCGTCGTCGTCATCGTAGGATCTCTTCTTCCGCGGCTTCGCCGCCTTTTGCGCGGGCTGCTTCTTCTTTTTGGGCTGCGCAGGGGTGGCGCGGCTGGTCTTGGGTTTCGCCTTTTCCCTCGTTACAAGGGTCTTTGTCCGCTTGCTAGATGGCTCGGCACGGTCGTCCACAGACTTTCTCTTCTGTAGTTTATGAACACAACGTTAAACCTAGAAACCTGGCGGGAAAGTTAAAAAGGGGGGGAGGGGGGACGTATATATACCTTTTTCCGATCAATCGACCTAATAAGATCATCAAGCTTTTCATCCACACCCTCCGGCAAGTACTGCTTCTCCGCAATCTCCTGCGCCTGGTCATGAGGCAGCGTCAAATACAAGCCGAGAGGAATCCCAACCGACGCTGGACCCACGCGGAAGCTCCAATTCTTCTTGTCCATCCACTTCCGAATGACCGCCTGCGCCAGGTCCGAGAGCACGTATACGTTCTCGCTCATGGCCGGATCGATGGCGTCCTTCGTCTGCTTGGAGCGCTCGGCATACCTAAGGATAAGGCCGAGGTTGTTCTCGGTCGCGACGTTGCTTAGATAGTACACGATGTACCGGGCGTGGTCGACCAGGTTGTCCACGTCGGTGCTGTAGTCCGGGTGGTGGGCTAGGAGCGAAATGAGCCGACCCATGAGCGCCTCCATGACGTGCTTCTTATCGGTGCCCCTGTAATACTGGGCGCGGGATCGGATCCACGTCTCGAGGCGCTGCTTGACGGATACTACGGGCTCGAACGCCGTCAGGAAGATGATGGTGTAGAACCTCGAGCGCAGCTTGCCTTGGACGAGGTACTTTTGGAGCTTCTCGACGAATCCGTGACGGACCGCAGGCTCTCCCCGCTGGGCCACATAAGCTAAGCTGTTGAAGTCCTTCGGCTGCAACATGTCGTCGAGATGTTTGATCGTGCAAATCTTCAAGGTAAGCTTCGCTGCGGCAAGGAGCAGCCGGGATCGGTGATGCTTTGGCGTATCCTTGACTTTGCAAATCTCGCCGTCCTTCAGAATGAGGCTCCTCAGGAGCTTGAAAACCGGTACAGCCTTCTCCTTGGCCAGCTCGACATCCTCCGTCGCCCGGAGCCTGTTAACAAGGATCTTGAGACAAAGGCACTTCGCTTGGATTTCCTCATCCATATCTGCGTCGTTAACCCAGACTGGATCGCGCTCCGTAGCATCGGTCCGGACATTGAGCAGAATCTTCTGTACTGCCATGTCAAGGATGGCATCATCATAATCGAGAGTGACCTTGGGTGCGAGAAGCTCGAGTTGGCTCACGGCCGCCAGGTTGTTGAGAAGTCTTGGAGACTCGTACTTCCAATCCTTCATTATCCTCTGGATAAGACTCGTCGCGTTCACCATCGCCTTGTCGTCATTCTTGGCCATGAGGATATTCACAGCGTACTTGGCCGCCTTGGGAGGTGTCCCGTACAGCGCATAGTTGATCAGGTTCTGGCTAAACGCCTTGTCCCTTGGGATCTCATCCGGGTACTTGCGCGAGTACGACGAACACGCCTTCAAGACATCCACAGCCGAGGGGTCGTTGGCCTTGCGCTCGGTAGGGGCCTGCTGAGATAAGCTTTTGCACAGGTCCCCGACGTGGGTCTTGAAGATCTCCGGGTTGCGTTGCGAAATCTCGCTAAGAACTTCGTGGGCAACAGCACCAAGACCATCCTTGTCGTTCTTGGAGCAATCCATAATGGCAGGCAAGTGGCTCCTATTGAACATGAGACAAGATGAGCGGTATAGGAGGGGAAGGAGGGTGTCGAGCATATGCGCAGACGAGCCGGCCTGGATGCGTTTGATAAGCTCCTTGATCGCGCCATGGACAGTCTTGAAGTCGCTCTCGGAACCAAGAGCAAACTTGACGAGCTGGTAGTTTCGGCGATCATTGAGCTTCGCGAAACGCTGCAAGTCCGTAGTGACCTTGGGAGGGTCGGGGAAGAAGGTGGAAACGTAGGAAATCGTCTTGTTGAGGTGCTCGGTCGTCCGCTTTGCATCCCCGTCAATAGTTCCACCGTTGAAAGCCTCGCACTGCTTGATGAACAGGGCTAAGACCTGGGCAAACTGCGGCTGTCGAGACTGGATGGCAAGGAAAGCCTTCTTCGCAGGGTTATCCAAGGACTTTACGAGCTGCAGTAGCCTCTCTGCCCGAATCCTATCCGGGTCAAAGACTGTTCCGCTCGCGGCCTGGCTTTGAGAACTGCCTTTAGCGCCGGGCTTCTGTTTCCGGGGAGGGTACCCAAGCGGCACGAGATACTCGTAAAGAACCCTGTCGAGCAAGACATTGAGATCCAAGTCGTTGGCGTAGAAGACATTGAGAATCCGGCTAGAAACACCAGAGAAACAGGCCACCACGACATCTTGGCCAGCGGCAATATCTCCAGCGGCAACGGCCCACAGCTTCCCTAGAACGACCATGGCCTCGACACGAACAGCAGGCCTCTTGTCTCGACAGCGGTCCGCAAGACTTGCGAGTACGGAGCCTTCCTTGTTGGCGCCGCCCTTGGGACCGAGTTTAGTGACGACATCGCGGTAGGAAAACAGCTCGATGGCCTTGACAGCGGCCAACCTGACCTTTTCGTCGGCATCATTGAGCTTTTCGTTCAGAGCATCAACAAGCTGCGACTGCTCCTCTCGGCTCAAACCAATGCCGCCAGCTGACGTGGAGAGGATATAGCCTGCAGCCGTGGTCCAGGCAGCTCGGATCTGAGGCACCTTGTCCTTTCTCCTGCCGAGGAAGCTGTTATGGGTAGAGGGGTAAGTTTGCGCAAATGATTGCGAGCATATGGGCGTCGTGAGAACATTATCGTAGATGGGGGCCGAAGCCTCATCGCTGAAGCGCAGCGGAGGATACTGGCACGGGTCATAATTAGGGGCGGATGGGGGACCGGCGGCGCCAATACCCGAGATCATGTCGCCGAAGGTCTCGGTGGCAATCTGGCGAAGATGCACATCATCGGCCGACAACTCGGCTTCGACCTGGGGAATGACATTCTGTAGCACGGCCGGGGCAGCGCGCCAAAGCTCCCGAATCAGTAGGTGGGCCTGGGAGAGGTTCTTCAGATCCGCCTCAGTCGGACCGGATGGGGCTGCCTCTTCCTCGTCATCACCCTGCTTGTGACCGTTGCCTCGGGTCGCAAAGCTCGATGCATCCATGATGACATCGCTAAAGTACTGGCTCACGTATCGGGCCATCTTTTCCGGGTTGTATGTGCAGATCATCTTCGCCATGACGTACGCAGGAGGCTCTTTCTTTGGCAAGAGGGTGGATTGATTTCCGTTCGATTCACCTTTATCGGATCGACTCTGCACAGACTTGAAGTGCGCCGGCCTGAGAAACTGCGCAATGACAGCCTCCACAACTTTCGCTGGAAGGCCGGGACTCTCGTCGATAAGGAAAATGAGGATATCCGTCATATGGGCCTCGACATCTGCAGGGGGGTTTCCGTCCGCATCGAGGATCGATGAAGCTGACACGCAGTCGAAGCAGGTGGAGAAGAGGTGTAGGAGGAGGTTATCGGCGCCGTCGAGGTCGTTCAGGAGTAGGATACTCTTGACCTCTGCAAGAGAGGACAAGACGTGTTTATGCTGACCATTGTACGGGTGCGAGGGATCCTTGAGCGCAGGTAGAGTATAGGTGATGATGAAGGTAAATATCGCCTACGCGTAGCGACAGGGTTTGTCAGTAACGAGGGCACCGAAAGAAAAAAAAAAAAAAAAAAAAAAAAAAAAAGACCCCATCGCCTAGGATCACGACCACCTCAACCTTACCTTGAGCTGATCTTCTGTGAACGGCGCGTCGGGCGCGCAGAGCCGCAAAATCTCGACCAAGCACGACGCCACATAGGCTTTAATGGGCGGCTCCTTGTGCTGAAGAAGGTTGCGCTGAGCGAGGGAATTCGCTACGTCGGCCAGGGAGTCCTTATCCACGCGATCCTGCTCCATGTCGCTAAGCTCCTCGAACAGCCTTTGAAGCCTCGGTAATAACTGTGACACGGGGATGGGCTTTCCTGGGCGCCACGTTAGAGGCTCGTCGAATCGGAGCTTGGCCAACTCCCCTTCCAGGCCGTCGTCGTCGCCCGCTGAAGCTTGCGCCGCGGTAGCCCCTTGCTCTTCTTGCGCTTCTTCGTCCCCGCTACCCTCCTCCATTTCCTGATCCTCTACTTGGGGCTCGGGCGATGGCTCGGGCGATGGGGTCGGGTCCTTGCCACGACGATTGCGGCGTCGGGGAGGCATGGTATCGGCGAAGCTCGGTCAATTGAAATCACTCGGCTCGCTTGATCAAAACTAAAAGATGGCACGTCGGCAATGGCAGAGACGTTAAAACAAGTCCTTATGGCGAGGAGGCAGGACGATTTGTCGTGATGTTGGGAAATATCGGAATGGAAGGTGGGATTCGACACCCGCAGAAAGGTTCGTACAAAAACGGCGAGGGTCAAGGTAAGCAGGCAGCTCGGAATTATTTATCGAAACCGCGCCTAGCCACACAGCTTCAAGAGGAGTTTCACAATTCCAGCGCAAAGATAAAGAGTCGATTCACTCGGTCTAGCAGTCGCGGTAGAAGGAGAGAACAGACCTTGGAAAAGTTGACGTGCCGCACCACGTTGGGATGTCGGGCGGGTGGAGAGAGAGAGGGAGGACAGCTGCAGATGGAGGTTCTTTGTGAGGGAAGAGATGCTCTGAAATTATTGGGGGGGCTTTTTTGGCGTTGTCGCGCGAATGTCGCGTACTTTGTACTTTGTCCCACTGGACCTGAGAATGGGACAGACATGACAACTGGGGGCATGGGGCAGGCATGGGGCAAGGGGGCAACGGCGCTCAGCACAAATCTTGTACAATTAATTGTACATACCTGGACTTATGACAAAATAACAGTATAAATTAAATTGAGCCACACCACTCAACGGCCGCTGTGGATTGTCATTGGTACCTTGCGCAAATGGACAGGACTGTGGCGTTGTTTATGACTAATCATTTCAACCTCCTCAACCTCACTCCTCGATTATGTGTAAGTGTGCGAGAGTGTTTCCTGCTGGGAGGAGCAAGGAATCAGTGTCTGATAATGGAAAGACATATCTCATTTATATGACAATAATTCTACTTGGGGGCATGCGGCAAATTCTTAGATACTCTACAGGGACACGAATTATCTGATGGCATCTGATGGGACTGTTGAAGGTGGCGACTTGATCCATGGGTAGTCAATGAACAAATATCAACTGAAGCTTGGAAACAGCCGACTAGACTCTAGGCAAGTATTGGTTGGCCCTTTGCGATACTAGAAATATTGACGCCATTATTTCCCACAGATATTGTAGTCCCGTCATAAATAATCTTCACCGCAGGATCGACAGCCGGGACGAGCTTAGTCAATCGCTTTCCGAGCTGGACTAGGTGTTGGTGAAAAGCCTCATCCTTCTTCGGGAACATGGGCGTATATCTGTGGAAAAACCATTGGTGGATGTCCATGAAGATCGATCAATCTCATTGAATTGTGTCCAACCCAAGCCAACGGGGAAATGGTATTCATTGAAGAATATCGTCGTTGTCAGCATCGCTCGTGGCCGAGGGATAGCTCCTCGCTCGTCGTCGGTGCCAGAGGAAGTGGAACCTATCTCAATGAAGTGTTCCTTCCTAGATAATAGCATTCTCTTTCATTCTCCATGGTGTTTCTAGTTGCTGAGGTCAATGGTCAATAGGATGATTCAGGAGGATGAATAGCCACACAAAGGAGGAAGGTGGGCAGTCCATCGAGCTCTTCCGGTGTGCTCCTTCCTCCAATATCTCTTCCTAACTCCAGTGATTGTGTACATCAGAGAGAAGGAGAAAAAACTATATATATCTCCTTTTTCAATCTTTGGCACAAACTCTTCTCCTCTTCTTCCCCCTTCACCAACCTTTTCGAAATATCCAGACATTCAATCTCTGTGATATCCCTCACATCCAACTCTCGATCCTTTCTCAGTAAGTTCAATCCTATCTTCATTGACCCTGTGTCCATTCAGATCATTCTTCCAAGCTTCAAGACGATCTCAGGGTCATTTGAGCGACTTGGGATCAATGATTGTTTTGGTGCCTACCCCAGCTTGATGACTTGTGGCTCTTGGACACTGAGTTCCAAACCTCACCCAAGTTCCCACACCCCCCACCCTTCCAGGATCCTTACCAATTGTGCCCTTTCTCCCACATCACCAACTTTTTCACTTCTTCATTTCACCAAACTTCTCTCCAACATCATCTCATCATCTCTCCTTCTGACTTCTCATCACACTTCTAACCAACCTATTCCAGTCGTTCCAGCATCTGGTACAGATTCAATCACACTTCACCATCCAAGTAAGTTGATCATTTTCTTGCTGTCGTAGCATTCCCCTTTTTCTTCATTTCTGCACCCATTTCCCTTGATTTCCCCTGGCCTCATTGAGCCCTGTCTCCCAAGCCACCTTGATCTGTTCCATTTTGGTGGGTCACACTCCTGCTACGAGACTCTAGACCAGAGTTCCTCCCCCCCCCCCCCCCCCCCCTCTCAGCTCCTCGCTCCTTTCCACCTCAAAGCCCCAGATATCCACAAACACAAACACGAAAACGCGTTCTTTTGGTTTTCTTCCCCTGAGTGCGTCCCCTTCTGGCATTTCATCAGTCTTTTTTTTTTTTCTTTGCCCTCCTCACCTCTTCATCTCCACCCTCACATGCCTTTCTTCCCACATCCCATATCGAGACAAGATCCATCACTAGTTGGTCTAGCCTCCTCTGTTCCCTTATACTTCAGACTTCAGAGATCATCTGCACTGCAGAGTTTGAAGTACGCAGTTTCTTTCCCCCCTCTTCCACTTTCATATTGTCCTCCCCTAGGATCCCGGAGCCATTTGACCTGTCTCTTAGGCTTCTCTATATTCTTCGAGTTCTCTATGCACTAACCGGCTCTCGATTCTTCTTTAGAATTGAGCTCTCGAGCTTCCAGTCCTTGTTAAACCTTATTGACGAGCCCCTCCAGCTATTTTCCCTGGTAAGCTCTATTAGAATTTCCCTTCTCTCAACTTCCCTCCCCTGCCTTCTCGAGGCATTTGCGAAGTAGGAAACCGAGAAACTAATTTCTAGCAGTGACAAGTTAGCAAAAATGGCTGCTCCCAATAGTAAGTTACTGTCTCATAATAGCTCACTTGTTCATCAAGCTAACGCTCTGTACTCCTGGACTTAGTGACTGATAAGGACATCTACATTGAGCTTGGCGATATGTCCAAGGATAAGGATATGGACAGCAAGATTACTGTTATTGCTGTTAGTGATGTCCCCGAAGTAAAGAAGAGCTCGCGTGGTTTTTCCTGCTGCGTCGGGGTTGCTCTTTTTTCTCTCGTTGCCCTCTTGGCCGTGCTTATTTATGCACTTTCCACCCTGGGCTCCCGTCTCAACGTAGATGCCAACGCTAGAGAGTCTGCTCTTGTTCACGAGCGCCAGATCTACCCGCGTGGATTGCGTTTCCCTCCCGTTCCCCCGTTCCTTGGTCCCCATGTCACCAACAGCTCGAGCCTTGTTACCGGAACCTCGGCTACCCTCTTGTAAGTGTTATCTGACTACCATCCCTTGCACCATCAATGTGCTGACACAACTATTCTAGTGTTACTGGCTCTGCGGTCAACTATGTGACTGTTTCCGCCACCGTTGCTTCTGATAGCAGCTCGGTTGCCTCTGCTGGCCGTTTCAGTGCCGGAGATGTTCGAGGTTCCGTTGATGGTACTCTGACCATCACCTCTGCGTCCAACACTGTTACGAAGACTCAAACTGTCACTCCCACCGAGGTTGTCATTGTCACGCCTGGTGAGAGTACTGCTCAGGCTTCGGTTACCACCTCCTCGCCTATTCCGGTATCTAGCCCGATCGACATCGACGAGTGCTCTCCCGAGGTTTTCTACTCCACTGTTACCCAGATTGTCAGCCCGATTGACGGAGCTCAGCAATCTTCCACGACCAAGGTTGGTGTTCCTGTTGCGTCCGGTGAAAACCCATCACCAGACGAAAATTGTTACCATCGTTGGTGACAAAACCGAATCTGCTTCTGTTCTGACCGTTGTACTTCCTGCACAGATCTCCTCGAGCTCTAGCGGCGTGACCGATGTTGTTACTGTCACTCAGCAAGATACCGTCATCGTTACCGTCACCGAGATTGTTGGAGAGACCGGAGCTGCTGATGCTGGCTCGGTCGGCAAGGCCACTCTTACGACGCATACTCACTCTGCTTATGCCACCACCAAGGTTGTCGGCGTCGAGGAGACTATTTATGTTACTAACACTGCCCCCGCTGTTAACGTGAGTTACACTGTCGTTCAGCATAGCCACCCGGCTTCCTCCCTCACTGGTGTCTTCACCATCACCGGCACCGCACACCTCGGTGATCCCACGCTCGGCGCTTCTGCCACTCCTTCTGATGACACCTCCGGCGCTGAGAAGAATGGTATCGGCAGTGGCAATGCTCGTGTCTTTGCCGTCATGATGGCGATCGCCGGTATCTCCCTTTTGTTGTAATCGCATGAGAGATTCATTCGACTCGAGGCTCTGAGGATATTTGACGCCCCGACCGTTTGAGCTTTGCCAGCCTATGGCACATTGGGCGTTGGCCCAACTTCTCTCTCATTTTCGGACTCATAGTCCTTTCGTTTGATATGGAGGATCCTTCAAAGCGCGATGATGGTGCGTGAGACTGATTTCCATTTTATCTCGGGTTTTCGGAGTTTTGGTAATTTTTTTTCTTTTCTCTCACATTGGCATGGCAATGATGAGTACGAGGCATGATTGATGATTGATGAGGAATGTGAACACGAGAGATGAGTTATGATCTGAGCCAGCTCAGCGTAAAGCTGGCTGGCCATATGGTCTTTTCCTTTCTCTTCTTCTTTTCATTCCGTTTTTCTTTCATCGGGCTTTATTGAGGCGTTTGATTTTTTTTACACCAACTCCCCTCTGAAAATTGAAACATCACAAAAAAAAAAAGGGGGTTTTGGGTGGTCTGTTTATTGAGGATGTAGTCCTCTCGTCGGCGATGCTTCCGACGGCCTTTTCAGAGAAATTAGGACTAGATTAATAGATGACCACTTAAAACCCAACATGGTAACATTTGTAGAAACTTTCTGAGAGCAAGAGAGCGCCTTTCTGCTGTAAGTATGGAGAGAACACGGACAGCAAGCCTACTGCCTCTCTCTCCCTGGCTACCAGGAGAGTGTAGTTTAGATGGATGGGCTGGGATGATACCGTGGGGGATTTGCATTCGCGATTCCGAGTAGTTTCAAGGACTTCCAATCTCGTCAATTAACTCCATTTCTCTACGTCTCTAGCAGGATGTCTTTCAAGTTCTAGATCGCACAACTACATTCAAAGTTCGGCCAACCTCCATCCATTCGGTATCCATAAGCATCTTCAGTTCCGCCACAGAAACAAAATCCTCCAGTAAAGCCCTGAACCAGCGTAAGTGCCCACCTCATATGACGCTGCCGCTCCGCACCACCTCTTACAGCTATGCAGCAATAACGTATCCAGACGGCCCGGATTCGAGGACGGCCAGAGCCCATGTCTGGGCTAGATCGACCTCGAAAAGGAGCTCGAAAACCAGGAGAACGAGTTGAGGCGCCTGAGAAATGAAATCAAGTAGCCTGGGTTCTGTATCCAGAACAGTACATATTCTCAATAGTTCCTGGGACATGAGGCACACAAGGCGGGTTCAAATATTCCACATGCTCTCGGCCCCAATCCCATCCCATCCAGCGCGCGTCCAGCCCGGGACATACAGTTTCTGTTTCCGTCCCCTCATCCCGCCAAGACCAGAAGTTCCAAGCCTGCCGGCACACATCGACACGAATATCAGTCCGGCAGAGGTGGCACGAATACCGCACAGACAGCCACTCGCTTCCCAGGTTGTAAACGTCGCGGACCTCCGACCCCTTCTTCAGCTTGGTTGGCCACGCGTCTCTTAACGCGTGGAAAGCCGAGAGTAGCGTAGTATGCATACAAAGTATGTGCTTGTAGGGTATGTGGCGCAAGGGCACGTAGTCGGCTGGTGAGCTATATGCCAAGATTGAAAAGCTCCACGATGTGTGGAAGATAAATCTTCCTGCAACAACCCTACTCTGATAAGATCCCCTAGTGTACACGGCACAATCTGGATAGATATCATGCATCAAGCCAAATCGCATGCCGTGCCTTCTTTTCTGTGGTGCCATCAACTTCTCGAAGTAATCCCAGTAACTTCCAGCTGCCCGTTTCCCTAAGCGGTCATACTTCAAGGCGAGTTGGATGTGGTGCTGGGTTACAAGGTATTTGTGGCGCCTGATATGGGTTGCCGCTCGTGGGGATGGGCAATCCTTGCGCTTGTATCGAACGCGAGTCGGAGTATCCTTGGTGTCTACTCGATGCAGCTTGCAGCAGCTCGCACAGGCGAAATAATCTGGACGCAGGTAGGCGAGTCCTACCCAAAACTCCATGCGCTTACCTCGCGGTAGCCTCCGTAGGATGTCAGGCCAGTCTTGGTGAACAACGGCGCGGATGCTCTGGCATGCTTGGGATAGATAGAATCGGCTGTGTAAGGGAAGCTCGTCCCCAAGGAGAGTAAGCACGTCGAGGAGTAGTGCTATCTTTGCGTCTTGGCTGTAGCGCTAAGGAGGAGGGTTCGAGGAACTGGTATCGCGAAGCCTCTTTCGGAAGTGTATTGGGAACGGCATCTTGGGTGACATAACACTGCACGAGATGCACCACCAGGCCTGTCGAAAAAGATTAGTGTTTAAGAGGTTTCGATTCTGGAGCAGCGAGAAGAAAAGCCTGTTGGAACCGGCAACTTTAAAGCTGTAACTCACGTGAAAAATGTAGCTGACAACATTGCTAAGAGATGGCCCTCAATGTTTACGCAATGATATAAGCGTGTGGTATCTTCGGAATACAATTGTACAGCTGCAGTTGATGCCGTCTTGATAACCTATCCACCTGAAAGTGTATTCATTCTCCATCTTAGCCTTTCCTCTCTCTCTCTCTGCAGAGGTTATTTCCAAAGGTAGTTCACCATCCGCACCAAAAGTCCTACGCACGAGGGTTCAGGACACCGAGAAGTGTCCAGACTGCATGCATGTGAAATATACTGACGCCGTCTCTGTTCCCTGATTCATGTCGAATGTTTCTAAAGCAGAGCTCGACAATTTACAGGGAAACCGCCGCCCTTACTTCTATTCTCTAAAGCATGTGGCCTCGGAAGATGTTTCTACCTTGGATCTACCCGAGAATTGAGGAAGGAGCACCCTTAAGGGGAAAGGGCAGGACTAGAAGGAGCACATGTAGTTAAATGCTATTTCCTCTCTAGCACATCTAACCAGGTAGGCATGATCTGGTGTCAACTCACTCTCTGGGAAAGGGCTAGGATTGTGCTTGGACGTTGCTCCAGTATCTTCCTCTTCTGACTCCTCACCTCCTTTTCGTTCTTCTTCTTTCAACAGTTTGGCTGGAACACTTTTTTATTTTTAAGTCTCCTGTTCCCTTTCTCTCTCTCGTTTCGATATCAATCGAAATGACGGACTCTTTCTTTTTGAAAGGAAAAGAAAATGGTCCTGTTCTCCCCTCCTCGGCTCCCTCCTCGGCCATTCGTGTTAGACTGAGTAGGGCCTCGGTTAGTCTTCTGTGTCTAATGGAGGCATACTCCATCATAAATCCCAGCCAGCCTGAACACTTCTCGGACAACAACCTGCTCATATCAACTTCCTCAGAAGAAACCCATCCATAACTACCAACATGGCCACTAAGCGGTCATACCTCAGCTGCTGATCGTAACAATCGATCCAGGCGCTGGTGAGAAGGCCGATAACGCCAGTACTTCCCTACTATCTGGTTGTCTTGATGTCGTGGATGGGGCCATGGTTTGGAATTTTAAGCTTGTCGGAGCTGATGGCACCCGGAGCAAGATTCGACGCCTGGTATGGCACATTCCCTAATTAACATGATGTACAGGCAGCTAACCCCATCGTTGATGCAGGTTACGGCTCTTTTTTTTTTTTTTCTTTTTCTTTTTTTCTTTAGACATGGCGCCCCTCCCATGGCGGGAATCAATCGCCGGCGTTTGAATTAGCCTGGCTGGCTGTCCGGGTCAGCCAGATTTCTGCCCAGTGTATTAGAAAAGAAAGAGTAAAATTCTGCCTGTCTGAGGTAGCCCTTTCATTTGCCTGTAATGTAAATATGTTACTTACATTATTTGGAGTCTGGATGGTACTTTTCAGGTAATAAGGGGAAGGAGATCACTAAAGGCGAGCAGAAGCTGGAGATTGTCGTACATGTAGGCTGAGGCAGACAAGTAAGAGTCGGCTTTCAAAGATGGGAAAACGCAGGCGAGCTGCTCTTATCAATTCATCTGTATTTTCTGCCACCCTTCATTGTTCCTTCAATGTTCTATTATTCCATAGATAGCAGGTCGCTTGTTTCTGCATCCTTGCCCGGCTTCGTCCTCGACCATTCACGTTAGAATGAATGAAGCTTCGGTTTACATTCTATGTCTATTGGAGGCCTTGGCCAGATTTCTTGGGCATTGGTCGAGATTAGACCCAAGTTCACCGGAGGAATGTGGGAAATAGAAAGATAGGTCCTTTGCGGGAGTTCAATCTCGGGTCTGAAAAGTGAATTCGTTCTCCTGCTGATCTCGTCTCTGTTTCTAGAGGCTATATGCAAATATCAGTGCACCACTCGCCGCAACACTTATATATGAAAGAACAGGAAGCAAATGGCCAGTGGTCGACTACCGGAACTCGCTGAAAGCCACTGCAACGCTCCTTCAAGAATTGACAAGCGGCGGATCGGTTAATCGATGGGAAGTCTTATTTACCTTGATCCATTTTCCATGTAGAAAGCTCCGCTCTCTATTGTTGCCATTGTGGCTTGCTTAGGTATATCTTGGTGCCATTGATAAAAGATCATACTATTAAGAGCCGATTTACATTTACTATTGAAGATATTATATATTGAATCCCCTTTAGTCGAGCAAGGTCTGAATAGATCATGGCCTCATAGCAACAAGTATAAATATGCGCTCTCCTATTACCGAAATCCTAACCTCTGATTCTCTCGTCCCCATCAACCGCCCAAATCCTCAAGTTTGCGAAAAAAAAAAAAAAAAAAAAAAAAAAAAAAAAAAAAAAAAAAAAAAAAGGAAGGATGGATTTCCTACAACGGAGATCCGAATGAAATCACTGGAATTTTGATGGAACACCCAATTCACTCGATCACATCGATGAAACAAAATCAAGGCTTGATCAATTGTGTATTTCATGATGTTGTACTTCGTAAAAATCTAAGAATTCTTCCTTCTTCCCTAGATAATAGTAATGATTGCTGAAAAGGTTACAAGATCCAGGTCCCACGATGGGGTGTTAAGTTCGGCTGGGGTCCCAAAATTAGTATCAAGGAAAGAAAAAAGAAAGAAAGAAGGAAAGCTAAAACAACACGCTAGGGGATCCCGACCAAATGAACTCACCAAATTCAGGAAAAGCCAACCGGCCGGTTCCAACAGCTCCCTCGAGTTGGGCCAGGCTAGAGGATATTGGAATATCAACAGCCTCCGGGGGGCGCTTGTGGGACATTCCATAATCAGTCCGATTATAGCAAGAAATCAGGTCGCCACAGCCGTCACCTAGTTTACTGTGTCTGACAACCCCTGTGATGTTGGCTGGGGGCCGGAGTCGATACATGGAGGGTAGGTGAGACTGCCTCCGGGAATAGTGGCGGTCGGAGCCGCAAAGAGAGAGAGTCCATTTTCTTTTGGGGGGGAAGGGGATTGAAAAAAAAAAAAAGAGTGTGGATGTCAATTAATAAAAAAGCGAAAGAAAAGAGAAGGAAAAATGAGTGTTGAAAACGAGTGTTGTATTAATTGATGCGTTGGAAAAAGAAAAATCAAGAGGACCTCCGATGATACCGTACTCCCCCACCCCTCAACCAACCCCAAGAAAACGAACCAGCCTATTTCTAAAGCCTCCCGAGTTGGGGCAGGAATCGCGGACGGCGGACGGTGGAGGCATAGCGACCAGGTGTGGTTTTCTCATTTTTGTTGCGGTTCTTTCCGGAAAAGTGGGCGGTCGGTCTAACCGCTGCCGGCCATCAACGTCGGGAATCGGGAATCGGGAATCCGAGCGCCGCCACTGTAATGATTCATCCAAGTTGCCGTCGAAGGGCGGAATGCATTTCGGGCAGGAGGTGCAATGCACCAAGTGTAGCAGCCATATTCCCCCCCCCCCCCCCCCAAAAAAAAAAAAAAAAAGCCGATGAGAAAAAGAATGCATGCCAATTTAAGAATGGAAGAAGAACAGACAGAAAAAAGAGTGTTGTATTAATTGACGTGTTCAAAGAGAAGAAGAGAGGAGAGGCATCGGAGGGCGGCGGTATGGGGGAGAGCAGGGGCGTAGAGGAGGGGCCTGGCCATATTCCCCTGCGTCCCCCCCAAAAGAGAGAGCGTCTCAACTGATATCTGAACAAAGCAGAAAAAGGCAAGAGAGGAAGAAGCATCAATTGATGATATTGATTGATGTTGAGGGATGTTGAGGGATGTTGAAGAAAATAAAAAGTGAGGAGAGAATATTGAGGCGGGAATGTCGAGGAGAGAATATCGAGGAGGATGCTAGAATAAGAATCGAACCCCAGCTCAGAACTTTCCCAGATAGGAAGTCGATGCCAAATCTGGCCTGGCTGATTGGATCAAATGATGTGCTGCGTGGGAAAGAGCAGCATTTGACGATTGACAATTTGAAGGGAAATCGCCGCCTTCGTTATTGCTTCTTGTCAATAGACGGAAGTTTCTATCTTCGATCTGTCCAGGCATTGAGGAAGGTATAACTGTAGGGGCGGCAGGAGGAGATTGGGGGTGGTTTCCTAGAGGAACTGTGGTGAGAGGGAAAACATTTAATGGGACGATGGCGATCATCGCAAAGAAGCTGATGAAAAGAACCTGTATAACCTGGATAGCCCCTGGGAAGGAGATCCCACAAGGACGCCGACATGAAGGAACATATAGGGTCAGGATCATAAACGTCAATATCAAAACGAAACAAGGCAAGCAATCCCGGTTACATCAAAATAGTACTGTACATGTGTGTCATTAGAACAAAGGAGTCCCCAAAACCTCAACTGCAGGACCTCCCTCCAAAAACCATCGTGATTCCGATAAAACGCTCCCCACCTAATTATTGCAACTGCTTCATGTGCCTCCATCAACTTGGCACTACTAGCTAGCTGGCTGGCTAACTCTCGAGGGAATACCCAGACGATATATAAGCAATATATTCCCCGACCGCCTCCAAAAAAAGAGAAGAAAAAAGGGAGTAGTTTGTTTCAGAAGCACCGGGGGTCACCGAAGACTTCAAGGCGAGCACCGAGGTCCTCCCAATCCTCGCTCAATGCGGGCTCATTGCTGGACAACAGCAGAGGCTCCTAGTCTACCTCAATCTTGTCCACCTCGGCCCGCGCCTCTTCCCACGTCTCCTTGTTCTTCTTCGCCCATTCGATTTGGCTCCGCGCATAGGCGAGCTGTCCAAGAAGTGTGGTTAGTACGCTTGGAACTAGAAGGGCAAAAAAAAGGAAAGAAAATAAAAGCGGGGAACGTGTTCAATAAAATATGGCAGATTGTATGGTAAGGGTACAGAGGAGGGGAGGGCAGAAGCTTACCATATACCGCCGGAGGTCATCCTCCTTCTCGCGCTGGAACCTCTTCAGGTCCTGCAAAGTACTCGCGCTCGCATCCTTAACATCCTGCGCAGACGCCACCTGAGCTTGTTCAAGCTGTTCAATGCTCTCCCTCGTCTTGCTAATAAGATCGCGACGCGTCCTCTCGGGGTCCACGTCCGCCACGCCCTGGATAGCATGGCGGATGGGCCCGAAGATCTTGTTCGTGATGGAGTTGCCGCTGGGCATCTTCCTGTGCACGGGAGCGCTGGGGGTCCGCTCCGGAACGCCCTGCCTCGCTGACGGGACCGATCCGACGCCGTGAGTGGGTGGGAAGTCGGAGTCGAACGATTCCGCGTCGTCCTGGCTTCCGTCTCTTTGGTGTCGCGACACGGGCTCTGGAGCTGCCGAGGTCCTCCTAGGCGGAGAGGAGATTGTCTGGCTGCCACTGAGGTACTGATCGATTCTTCGAGCTTCGGCCTCGCTGT
Organism: Scedosporium boydii; assembly: GCA_002221725.1. Lineage (NCBI taxonomy): Eukaryota > Fungi > Ascomycota > Sordariomycetes > Microascales > Microascaceae > Scedosporium > Scedosporium boydii. The sequence continues at coordinate 149,738 of NJFT01000022.1, forward strand.
GCTCGAGCTGGTCCAGCAAAGCTTTCTTCTTGTTGAGATCCTCGTTCGTCATCTCCTGCTGAACGCGCTTGAGAACCCGGTATCTCAGGACGCTCTTAACCACGCCCGCAAACTGCGCATTCTCCCGCATCGGCTCCGCGAAGCTGGCGCCTAGAGAACTCGACAGCTCCTCAGTCGCAATGTACGACGAGTCCGCGGCCTGGCCGATACGCTCGATCGCCGCGCCTAGAGTCGGCGATTGTTCCGACAGCGCAAAGGCATTGTACCTAGAGCCAAGCTCGCAAAGATCTGCCGCCAAGGATGAGAGGTGGCTGAGGGTCCTTCGGTTGACCTTTTCAATGGGACCTGTAAGAAGTTGCTCGAGCTCCTTGATAGAAGCTTCGAAAGAGATGAAGTAGGGATCTAGCTCTTGCTCACTGAGCTTCTTGTTATCGGGCGGAAAGCGAGTGAGCGCTCCTCCAGAGTAAGGGTCAACATCCTGCGTAGGGGTAGCGTTCGAGGAAGTCTTCAACTTGGCGGAGCTGGCGGGTACGGGGAGGTAGTTGTGAGCGGGGGTAGGGTTGGCGGTATCGAGAGGGGGAGCCTTAAGGACAGACTTGGGGATAGACGAAATCGGATGAGAGTGAAGAACCTCACTCTATGTAGAAGAGTTGCCGTTAGCAAGAACAGAAATCTCATGCGGTAGTTGAACGGCGGGCTACAAAAACGTACCCAGCTAGCGTTAGGGTCTAGAAATCTCCACCAGACACCGTCGGTCCTCACTTGCTCCATCCTCCGGCATCTGTTAAGGAACACAGCCAGCATCCTCTTGCGCAGGTCGATAATCTGCTGGTCTTGCTTGGCATTCGTAGGGTTCGCTGCGTAGTCGGCCATCGTGTGCTTCTCCGGGATGGGTGGAATGACGAGTGTCGGATGTAACCTGGTCAGAGCATCCCTAAGTGACGCAAATTCAGAGTACCGCCGCCGGACCTCAAGATCCTATACCTCAAAGGGTTAGAAAAGGAAACCAGCCAAAGAGGGGTTATTTCGAGAAGCCGAGGTTCCTGACGTACATCAGTTCTGATGGTATACACAATATAACGGCCGCCGTTCTCCGGGCTCTTTCCGGCATCGGTAATGAGAATGGGCAGCTCGGGATTCTCATAAAGTATCTGCTCGATGCGACTATCGTAGCCTCCGGGTTTCCTCCGAGGAACTAGCTCCCCGCGTTCCCGAGCCGCATCCTCTTCGTCGCTATCATCGTGCGTTCCGAACGCAGCGCTGGGCGGTTCGCTATCGGTCGTCGATGTCGGGGTGGCGGGTGCATCGTATCTAGGATCTGTCGCGTCCCAGTTAGAGTCAGAACCTTCAACTTCATCATCAGAGAGCGAGATTGATTCCATCATCTTGGCGGTCGGGCCCGCTCAGGCTGGAAACGGCGCCGAGCTCCCGAGAGGGTAAACCAAGTCCGACTCACATCCTGTTGATTCTGGGGATGATGGATTGCCGGTCGGCGACAAGTCAGCTCGGGCGAAGCTGGTGCCATAGGGGTTGTTATCCTCGTCGTTCCACATGGCGAGCTCTCTCCGCCACTCTACTGGCAAGTAGGTGCAATGGGAGCGGGGTTAAAGAAACAGTCAAGCTAGGATACGAATTCCGCAGGCAACAGTGCTTCAAAGAGTGTGTTGAGATATGGAAGGTGCCTTAGTTGTAGATTGCTCCAAGCTTGCTGAATTTGGGGGCTTTGTTTTGCGATAGAAGATGTCGTCAGGGCTGACCCGGATTCCGGTGATGGAGGTGGGACATTTGGTTAATGGGCTTGGACCAGATGCTCTGTAGGTTTGGGATGATCTGCAGGCGCTCTGTGGCAGGAGCTGTACCTCAAGGTTACTAGTACAATACTTTCAACTATTTTAGGTATATTTGCCATTTAGTACAAGGACAAACATGTGAACAGTACTTAGTATGTAGTATTGCTATAGTATCAATTAGCCTCAGTACTTGCAGATGGGGAAGCTTGAACCTGGTGGGCAGTTGCATTTGTCCTCTGCCTACGTAACCAAGTGAATCAGTACTTGGCAATTTAAATCTAGGCAGACTCTAATGGACCCTCCGTCCACCTTTCACCCCACGCCACCTCCCAACTCTTTCACTCTGGCCTGGTGAATCCAGTTGAGGTCAACTGCAACAGAGCTTGGACAGGAGCTTGAGTCCACATCAATGATGAAAGTTGCCGAGGACAAATGGCAGCCTTTAGAGGGGAGCATATTGCAACTTCATCTCAGCACCTGAGTCTTTCTGCTCAGTGATATAGAGCTCTCACATCCAATTATCAATCAATTCTTATTGCTCCAAGGTTTAGAAGTATCAATGGATGCAAGATGAAGGGTTTCGTTTTATCATTTTCAATTCATAGACTCATTTCTCATGCTAGTACATTCCTTTGATGTCCCTCTGTCATAATCGTCCAGTTTCCTTGTACAACCAACACCTTGAACTCCTTCCATCAAAATGGTGAAATAACACAAGAGTAGAATAGAAATCCTTCGCATGAAGAGAAAGAGGAGGAAACAGGCAACACCCCGAATGAAAGAAAGCATACTAATGACCGAGGATGAGAAAACTCGGCGTGAAAGAACAAAAGGGAAACAATTCGATGACAGGCCACCGGTCAAATGGTGACTGTGCATGAGGCTGAGACTTCAACACGCCTATTTCCAACCTCAATTGTGATTCGCCGACGCCGTCCACGACCTATACAGCCAAACCATTCTTCAGCATTCGGAGCCAGGGGTTCCAGGGCCAGGATTTTTCAAATTACCTCGTCGGGGAGCCCGAGCCGTAGGTCGAGGAATGTTAGGCTCAGAGTACTCGTCGCTACTGGAAGACATCGACGCCGAATCTCCCGAGACGGCAGCCCGAGCGCGGCCCCTCCAGCTTCGATCCGAGGACTGGGATCGGCGGCCATTGACGACGGCGCGGGTGCTGAACGAGCTCGAGCTCGACCTCCTCATGGGCCGTAGGCTCGAGTCGTCGGACGAGTCGTTGCTGGAACTTGGCTGCCTTCCACGGGGGTAGGGACTGGGAGGACGGCCCCGGCGCTGTTGAGGCGCCTGGGGGTTGGAGCTGGCCTGAGCGCGGTTTGGGTTCGAAATGCTGCTTGCAACGCGCTTTCGCTCTTGGCTAGGCTGGGCAGCCCGGATGACTTCGTTATGGTCGGACGAATGCGAAGAAACCCGGGGAGAAGGCGTGGAGTTGAGAGGAGCCACATAGTCGAGGGGAACAGCTTCGTTGTTCACCTTTGAGGCGCGGAGTCGAAGAGCAGCTAGGAACTTGCGGCACAAGCTCGTCCCAGTCTTCGCCCTGGTGTGAAAGGCGCGCGCTCGGCGGTTTTGCGCATTCAGCAAACGGGGATGCGGGGAGGGAGGTCGAGGGAAAGCCCGGCGACGGTTCTGTCTAAAGTGGGCACGTCCACGGGGGGTATCCGTGTAGGGGACAGTAAGGGCAGGGCGGGGGACCGGCTGCATGCAAGGGATCTGGACCTGTGCCTGTCCGTAGTGAGGGTTCGACGTGTATCCGGAGTACTCGGAATGGGCCGGTGGGAGCAGAGCTCGAGGGGGGCCTTGCGGCATCCCTCCATGAGGGGGAACAGCTGGGAGTGGATGCGGACGGGACAGCATCGCCTGCCTCCTTCGGGCCGGAATGTCGACCCAGTCGATGGCAAATTCGGGGTCTTGTCGGCGTTTATAACGCACATACAGACCAAGCAAGACAACTGTCACCAGCATCGTACCCACGATGCCTCCGAAAATAACACCAAATTGCTCAGGGGGGGATAAACAAGCCCAATCTAGGCATTGGTGTCTGGCAGGCTGGATGGGGCCAACAGGGCCAACAACATCCTCCTTGCGGACAATGGGGATTGGAGCCATGGCTACACAACAGATTAGCATTTGAAAATACGCACATCATCTCTGGGCTAGAAAGCAATATACCTCGGGCGGGATTGTCCTTATCAATACTAATGGACAATGGTAATGTATAACAATGGCCTGGTGGTCCTTGTTTCCTCGAGATAGATACTCTCCTGAAGGAGTACAATGGTGAAAGGTTAGTAGGAAAGAACTCTTTTGTGTACCCTTGTTTTGGGGTGGTTAGGACTCACTACTCAATACTGGCCATCTTCCCAGAAAGATCTGAAAGAATACAAAGGCAACTAATCTGGTAGAACAGTTAGATGGATAATGATGATGGGGAGGTGATTATGGATACCAACTGTCCAGGGTGATGACGATGTTGGGATGGAAGAAAGAAGGGTGTGAGGAGGAGGAGAGGAAGGGCTCGGTGTTCATGAAGTCAAGGGTTCGGGACCAAGGAAAACAGAAGCTGGGGAACACAGAACTCGGCCTGCTGGGACTAGGTTTGTGTGTGTGAGGGCCGAGGGACCTAAGAGGCAACTAGAGCAACAAGAAGACTATGCTAAGAGAGGCAGGAGCATGGTGTCTCGTCTTGTCTCGAGAGAGCTAGATAGCTCTTTCCTTGATGGAGATCTCGAGGAACCTCAGTTGCAGTTTATAAGTTTACACTTGGATGCTCTACAATTGTCCGAGAGGCACTGGTACACTCATCTTCGATGTCCATCCATTCCATTGTCTTGATCTAATCTTCCGAAGCAGACTTTTATGTAAAACTAAAAGTACAGATGAGGGATGCTCAATGTTCGAGGCTGCTCAAGAAGTTCTCTAATCTGAAAGTGCAATGTCCTCCCTTCGCATTCCTTGAAATCTGAAAAATCCTCGAAATAATAAAGAATACACTCGAAGCCGTAGAGACTAAGAGCCAATCCATCCTTATCCTATGCGCCCTCTTACTCGTCATCATCATCGGTATCAACATCCACCATACTAGTATCCTTGGCCGATGGCTCCGCGTCATTGTCGGACTCATCGCTGGCATTCTTTGCCTCCTCGTCTTCGTCCTCGTCACTCTCAACGATCCGGCCCCGACGGGCTCTCGATCGCCGAGTAACCTCCTCGGCGTCCTCGTCTTCATCATCACCAGCCGTCTCCGCCTTGTTATCAACATCCATCCTCTCTTCGTCGTCACTCTGGTCGCGACCCCGGTCGTCCTCATTGTCGGAACCAGACGCCGTGGAAGACCTCTCGAGCTCCCTCTCGGCCTTCTCGACAGCGTCCTCGTCGGCATCGCCCTCCGACTCGTCGCTGTCGACAATGATCTCGGCCGACTTGAACTTGGTATTCTCCTGCTTCGTAAGCCTCCGCCTCCTCTTCGCGGGACGCTCGCCCTCGGATCCGCTGTCCGACTCGGCCCTCTCCTTCTTCTTCTTCTTCTGCGGGGTTCGCTTAGGCTTAGGCTCGCCAGCCGCGCGAGGCGCCGGCTTCCGCTTCCTCTTGACCCGGTCGCCAGTCTCGGAATCCGTGGTCATCTCGGCTTCCATAGCCGCCTTCTCTCGTTCCATCCTGGCCTGTGCTAGCTCCGCATCCTTAGCCGAGATGGCCTCACGCTCCTTTCGGATTCGCTCTTGCCTCTCGCGTTCCGCGTCGAGTGCCTTTTGGCGCTCCTCTTCCCTTCTCTTGAGCTCCGCCTGCCTTTGCTCCATGGCCGCCTGAAGCTTCTCCTTGTTCCTGTCCTCGTACTCTTTCTGGCTCGCGATGGCCCTCTCAAGCTGCTTTCGCTGAGTGTTACGGGCCATGTTGGCACGCTGCTCAACATCGTGCTTAGGGTACGGTGTATGGGGGTGGGCGGCGATTTCATCGAGGGCCTTGATGGCAGCCTCAAGACCTTCAGCCGCCTCCTCGAGCTGTTCTACGGACCGTTGTTTCTCGGATAGGTTGTAGATGGTAGAGGCGAGCTGGATTTGGACAAAGGCGACATTGAACTTGTAATGAACCTGGTCAGGTGCAGCCTCAAGTGCCTAGTACATCGCTCGTCAGTAAAACCTTATTGTAGTGCAATTGCCTCGAAGTCCGGCAGCTTACCTTCTTGGCACACTCCAGAGAGGACTTGTACGCATCGAGATCTCGATCAGTGCGACCCTTGTTGAGCCAGGTTCTTCCGAGGCAGGAGAGGATAACAGTGTCGTTCTCCTTGCCCTCTTTCGCCAACGCCGCCTCGTAGTGCTCAATAGCCTTATTGAATTGCCGAAGCTCGGCGTAGATATGACCCAAATTGACGTGGACATGAGCGTCCTTGATGGTTTCGCGAACCTTAACCAGGATTGCCAGAGCATTCTTGAGATCCTTCTTGTCCTCAGCTAATGCAATGGCAATGCCCATGGCAGCGTAGGCGTTCTTAGGATCCAGAGAGAGTGCCTTCTCGAAGAATTCCACCGCCTTGCTGTAGGTAGCGCTCCGTTTCTGCTTCTCCTGGTCCGTCTCACGCCGCATTTCCCTTGCCTGCGCGAGATACAAGTTACCCATACCCACAAGCGCGTATCTATCGTGCTTGTCGTAATGCTGGAGAGTGTGCTTGTAATGTCGGAACTCGGGGTCCTCGTTTAGGCTGACAGCCTTCTTCTTTGTGACCTTGCCGAGGTACCAACCGTACAGCGCCCTGACTTCGAGGTCAGTGTTGTTCTCCTGGTAGAGCTTGGCGACGGCGTCAGGTCCTTCCTTGTGGGGATTCTTGCGGAGCTTGATGTATGCAAGGCGCGTGCGCGCATCAATGTAGTCGTCATGCCGCGCTAGCAGCCGCTCGTACACCTCAATGGCCTGATCCGTCATACCCTGGGCCTCGTAGCTGCGACCTAGGTTGAAGCTGATGGTCGTAATAAGAGAATCGGTATCAGCGTTCTCATCTTTCGAATCGATCCGGACACAAGCTCCCAGAGCAGCCTCGAACATGTCACTAGCGAGTTGGTGTTTCTCTGCCTGGGAGTAGAAACAACCAATGTTGTTCAGGAGCTGTGGGGGCAGATAAGTCCGGAGCACGGCACGGACTTCAGCATCATCCTCCTTGTCTTGAGGACGCTCAGAGTCGGGAATTTGTTTGATTTCTAATTCCTCGACTTGCTGAAGGCACTGCTGTGCCTTTTCTGGCTGATCGGTCTCGTACAGACGAGCAAGGTTGAGTAGGACGGAGGCGTCAGGGTGGAGATTCTTCTTGGGGTCCTTCCAGGCGTGGCGAACTGTTTCAAGCAGGGTAACCGCCTTCGTGATTTCAGAGGACTTGTCCTCCTTTACCTCAGCAGCCTGGTTGGCAAACACTTCCTCCGCGTAAAGAGTGCCAAGAAGAATGGTCGCCTCGTAGTTCTTGGACAATTGAATCATCTTCTCGAGCTGCAATTTGGCTTCGCCCAAGTCGTTTCTAAGGACTGAAAGCTGAGCCGCACCGAACTTCGCTGGCAAATAACCTCTCTCTGTGCCACCCCGCGCATCATCGGCGCGACGATAGAAGTCGCTCGCTTGGTTGATGTTGCCCTCGTAATGTTCCTTCCTAGCAAGCAAATACCACCCATCACTCGCGACGGCATTAACGTCGGTGTACTGGATGGCCTTGTGCGCCAGAGTGTCGACGTTGCCAAAGGACTTGCGCGACAAGAAATAACTCGCAAATGTTGCACATGTCAGGGGTAGGTTCTTGTCGATCTTGAAGGACTTCTGGGTGTACTCGGTCATTGCCTTCTTGTACAATCGGAGGAACTCGGCGCTGTTGGTAGGGAGGGAACCGCTGGCGTCGAGATAATAAACACCCAATAGGATGTTGGCGAATTTGTTTCCTGGATTGAGTTCTAGAGATCGCTCCCAGGCGGCGTGGGCATCGTCCTTGAAACCACTCTGCCAAAGACAGCAACCAATTCCGATTCTCGGGTCAGGGTCAATGAGTCCTGGCATCTTTCGAAGAACCTCTTGATATGCCGTCAAGGCCTCGGGGTATTTCTGCATGGAGTACAGAGCGCGCGCTTTGCCCATCAGTCCAAGCATGTTCTTTCCCTGCGACACCCTCAACGCGTCTTCGAAGGACTTGAGCGCCTGTCGGAGGAGTTCGGTTCTTTCGGGGTCGACCACCTTTGGTCCGCTGGAGGTAGACGGGGCCTGGAGCGATGCCTTAAGAAGCTGGAGCACGCCACGGGCAAGGAAGAGAGGGGGAAAGGCGGGGTTAATGCGCGACGCGTCGTTGAGGGAAGAGGTGGCTAATTGAAGATAGTACTCCTTTGTCTTCGCTTCGGAAACTAGGACACCTTCGGGTGCAACGCGAGGCGCTTCGCGACTTTTGTGGAGGTAAAGCCAACATAAGGTGCAGGTCATGCTGACTCTCTCGCGCGGCGTGCTGTTCTGTAGGACCTGGCTTGCCCGGATCAGCATCTCAATGGCGTGGTCGATTTTGCCTTGTTTCGCGTAGGCCATGGCCACCGTCATCCAGTATGTTCGCGCCGCGCCTTCGTTCTCGAGTAGTGTGCAGAGCTCGGTAGGATCATCGATCAGGACATCGAGGTTAATCTCAACGGCTTCGTCAAGCTGGTCGCCGACGGGTATGTCGATCGTCGAGGGGATATCGGAGAAACGCGCGCTGGCGAGCTCGACGCCGCCCGCGCCGTTCGTGATTCCGTTCGTCTCCATAGCTGATTGTCCCGCGCGTGAATGTCGTCGGTTGGGATGTGGTACTGGGAGGAGATGGATGGAAGGGGGGGGGATTGATCCCCAAGCGTTGCCGAGAAAATGGGCTCCAGAGAGATGGATTGGAGGTTTGAAATGGAGGAAAAAAAAGGATACCTGGCTACGATGGGTGGATTTCCTAAACGAGGACAGGAAATTCGTGACCCATGTCTATCGAAGAGTGGTTGGGGGAATTGAGGAGAGAGTTAGGAGTAGGGAGTTCGAGGTCGCGAGGAAAATGGATATGGGGAAGTGGAAGTGAGGTCGGCGTCGGGAAGGCTGACTCCCCGATTTTTGGTTTGCGTCTCGAAGACGTGAAGGCGGCTGAAGTTCACCAAGTCCAAGGCCTAGGCCTACGGTGGCCCGTGCTTGAGGAATAGGCATATGAACTCGATATATGCATACATACTATATTGCAAAACAAAATATCATCCATGCCATCGAGTTAGTAAAACACACAGAATCGTATAATTGCATATCCTCAGTAACCATGCCTTCTCCCTTGGGTATTCGCGATCCAGCCATCCAAGCCATCCTTTTTGAGAAGAAAAAAAAAGATTTCCAATACGCCTGTAAAACAATAATTCGATGGTATGAATGAAAGCTATCTTCCGGGCTTCGAGTTGCGGGCTTTCCACGCATCCTTCACTCCCTTGGCAGCATTAAGCAGGTCCTGCTCAGTGACGCCGTCCTTGATACTCCGGATGACGCTTTGTAAAGTACTAATATGATTAGCTTCCGGCTTATCGTCACGGAACCGACTGACCCTCCAGCGACCCAACTCATCCAAATAGCATTCCGCCACTCGGTCATTCAGCGGGTCGCCTAGGCTGATGAGTTCTTCAAACTCTTTTTCGGATATGAACGCGTCCGCATACTTTTGGTATCGCGGTTGGGCATCCCCCATATACGCCCACAACTCCGCTCGCTCCAAAGCATGGTAATCAGTATACGGCTCGGTAATGCCATTTGCAATATCGTCCTCGTCGGGCTCCACAGTCGGAAAGTAAAGCTTCAGGCGGCAGTCGATTGTATTCTCCTCGGGCGGCTTCCACTTGAGAATGTGAGGGTCGGTTCCGTGGCGGTAGCTTGAAGTGCGGCATGTGAATATGAGACCGTCGTTTCCGTGTTTGAGTATGGGTAGCACGTCTTTGAACATCATCTCGACTCCGTAGCTCAGTTGCATGTCCTTCATCAGGACTTCGAAAGGTTGGTATTGAAGTTCGTCGGGAAATTCCTGAAACAATCTCTTATAGGGCATGTAGATGTGATCTTTCATATATGCAAGCCGTTTGTCGAGGGGCCTCTCCATTATGTTCTTCCCATCGATGACTAGACAATCGAATAGTAGAAGGCGGGGGACCTCGCGGCCATCCTCCATGTCCATGACCAGCTCACCATCGATGAGGGTCTGAATGTGAAAGCTCTGGACACTTTGAGGTGTCGGGAAGTGGAGGCTTTTGCTGTTGATGAACCAATACTCATTTTTTCTGTCAATGAGATAGTGTGCCTCCTTCCCAAACTCATCCTCCGTCAAGTAAAGGAGGTATCTGATGCCGTCTGACTTTTCGCAAACGAAATAACTGTTTGGAGGTTCGTCAGCAAGACCAAGCCGCTAATGTTATCATGGGTGCTATATAGAGAAAAATTCGAATCATACTCCTCCTTCTTCAATTCTTCCAGATGACTTCTGGTAAAACTGACCGGTTGCGCCCCGGGAAATGACCTCTGGTGCCTGTTCAGAAGCTGTGCGACTTCATTCCTCATGGTTAGAAGGACCTCGCCAGTTGCGCGAATGCCCGGCTCGGCAATCGACTCTATGGGACCTTCCTGGCTCATTTTAGATGGCCGCCAACTGAAGTTAGAAAGTCAATTTTAATTATATCAGTGATGGAAGGCGCTTGAGAGAGTGAAGACGGAGGGACAATAGTCTCGAGCACTCTTCAATTGTTTGAGATTGACAAGTACAACTGGAGGTGGCTTGGCCTTATCGATAAAAGCTATGCTGACTAATCCCCACCGATATCCACCAATTGCCAGTCGTCGCAATTGCCATGTCGCCTCGATGGTGCGAGAATTGCCAAACGTTGAGGACCGAAGTCCCCTAAAACGGAAAAAACCCACGAAAAACTGCCGGGGGGTGACTCCGACCAGTTTTGGCGCTAATATGTGCATAGCTTGATCCTTCTTTTTCATTCTCCCAAAATCCCACCTCTTGATCCGATCCCTTCCTCCTCCTCAATTGTTCCAACATCAACGATTCGAACGCCTCATACCCTGGTGACACTCTGGGACCTTTTGAAGTAGACAAAGACAAACTCACACGGCATTACAACGCGTCGTTCGCCAGTCTCAAGATGGGCGAGTCTCTGTTTTCTCGTGCCTACTTCGATGCCGTCTATATTCCGGCTGGTCTCATTGTGTTCGGCACTTGGATCCTGAAGAAGGAGTATGTTCCTTATGCCACAGCTGTCGCGCTGGCCTTGGCTGGCATCAAGTTCTACACCCTCCGTAAGTTTATCTTAGAATTACAAAATCTAGAAACATGGTTTTGCTGATGTGCTCCGAATATAGAGCCCAAGAAGGTCTTGATCCCCGACGTTTTCCAGGACTTCGAGCTTATCGAGAAGACCATTGTCTCTCACAACGTTGCTATGTAAGTTTAGTCGATGTTCTCACTGAGTGACACAACTAATCTAACCTGCTCATGTTCTTGTTAGTTACCGATTCAAGCTCCCCTCCCCTACCTCGATCCTTGGTCTTCCTATCGGTCAGCACATCTCGATTGGCGCCACCATCTCCAAGGCCGACGGCACCAGCCAGGAGGTTGTTCGCTCTTATACCCCCATCACGGGCGATGACCAACCCGGCCATTTCGACCTGCTCGTCAAGTCCTACCCTACTGGCAATATCTCCAAGAACTTGGCCACTCTCGCCATTGGCCAGACTATCCGAGTGCGCGGTCCCAAGGGTGCCTTCGTTTACACTCCCAATATGGTGCGACACTTCGGTATGATTGCTGGAGGAACTGGCATTACCCCCATGCTTCAGGTTGTCAAGGCCGTCATCCGTGGACGTACTGCCGGCGACAAGACCGAGATCGATCTCATCTTCGCCAACGTCACCGAGCAGGACATTCTTCTCAGGGAGGACCTCGATGCTCTCGCCAAGGAGGATCCCGGCTTCAGGGTCCACTACGTTCTTGACAGGCCCCCCGAGGGCTGGACCGGCGGTGTTGGCTACGTGACTTCTGAGATGATCACCGTACGTGTTTCCCTGCCCGTCATGTTTTACAAAAACCATTCGCGACTTGACTAACAACGATGCCAGAAATTGCTTCCCAAGCCCGCCCATGATGTCAAGATCCTTCTCTGCGGCCCACCTCCCATGATCAGTGGTCTCAAGAAGGCTACCGAGGCTCTTGGTTACAAGAAGGCCAGGCCCGTCAGCAAGCTTGAGGACCAGGTCTTTGCTTTTTAAAAGGATGTCATTTTGAGGGATTTTTCTGGAGTATCGAGTGTAGACAAAAATACGATCGCTGGGACCTTAAGTATACCGCCTCCTGTCAGTTTATATACATGCTTTACTAGCGTGAGAGTTTGGAGCTGGTTTTTGTTTAACAAGAGGTTGATGATCATGTATGTTCTCTGGGCTCTTGCTTCTAGACTTAGATGGTATTAGATGATATAAAATCGCCATCGTCAAGCCAGTTGAACACATCGCTTCTGTTTATATGGTCTCGCCGAGAGAGATCACAAGCCGAGCCAAGATGCCCAGGTCAAGGTCCCAGGTCAAGGTCTTGCCGGTGGGCACCAGGGGCTTATGGGGCAAAACGGAGACCCTTCAATGACAAAGTTAAATCGTTGACTTCGGCAACTCAATTTATCGCTGCAGGATTCACAAAGTTAATTTGAGTCGGTACAATTACAATTGTACAAACAACTGAAGTATCATTGTACATTCGATGTCTTACATAAGCGGGCCTCATGCAGCAGGGGCTGTTTCCGGCATGAGCAACCAGCCAACGAACGGCCGCTTTCTCCCCAGAAATACATTGCAGGGAACTGCACCATTTAATATTACTATGTGCTTGAGACCTCGTCGTCATCACCCCTAGGGCCACCTCATCCGAGCTGTGCATTAACCTTTAATCTTTCCAGCTATCGCGACCTTTTATTTCCTTGAGTTATCTCATTCCCAAATAGTTCCATCATCTCTAATTTCCACTTGGCCGGAAGTGCCCTCTGTTTCTTGTGTCTTCGTGCACGTAGGTCAGGTCCGAAACAGCTCCTCTTCGAGGTTCTCCTGATTTACTTTTTCCTTAACCGGTTTTAAATCTCCCACGAATCCGGCCTTTCCTTGCCTCGGAAACTGCCTGGCACACTCGCCATCATCGATCGAATCCGTCATGTTTTCGAATTCAAACGCCTATCTAGGCGGAAATAGCCAGCGGCCTGGCCAACAACAATATGGAAGTCAGTTCGGGATGGGAGTAGGTGCCGGGCAACAGGGGCTAGGTCAGTCCCAAGCCGGCCCCTTCGCCCCTCAACCCACCGGCTTTGGACAAGCCCCGTTGCAGCAGCAGTTTACGGGATATCCCATGGCGTCCCAGGCTACGGGTATGCCACAGCAGCAGCAGCCTCCGATGCCTCTGCAGAACCAGTATACCGGGATGCCTAGCCCGCAAGGCTTCCAGGCTGCACCGCCGCCGATGCCGTCCATCCCGCAGCAGTATCAACAGCAATTCCAGCAACAGCAGCAGCAACTACAGCAGCAGCAGCCCCAGCCCCAGCCCCAGCCCCAGCCCCAGCCCCAGCAACCTCAGGCTCCTCAGTTCCAGATCTCACAACCGACTGGCTTCGTATCGCCGAGCCAACTGAATTCACTTGCGCCTCCCCCGCCTCCCCAGAAGCCTCAGCCGACGGGGTTCACCGAAATGGCCGCATCTTTCCAGACTGGAGCCTCAAAGCCCGCTCCCGCGCCGCCTCGAAAAACCAACAAGATCCCAAACATCAGGTTGTCATTTATTACCGCGCAGGATCAAGCCAAGTTCGAGACTTTGTTCAAGTCAAAGGTCGGCGACTCACAGACGACCATTTCCGGAGACAAGGCTCGGGACTTACTTCTTAGGTCTCGACTTGATGGCGATACCTTGTCCCATATCTGGTAAGATTTCAGTGTTTCTGCGCAAATCAGGCCTGGCAACTGCTAACACAAATCCTTACGCCAGGACGTTGGCCGATACCACACGCTCCGGCCAGTTACATTTCCCCGAGTTCGCCCTAGCCATGTACCTTTGCAACCTCAAGCTCACGGGGAAGCAGCTGCCTACGACGCTTCCGGAAAACATCAAGAATGAGGTGTCGAGCATGGTAGACATTATCAACTTTAGCGTGGCTGAGGAGGCGGCGGCACCATCGTCGACTGCACCAGACTTCAGCGCTAGACAGAACACCGCATCTCCACCCACGATTCACCAACCGCAGCCGCAGCCTTCGAATTCGCAGCTTCTCCAGGCGCAGATGACCGGATTCCCCGGCCAGCAGCCAGGCTTTGGCCAGCCTCTGGGCCTTCAATCACAGCAGACTGGGTTCCTGGGCTTGTCCAACCCACAGGCCACCGGGTACAGCGGCCCTCGGCCTCCCATGCCTCCCATGCCCACAGGTTACGGCCAGAACTTGTCTCCCGGAGTGGGTCTTGGTGGTATGGCCCAGCCTTTGAATGCACAGCCGACCGGCCGTCCTGGTCAGTGGGGGCTTGTTAATACTCCTGCTTCCGGATTGCCGAATATAGATGCTCTCCAAGCTCGCATGATGCCTCAGCAGGGTCGCGAGCAGTCAAACTTCACCACTGCGGGCCTCCAAGGAAATGCCGTCATTCCATGGGCAATTACAAAGGATGAGAAGCATCGATATGATGCTCTCTTCCGTGCTTGGGATGGAATGAACAAAGGTTTCATCGCGGGCTCTCAAGCCATAGAAATCTTTGGCCAAAGCGGCCTGGAGAAGTCTGACCTCGAGCGCATCTGGACCCTTGCTGATAACGGCAACAAGGGCCGGCTGGATCTCGATGAGTTCGCCGTAGCTATGCACTTAATTTACAGGAAACTGAACGGCTACCCTGTCCCCAACAATCTCCCCCCCGAGCTTGTTCCCCCTTCGACCCGAAACATTAGTCAGTCCATCGGAGCGATGAAGTCCATGCTCCACGAGGAGTCCGAGTTCCGAAAGAACTCGGGTGCTGCCCTGCTTCCACAGCGGACTGGTGTAAATTATGCCAAAACTCATTCGCTTCGAGGCAATGTTGGAGGCGCTTATGGGCGGAAGAAGGATGCCACCAGTTTCAAGAATAACGACGATGATCTTGGCTATAAGTCGAGTGCGCGCCGTAGGATTGGAACTAGCTCGCCTCGGCCTGGCTCGCCCGCCTCCTCTGTAACCTCGAATGATGATCTTACTCTTGACCAGTTGAGGAAGAAAATCCGAGAAAAGCAAGTTCTTCTCGATGCCATCGACTTTACGGACGAGAAGCACAGCGAGGAAGACGACTTGCTTGATAGGAGGGATCGCCGAGAGGCAGAGGAGCTGTATCGCCGCATCCGCAGGATTCAAGAGGACATCGATGCCCACCCCGATGCGGGCTGGGCTTCTGGGGATTCCGATGCCGAGAGGCGCGCCTTGAAGCGCCAGCTCCAGAATTTGACCGATCGCATCCCCCAGCTTGCGTCTGAAGTCCGGAAAACTGAAAAGGCCATCGCTGACGCGCGCCTAGAGCTGTTCCGATTGAAAGATGCCAAGGCTCATCCCGGCAGTTCTGCCGCAATCATTGGTACCGGGCCTGGCGGTATGGTAACCGAGTCGGACAGGCTTAAGGCCAGAGCGAAGGCCATGATGCAACAACGAACTGCGGCGCTGACCGGCAAGAAGGTTGACGTGAGCAGTGATGAGGATGCTGCCAAGCGCCTGGAGGAGGAGAGCATCAAGGCCAGAACCGAGAAGGAAAATAACGAGCGCATGGTCCGTGATGTTGAGGATAGCGTCCGTGATTTCGCCAAGGGCCTCGAAGATGGTTTGAAGGAAGGTGCCAGAGATTCGACGAGTGAGCACGAGCGTCGCCGTTGGGAGGACGGTTTGGGCGTTGAGGATGAGATCAGAGATTTCATCTTTGATATGCAACGCTCCAGCCGAGCCGCTCGCGTTCGTTCCCAGGACAAACGGACCACTCGGCCTGCTGAGCCTGCTCCTCGAGCCCAGCCAGAGACCGCGGCCAGGCATGATACTCCCCCTCCGCGATCCACGGCGTCCCCCTCGACTGTGTCCGGGGGCGGTTCGTACTCGTCTTACAAGACTCCCGAGGAACGAGCTGCATTCATTAAGCAGCAAGCCGAGCAACGAATGGCCGAGAGACTGGCTGCCCTCGGAATCAAGGCACCGTCGAAGCCTGGGGAAACGGCGGCTCAGAGAATTGAGCGTGAAAGGGCAGAGAAGGCCGCCAAGTTACGACAGGCAGAAGAAGAAGATGCGCGTCGGGAGGCCGAACGCCAGGCGAGGCTCGCGGAAGAACAAGGTGTTCCCCCGCCCGCCCCAGAGCCCGCCAAGACCGAGACTCGCAAGCCTCCTCCACCACCATCGCGAAAGGCAGCCAGGGAACCTCCTCCAGCACCCGCGCCCGCACCTGCACCTCCAGCTCATGTTGAAGAGTAAGTCTTATATTTTACGTTCTATATGTTTTTGTTCTAGTTGCTAATGGTGCCGTTCTAGTGATGCGGGATCCAAGGATGAACTCACACGTGAGAGGGAGGCAGCTGAGGCACGCCTCAAGGCTCTCGAGGAGCAGGTACGACAGAACAAACTGAAGAAGGAGGAAGAGAAGCGGCGAAAGAAACAAGCGCTCGCCGAAGGTCGGGAACGGGAGGCAAAAGAACGGGAAGCCAAGGAGCGAGAGGCAAGAGAACGTGAGGCCAAGTTGGCCGCCGAGCGCGCTGATTTCCAACGACGAGAAGAAGAGCTTAGGCGCCAACTTGAAGCAGAGGATGATGAGGACACCTCGTCCGATGAGGAGGGTCCTCAGCAGATAACCCCCGTCGAATCGACACCCACTCATGGCAGCCAGGAGCTGGAACGCGCGACACCCTCTCCTCAACCCGCAGTGGTGGTTTCACCTCCAGCTGTGCCTACACCATCCACAGATACCGAAAGCAAGAACCCTTGGTTCAAGATGATGGCCCAGCCTTCGACTACCGAACCCCAGCAACCCACGACTGCTCCAGCACCTGCCCCACCAGCCCCGCCAGCTCCTTCCGAGTCTACAAACCCTTTCCACCGAATGGCCCAGAAAGCCCAAACTCCTTCTGCTCCTTTCGTCCCTGGCCCTACGATCTCGCGAAAGCGTGCTGACGACGATGACGATGGTTGGGGTTCTGAGAAGGCCGATGACTCCGACGATGAGTCTGACGACGGACGCCCTGGTGGTACCAAGGCTGCCCAACTGGCCCAAATGCTCTTCGGCGCCATGGGACCTCCTCGACCACTCTCCGCCGCGGGTGAGAAGACAACCTCTCCTCCTCCAGCAACAGAGACATCATCGCCACCACCCGCGCCTCCACCGCCGCCGCCAGCGTCAGCGCCACCTACGTTGACCACAGGCGAATCCCCAAGCGCGCCCCCTCCACCTCCACCTCCACCACCACCGGCGGTGACGGGTGCCCCGGTTGTTGCTCCTCCTCCGCCTCCGCTTCCCCAGACTTCTGCTCCAGGTGCGCCACCGCCGCCTCCGCCTCTGCCAGATTTCGGAGCTCCCGCTCCTCCTGGCCCTCCACCCCCGCCACCCATGCCTAACTTGGGCGGACCACCTCCGCCACCCCCGATGCCTAATCTTGGAGGTGGCGCTCAGGCCGGGCCTCCAGCGGGAGCTGCTCGTCCTGCCGGATTCTTGGGAGAGATTCAAGCTGGCAGGGCGCTCAGGAAGACGACGACCAAGGACAAGAGCGGATCAGCACTTGCCGGCCGCGTATTGGATTAAGAACGGCCTCATAGGAACGGCCAGGTCAGTGCTCTAGCAAACCAAGTGGGCAAACGGATGATGTGGACCGCATGATTGGTTCTTTGGGCTCGAGCCGTCTATATTGACACCGGGCGGATAGAGCAATTGGTCAAGCCCCTCACACGTTGTATTTGCTTCTAAACCTCTTTACATTCAGAAATCTTAGGTGTAGTTTGAAGCGGTAATTTGTTATACATTTTCTTTTCTGACTGGAAAGTGATGCCCCGTATAGCTAGAGACAGGCCCGGAAACGTATCTGCGCCATCGGTTGCATTACACGTGCTATATACCTTCATGTAAAAGGGCGGATGAAACACTCCGGCTCCTGGTGCCCAGGTGATGTCTCATCTCTTGACTCTCTCGTCTCCTACTTCACAGGCCGAGACTCGACTCACCGCCTGCGTTGGAAGACACTGACTAGCCGGCTTAAACTCGATGAGAATCGAGCGAGGGATGTACCTCGGTATGTTTGCACGGAAATACGAACAGGGAAAAAATTTTACGAGATGTCGTTCAAACGATGGTTCCCCAGATCTACAAACGTATTAACTCGTGTAAGTGGTCGCCCGAGCGGGATCCCGCAGGCCGGCAGGGAACCAAGCAAAAAAGACTGGAAGACAAATGTTATCCGGTAAAATTTCTCCCTCTTTTTCACAGAGGCGGGGGAAACAGCTCTTTTACTTCGTACTTCGTACATGTGCTCGGTCGATGATAAAATTATCCTGAAACAAAGATGGGCGGACCAAACAGGGTCGCTCTCTTCTGGATGAGAGGCGGCCCTCTACCTTTTTTTTTTGTCTTCTTTATCGACACTTACTTTTTTCTCTTTTTCCATTTTCCCGGCTATTCGTCCGCTCGAGGGGTCTGTGGGTTCATGTCTCGTGGATTGATCGCGTTTGAGCCGAAGGGAAGCCGGCGCTGGACTGGGATATACGAGGTAATATGATACGTTCGGGTTGGGCTATTGGAGTGGTCGCAGCAAATAGACCGGATGGAAGAAGAAAAGTTGAGACATTGGGCGGGCTTCCTTTTGACCATGCGAACACAGCAACTAGGATCAACGGACTCCGAGATGATTACTGGCAGAGCGCGATCGGAATTACCAGAAGTTATTGCCCATGACGGGAGAAACCATGAGAGTCGATATAGCATCAAAATGCAGGAACCAGCCTGGGAACAATATCCTCAAGGACAGAAACTACGAAGCATAAGCCTCTCGGAGAGAGCTGGGGACCTGCCCAGCCAAGCCGATATTCTCCTGCCTAGCTCCGATCCTATGGAGATCGGGACAAGGAGCTGGGGAAAAGCAGGGTGATTCCCTCTCTTCATGGCGTGATGAAATGCTCAGCCAACCTTCCAACGGCGCCTAAGAGAGTCAGACAAGGGGACGGGGTATTCGATATTCGGTAAAGCGCACTTTGATATTAAACTTGTCAAGGTCGAAGTTTCTTCGAAGAAAAGTGACCAAAGGCTAGAAACCCGTGGAAAGGAAACTCGGCGCAAGCCACTTGGAACGCTATTACTTTACTTCGTGCTAAAAGAGGTAGTCGAGCTTAGATCAAACCATACAGCATGCGCCATGTCACTGCGGCTAGGGTAGCCTGGTCTCGGCGCATAAAGATCTAAAGTGACCATGGGCCGGGAGAGCAGGGTCTTAATGAGTCTACCACCTCTCTATTTGACGTCTGACATGAACCGGCATATCTGACGGGTGAGTTAGTACCTAGTCGTCACCATGTCGAGATCGAGGCTTCTCAAGGACGCGGCTTGGTATCCGAGTGGCATTCCACAGGAGTCTGGAATCTGACAATAACGAGGGAAGAGCTGACCGAGAGATCCGAGAATGTGCGATTGAGGATGGGGTTCAGAACAGGGTGCACGAGGGAAGCCTACGAAATACTTCATGCTTTGTCGCGGAGCATGATGCGCTGTGCGTAGGGTCGCGCTTCGCTCGCCGATGTTTCATCGCGATTAAGACACACGAAGTTCGAGGGCCTTGAAGGATATCGAATGTACAAGTACACTCATGAGTAACATGGGGACTGCTAGAGTCGTGTAACAGTGTATGGAGATAACTGTCTATGCGTGAATTACAAAGTATAAGTACTTCAAACTTATGCCCTGGCATTAAAGCTATCAGTGGAGAAGGATAAGAGCTCACTCAAGCCTCAGGCACCCACGGCAACCTTTGGAGAGTTTCTGACCAACAAGGAGCCAAGATAAATTCCTCCGAGCCCAGCCGCCCCACTTCCCACCCCGCTCTGCCGATCATGAGCTTTAACTGGCTGCCAAGGACCGTTCTTCTTTCGCGTTTCAAAACAACGCGTGTGGACGCGTCGATAGGTTCAGACTTCATCTCACCTGTGACCGCCTTTGGAGGCCACAGGCAGAAGCGAATCGCCTGGTCCAAACTTCTTTTTTTCCTTTTTGCGTTTTCACCCGCACATTCCGAGCCCTGGACTTATTCCATAGATCCTTGGATTTCTCGCACATTTTTTACTCTTTCTTTTTGCTGTAAATTTTTCCTCTCATTTTATCTTTGATTTCATTTTTTTTCGGACGTTTTCGGGGGACTGCACTAACACCATAGGGCTCGACTTAGATAGAAATGGAGGGCTGAACAGCAAGCGCCAAACATTGTCGCACACGCACACCACGGGGGTGCTCTGAACTACGTCTTATCTAACACGTCTTTTTGTATTCCAAAAGTGCGCAGTTCGCGAGTGCGAAGTCGTCAATACGAAACCATGTGCATTAGTGACCTCGAGACGAAACTTGTTGGGAGAATGATGCGACCATTTCGTCTGACCGTGCCCAAACGAAGAATCTGAATCTCAAAGCAAAAAAACTCAGCAGACCATCAGGAATTTTATGGGCAGAGGGAAGAATGGACACATCCATTCCTCCTCCCGCTCTTCTTTTAATCTGTGCAAAACGTCAGAGCCCATCGGGGAGATAATATTAAGACGTCGTAATCGATGCTTGAATGGGGCCAGGTCAAGTGGATGCTTGCATGAAGTCGCCAAAAAAGCTTGCATGGCGCCGCGCCGTTCCTATTTGTCGATTTGTCAAGATGGAGTCGATCCGTTTGAGGGCTAAGCGTATCAGCGAGAGGCTGCAGCCCGTCATGGTCTCTCTCTCATCACCCAGAGTTCGTATGGACAGACGGGCTGTACTTCACACAATGCACTACGACTACACTACTCGATGTACTTGTAGTAATAGGTCCACTGCTCACGACATTTGCCGGGAGGGGCCCCACAAGTTGTTCAGTTCTGATGAGTTGCACGGCATGCAGCAGTTTCGTACCCGTCGGGTGTCCCTAACTTATGAATGCCAGCGGTCTTGAACCTTCAAAGTGATTCGAGAGACTTGTATCAGCTGCGAGCGACCCTGACCAGCGACGCAGGGCACCCACTCAATATGAATAACCTGGGGGTCAGCCGTCACGCAATGCCAGGCAGTGCACAGCACACTAACTCCGCCCATCATCAAATTGATGTCGCTAGCGGAAAGGTTCGATTAAGACTCCATCGATCTCGCTTCTGCCTCCTTGCATCGAGACCGAAGGTGGCCTGTGCTGCGAAGGAGCAGGGACGAAGTATGAAGTAGTTTACCTGTAGATTCGTCGGAGTCTCAACGACCTGAGACCATGGGCTAGTAGTACTTTCGTAGTTTGGGCCATTTTATAATCTCGAAACAAAATGACCGTGGTCTTTCGTCATTCTTCCCTGGAGTCGCCCAGTCCTCGTCTTCGGTCTGGGGTGATCTGCCGTACAGCAGTAACCCTCGGATGATTCATCAATCCATTCTCTCTCTGTACTTCATAGATACGCAACGTAGTAAAGAGGTATTACACGTCGTTCCTGCCCTCTGTGAGACGCGCATCAGATTGAAACCCCTCATCTCCCGCGCAATCCTCCCCCAATCCTCCCCCAAGCCAGCCCAGCCAGCCAAGTCCGTGTCTGGTCTGCATCGTTGGGCCATTCCTGCATCGGCCTTCCTTCCATCGCCTTTTTTCTTCTTTCTCCTCTCCCAATTGTCCTGCACCAGAAACTCAGAATCGAACAACGCTCGTTTCCCACCCCCCTGTCCGCTTGCACCTCGCATGCAGCTGGCTCCATTCAACCAGCTGCAACCCAGATTACACGGTATCCCTGCAGCGCTTTTCGTGTCAACCCGCAATCCTATCAGCCAATCCATTCGCCGGGAGGCCCCACCCTGTGATTTGGGTGTGTGGCTCCTCATTCTGGGCCTGGAATAGGACTGGCCCGGCCTGGCAGCCTGCGTGCCCGGTCCCCGTGAATCGTTTCGTTGGGTACTATTACACCTCTTACAGTGCTACAAGACGGGCAGGCCAGTGGGCGGCATCTCCGGTCATACTACGAAGTAATTTAGCGGCTATGCGACTTTGCTGAGTTGGCACCCGTCACTTCCCAGCGATTCGTTTGGTCTTCCCTCAGAACTTGGCCTTGGCACGAAGAAAAGAGGGTCCATGATCCCATCTGCCCTTTTACTGGTCGAGTCTACGGAATTCAAGTACGATCCAAAGAATTAGTGGACGATTTAGTGGTATCTCGACGCACTCCGGAACGCTACGTTGTACCCGCCCAATACGTTTAGCACCGAGGGTACCTGACTACTATACAATACCGACACCACTAGCACTGGGCTCGACACTACCCTCCACTCCACTCTACACTACCAAGGTACCTAGGCCAGGCCAGTACTACAGGCACTACGCTAGGCGCTGTCTCGTCTCTCCCACTGCTGCTGCCTCGCTTTTTTTTTTCCACACCACCTCTACCTCGTCCACTACCAAAGTACTCTGCTCCCACACACACCTTCAGGCCTTCCCAACTCCACCTTCCACCTCCCAATTCTCACCTTCCCCCCTCCCATATACCTCAATCTTCCCCCTTTCACACGCCTTCAATCTTGTCACTCTTCCCCTCCCCTCTTCCATATCGTTTTCTCCTCCTCTTCCTCCACCTTTTCATAATTCTCTTCTTCTTGCCTTGCCTCTCATTCCACAACAGCGATCACGGAAAAATCTCGTCTTCCAGTACTCTCGCTTGCCGACTCCCTCACCTGCTCGACGCGTCAAGATCAGCATCACACTTCCGCTGCTGAGCAGTCGCACTACATCGACAATCACGGGCAAGACGGCTCTCGATATCGATCTACCGAACCCTCGCCGTTCTAGTAGCCCGCCTATTTGGCAAGAAAACGGACTAGTCAAGGTATGTCGGATCATTCAATTCAATTCAATCGTCGTGCCACCCTGATACGACCTTCATTTCTACCTAACTCTTCCACCTTGGGGTACTCATTAAGCTCCAACGTGGGATCGGTCCTGACTGAATTATCCCTTAGGTTTCTCGACGTGTCCGCGATATCAGACGAGCGTTTCGAAGCGTGTATTCTCGTAAAACACGGCCAAAATGGCCAACCCGACGCGATTCATCGCGCCCAATCAGCCTCTCCAGATTTTCCAGGACATATATTTCGAGAACCCGATGCAAATGGCCTCTCCCCACCCCGCCATGCCTTCCTCAGTTCCCACAAATGCCGCTCCTAGGCAAAGGCGGCCTCTCCAAGCTGCGAACAGCAACGTCGTGCTAAATCCACCGAGCCAACAAGGTCAGGTTAGAATGTCGCCTCATAAATTGATCCCAGCTCCGCAAATGCCCCTAGCCGCCTTGACGCCCTCGCAAGGCAACAAGCTCCAGCCGATGCCCATGGCTCCACCCAATACGATTCACCATACCACAGACAGTCTGCAGAAGAAGCCGTTCCTTTCGAAGTTCAAGACGGTAGCACAAAAGCCTTCGATCCACAACTTCGGCAAGGAGAATATTCGGCCCAACCTTTATCCCGCGCCGGGTCCCGCGATTGCGACCTTCGAAGCCCATGTGCCCGCCCAGAAGCCCAATGGAAAGCGCGTATTGATGGACGCCCCTAACATCAAGGACTCTCGACCGGCAAAGAAAGCCAAGCCATCCGACGAGTCGCAGAAAATCCCGATTCCGCCTCCCGATTCGTTCCCTCCTATCGTCGACGATGGCACGAAGCCCGGCCACAGCTACGCCACCCTTATCGGCATGGCAATTCTCCGATCCCCTAATCGACGACTTACGCTGTCACAGATTTACAAGTGGATCTCGGACAATTACTCATTTTACAAGCCGAATGATGCGGGATGGCAAAATAGCATTCGACATAATCTCAGTCTTCACAAGGCTTTCTACAAGATTGAGCGGCCAAAGGATGACCCCGGTAAGGGCAATTACTGGTGCATTGAACCCGGGCAAGAGCATACTTTCTTGAAGGAAAAGCCGACACGCAGGTTTAACACAACGACTGTCACTACCACCGCCGCCGAGCCAATTATCGCAGCCCGTCCTAGCACGGCACCGGCGGCGGCGGCCAAGCTTCACATGCTGGCCCAGGCTCCCATTTCGACCCCGACTCAGACCTATGCTCATCCACCTCAGGCTCCGGTGGCCCCACGACCTCAGAAGGCTCAGACTCAACCGTCGACTGAGCCCACCTTGCCACCAACCCAACCGTCCAAAAACTCCGAGCAGCCTTCTCACGTCGCCCTTCCTCCTCTCCCAACTTCGCAGGCCACAATTGCCGCGCCGGATCTCTCGTCCGATGCCACGATCCCCATCTCCGATTGCGCGGTTCCTGACGAGAACGAGAAGAATGTTGACCTCGAGGCTCCTCTGGACTCGCTGTACTCTCCCCTCCATCCCACGATGCACTCGTCGCCACCCATTCCTCGCCATGTCGATCTCAGTGGTGGCACCACCCCTCCACCTCTGGGCCGCAACCCGACATCGTCGGTTCCTCGGACTCACAAGCGTGCCTTTGCCTCGATGGATGATAGCGGCTACATCTCGTCCCTCGAGTCGTCCGTCATGAGACAGAAGCCAAGCTTGCTTACCTCAGAGGCCGACCGTCCTCGCATTCATCGAGGTCGCGCTGAGGAGGAGATCGCCCGAATCCGTGCGTCTTCTTACGATAGCCCTAGCAAGGGCAGGTCGTGGAATGGATACGCGCCTCCCTCTTCTTCACCACTGAGACATGAGACCACCCAGATGCTACCGCCCCTCACACCCGCGGTTCAGCTTAAAGCACCCTCGAAGCCCCCTCCTTCGGTATCTCCAAACACTAACCTCCGAATCCACCGCGACAACGTCCAGAGCATGCTGCAATCTCCGCTCCGCAAGATGAACGGGCTCTTTGAAGATAATAATACTAACCTGCCATGGAGCCCCGCATTTAACCTTGACGACTCACTGTTTGGAGGCATGGACAATTCGCTAGACGCCACCGAATTCAATTTCCTCAACGACGACATATTTGGAGATATGGTCAACTTTGATCATAGCTCGCCGATTAAGCGTTCTACGAAGCGTTCGCGGATGGATCGGTCCCAGTCTACAAGTGCGATCACGACGATGACCAGCCTCGACTTTACCGCCGCTTGCAAGACACCTATCCCTACAGTCAAGGTCTGGGAGGACTCGACGGCGCAGCCCCTTGACACACCTACCCGGTCCTTTGGCGGCTTGAACTCCCCCACGAAGCACCTCCTCGACTCGCACTCTCCATTGATGCAGTCTCCGAGCAAAATGCCCAACCTCTCCGTCGCGCAAGCCGAGGGCAACTGGAACGCGCTGGCGTTCGACCCATCCGACTTTCTCATCGAGTCTCAGGACTGCGGTATCGACATCACCCAGGGCTTTACCAAGATCGGCTCCGAATCCCAGAATACCGCTGTACCGCGAGGCAATAAGCCTAATTCCAAACCTGGTATCTCTAGGTTTTACTCCTCAGCTTTCTGAAAAAGAAAAACAACAACAACCAAACCCTCCCAATGAATGATTGGGCTTCTTCACTTCTTCCGACGGCTGACTGCCAACCGAGACTAGCAGTCTTGTTTAACCTAAGAGATATCCTTTATTGCCATGAGTTATGATGTTACGACCAAAAAAAAGACACACAAACCACACCTTAACGGAACGCGAAATTCGATTCTGTACCACACACACACACACACACACTTTGGATGTACTGCAACCAGCAAGCAAAAATTTGGCCGCTGGCTGAAATTATGGGTTGAATGCGAGGAAAGGGACATGCGAATTCATAGATTATCTGCTAGCGAAACCGGGCGACCTTGTGAACTCCGCGGGGAGTTTCAATGGTCAAGTGTTTTGGTTTATGTATCCTGTGTAGTTAGTTTCAATGCTGTTTTCCTCTTTCCTTTTTCTCCTTTCAAAGCGAGGTCCGGTTTCCTTGATTCTCTGTGGGATGGGTTTCTACATGTTTGGCGTTTTTTTCCTATCCGTCTCTTTTTGGTTGGTCGTGTTTTCCTCTATATTGGAATCATCACACTCTCTTTTGGGCTTCCCGCAATGGGATGACATCATCAGTCTCTTATTCCCTCTCTCGAGCTGTTTTTCCCTCGGAGAAGTTTACGTTTTAATGGGGCATAACTCGTCATGATGAATGATCGATGGCTAGGAATATGAGCCCCGAATCTTTTCCTTGCGCCTTGTTATTATCCTTTTTTTGCGAGCGAACAGAAAATGAATAAAATATGCGAATCTTTTTTGTCGTTCAGGTTTGCTCTCGTTGGATTCCGAGTTCGGCGACGGACTCGGTTTATTGATGTCTTCTTGTGGATATTTCTCTTTCGGCGGCGTATGAAGTGCTTGAACTGTGATATATCTTCGTTTCCTAGTTACATTTAGGCCTGTTTGTCTCTGCGTCCCGAGTTTCTTCGGGGAGAAGCGGCGTTGCCTCCTGAATACTGAAGCGAGCTTTCCAACCCTCAAGTCTAACCTCTACTTCCCAATGAGCAAAATGAGTGAGTTGTCTACAACATGAACTAGCCCGTGCTCACTGGCTAGTGCTACTTTCTAAACGGTTTCTCTCTTCCTCAAAGGAAGGGCTTCCCTCGACATGGGTATCATAAGCTATATTCATGTAAAAAGACAAAAAAGACTAACAGTTTTCTAACTTCGCCAACCCCACGTAGCTCGATCTGCTTGTACGCGGGTGCCGTTCAAAGACTGTGTCTTGCGCCGCACGTGTTTCCTGTCCTCGGCGGTGTCAAATGCTATATATATTTCCACAGTGGAAAGAAAAAGGGAAACTCCAATACCATCGGTTCCTCGGACAGAAACAAGATAACCTCAGGGTCCCCAATTGGGGTAAGGAGCCCACCTGTGTAATATAAACGTATTCCAGATGTGAAGCAAAGCAAAGTCCCATTATGGGCGCTAGATTCCTTTCTACGCCACTCGTTGTTCGCCAATTGTGCCAAAGAGCACTTATATCTCCTTCGCTCCATACGGGTTATTATCTCAATCGTAAAAAAGAAAGCCAGTTTCTGCTGTTGGAGGGGAAGCCTCGCCAGCAAGGGATCCGCTCGTTCCCGGGTTCAGCGCCGGGTTCGGTCTCGCTTTCGACAACGCTGACCTCTCAATCGTCTCGAAGGACCGAATTTGGGGGGGGATTCGGGTTCAGGTTCAGGTTCCAGGTTTAGGAAACTAATATATCCCCATGCGGGCGGCCCACCCCGCTTCTTTCTGGTTGACGGTAATCTGATACGGGAATGGGTTCCCACTAGTTGCCGTGATAGGAGGTATGTGATCCTTATTCGCGTTGACGTACTTCATAATCTTGCGGACGGCAGCAAGTAAAGTCTGCTCCATCGCTTGGCGAACCTTGGCTCTCTCTATACGTTCAGAAAACAGATGGCCTAGGTTAGTAAAACGTTTCCTCTCCCGGCCGCATTCCCATCTTCTCGAGAACTTACCATTCTCCGTCTTCGGCTCAGCAACGGTAACTTTCACCGTCCAACACTCCCAACAAACCTCCTCCTCCCCCCTCACAATCCACGCCTTCCTCCGTTTCCTCTCCAGAAACTTGACGGTAATCTGCCCCCTCCCACCCCCTCCTTGCGTCCCCGCAGCATTAAGACCGCCAAGGGCTGGCGACGACGAAGGGTCTCTGGGGCTGTGGTGTTGTTGCGCTCCAGCGGTGTTGCGCTCAGCATCGAGCTGGCGTTCGAGGAGGGCGACGCGCTGTTCGATGAGGGTTTCGAGTTCGACGTCGTCGATGTAGGGGAGGGAGAGGGAGAGGACAGGGCGGGTTTGGGGGATTATTAGGGGGAAGTAGCGGTGGAAGAAGATGGTGTGGAGAATTCCTGCGGAGAAGAGTTGGGAAGTTAGCGCTTCCATTTTTTCCCCTTCTATTTTTTTTTACTCGTCCTTTCGTTTCGTTGTCGCTATGTAATGCTGAAATGGAGTGATGTTTGAGGGGTTTGTCGATTCCCCTGAGCTCGTCCGCTCACTGGTTCCCCAAGGCAACTGCGGTCGCTTCCAAAAACCAATCAAAAAGCGAATTTCGGTTTACCTTTAACTACATCCTTAACAGATGCCGGATCAGCGAATGCCTCTAAGATAAATTCGGGCGGCCCTCTCTGCTCCATGGTGGCGCGGGGTATATCGGGGAGGTAGGCCACGATGTTGTGAAATTTCCAGTTGGAGGCCGCCTCGGTCATGGTTGGACTGGGGTGCCTTTTATATGAACCCGGGTTCCTTGTTCCTTGGGACCTTGAGTAATATCGGAATCGGATTCGAGATTGCTCTTTGTTTCGGTGCGAATGTAATAAGGGGCTGGCTTCCCTTTGTTCTATTTTTTCTTCTTTCAAGATCGGAGATGTTGAGTGGTGGTGAGGGGCAGAAAAGTCCCCGCCATCCCAAACCGTATCTGACCATACGTAATTGGAATGAAGCAGATTGGAGCTGATAGCTGAACGCTAGCTCCACGCATCATGGCCTGGATTATTAGGCAGGATTAGGAAATCAGGGCAGCGATACGGACGTAGGAAGTAGTACATACGTAGATTACTGGAGATGGTGTGACCTCTTGAATCGAAATGAGTTGAGCATTTTCAGCATCATCATGACCATTTAATATCAAGAAATTGCTGGACGAGAAAGAGGTTTCCAATCAAAAAATGGAAAACACTCACGATAACACATGCGGCAGGAGAAGTAGTTCCAGCAATGCGACAAAAAGAGTTGTTTGAGAAACGATACTGTTACACTCCGAGGTACATTTGATACCTCAATGATTCTTACATCGTGCTGGGAGTTGTGTCTATAGGTAGAAGGAGCACTTTAGCGCTTGATTCCCCAATCATTTTCACGTGATCCAGAAGTCCAGGCAGGCGATGGGATATTAATTGAAATCTTAAGCAAGGGATAGTATCCCGGTGCTCAGGAATATGGAATCTTGGGGACAAATGAGAAAGTCATTTCTCCAAGTGTTGAATCGAATCCCTAGCCTTCTAACAATTCAAGCCAGACTCTTGGTGACCTCTTGGATCCCATGTCTGCTCAGCTTGGGAAAGAGGGAAGGTTCAACTCCGTCATATATTGTCTGTGGGAAGGAGCGCGTTGGGGATTGAATTGTATTAATAGAAATCATCTTCCTGCCTGCACAAAGTTACTCGAGTCTTGTCAACCCTCGAGCTCTTGATCTCAATGTAACTGTTCTTGGTGGTTGGCTCAATTGCTTGAGCTTCATTCAACCCATCATTGGGGGTGCCGATGCTGCCAGACCACTAAAGACCGATGACACCCCAGCCACTGCCTGGCGCACCCACCTGTCGACGGTTACACGCTGGGCCGAGGTTCGGGCCAGGTCACTTCGAAGCAAGCACGCACACCTGCCCCATCAACCTCACCAACGAAGCAAGGGAGCAAAGAAACCACTCCTCCCCTCCGCCCGGAGCTTCCAAGCAATCATACACCTTGGCCCTTTTCTTCTTCTCGTCCCACCATCTATTTTTGAACACACTCTTTTTTTCCTTTCTTTCTCTCCCTTTTCTTTCTTTGTTCTCGATACTTTGCGCGTCCACTTCCCTGCGGATTTTCAACGATTGCCTGGCTTGGCTCGAGATTGGGTTCGGAGTTAGACCTCCAGCTATGTTCGCCGCAACACGGCGCTGGTTCCGCCGGAATCGCACCCCCATCGCAGTCGGCTTCGGTATCGTGGGAGCGGGATACGTCGTGACGCAATATGTCATTTCGAGGATAAACGATGCGCGTGAGCGCATGAGCAGCGATCGAATCGCCAAGGAGAAGTGTGTTCTTGTTTCCCCCTTCTCCTCCTCTTGGGCTCTCCCCCGCACACTACCTCTACCACCCCACATGCTTTGGTGTCGTGTGCTCTAGCTAATATGTCCTTCCAACTCTAGCCTCCGGCGTCGGTTCGAGCAAAACCAAGAAGACTGCACCTTCACCGTGCTAGCCCTGCTACCCACGGCGACGCAGCATATCCTCGAGACCATGGACACCGAGAAGATCACCTACGAAATACAGACGCTCAAGGTGGCCAAGAATGCTGCCGCCGGCGCGCCGCCGCCCAGCATTGCGGAGACGAACCTGACCGACGAGGATGGAAAGAGCCTTGCGAGCATGCACAGCGAAAGCGGCGTGCATGCGAGCCAGATCGCCGTGCCTCCTCCCACCGTCACGGCAGAGGCGGCAGCTCAGGAACAGGCGCAACAGCAGAAGGCGAGGAAGACGAAGAGGCAACTCTGGGATGACTTGACGATAAGCTGTAAGTTACAAGCAGGAGAGCAGTTTATATTTTACGAGCTCTAGTCGGCCCGGAGACTAACACTGATTGCATACAGCTATCTCAAGAGCTTTCACTCTCATCTATACCCTCGCACTCCTCACTATGCTCACCCGCGTCCAACTGAACCTCCTCGGCCGACGAAGCTACCTCTCCAGCGTAGTCACCCTCGCCACGGGATCAGCGCAAGCCACCATCTCCCTCGAGGACAACGACGACATCAACCCCGACCAGGTGTACGGCTCCAACTTCGAGATGAACCGCAAATACCTTACCTTTAGCTGGTGGCTCCTCAACAAGGGCTGGATCGGCATCATGAACAAGGTCGAGGCCGCCGTAACGGAAGTTTTCGGCCACCTCAACCCGCGGGATAACCTTACCTTTGAGACCTTTTCCGAGCTCACTCTCCGTGTGCGCAAGATAATTGAGGGCGCCACTCCCGAAGAGAGATACAAGGCCAAGTGGCTCGAGTACCTCTTGCCCACCAGGGACATGGAAGAGTACGTCATCAAGGAATCCGGCGTCATCGAAGAAGCCGACGGCGCCACCATCCCCCCGACGCTTCGAAGACTCCTCGACGAGACCGCCGACCTCATCGAGTCCCCCTCCTTCTCCCACGTCCTCACCCTCCTCCTCGACTCGGGCTTCTCCTACCTCGTAGACCAAAAGGTCGCCACCCTCGCCTTCGAGCAGGCCAACCCCGCCTCAGCCGCAGCGACGGCGACGACCATCACCATCACCACCGCATCCGACTCCGAGCCCACCTCCACCAAAGCCATCCTCCTCCCCAAGATCCTCTCCGTCCTTACGCGCCAGGCCCGCGTCATCGGCAACGGCATGCCCAACGAGTACCTCCGCGAAATGGAGCAGGTGGCCGATCTCGAGGCCTTCGCTGCTGTCGTCTACTCCAGTAATTGGGAAAGTGAGATTACTGAGGAGGGTGTCTTTGCGGGCGAGGCCTCGACGGCAAGGTCGGTGGCTGGCCCTGTTGTGGCGGAGACGGAGACGACGGTTGTGGAGCAGAGTGTTGTTATGGTGGAGTCTCAGGCGTCCTTGGAGAGTGCTTGGGAGAAGGCTGTAGGCCAGAAATGATCAATGGAAAAGCCCGGGAGCGGTTTTGATATACATAAAACATGAGATCTTATTTTCTTTACGATGCAATGGGGCTAGAGGTTACTCTTTATTCGCATGGGAGCCGCATTTCGGTTTTCCGGCCAGGAGAGGAAAGGGTTGTCTCTCTTCTTCCTTCTTGTCTTGTATGAGTAGTGGTATTTACTTAGACTTATTTTGGCGGTTAAGGGCCTCGCTTGGGAGGGAGTATGAGTATGAGTTTTGATGGGCAGGGACATATCCTTTAATGCAACTCTAC
Source organism: Scedosporium boydii (assembly GCA_002221725.1). Classification (NCBI taxonomy): domain Eukaryota; kingdom Fungi; phylum Ascomycota; class Sordariomycetes; order Microascales; family Microascaceae; genus Scedosporium; species Scedosporium boydii. Next base: position 181,415 of record NJFT01000022.1, read on the forward strand.
ATATTATATACGTTAGAACTACATCAGGAGTTTCACTGATGCCATCCGCGTGCTCCTTCTATCATCGCCGCGGACTGGCGAGGGTGATATCTGTTGTGCCTTGGCTGTCACTCGGATCGATTCAGGACAAGATGCGGGATGGTTAACTTGTAGTTCTCGAGCTTTGGAGGAACCTATATTGTATTCCCAGCTCATCGCCAGGCAAAGCCATGAATAACAGAAGCACAAACGGACCGCACCAAAATCTTCATGATCCATAAAACGTTTCCGTCTTAGATAGTGGGAAACAATTGTTGTGTGAGACTAGGAAAAAGAAATTGATTCGCCCGTTGCCATCAGAAAAGCAAGTTTAGCACAGCCGGTTTTCCAACAGACACTAGCCTGCCCGGTTAGCTCAATCGGTAGAGCGTGAGACTCTTAATCTCAAGGCTGCGGGTTCGACCCCCGCATTGGGCTCAAATCCCAATGCGCCTTCTAAGAAGGCACATCGATTCCTTTTTTTTCGGCACTTTTTTCTCGATACCTTTTTTCTTTTCCTTTCCCACATGGATATTTTTTCCCTTCGCTTTCTTCTTCGCTATCTACCGGGATTCTGTATCATTGACGAGGTGCGTCGTTTGGAGAGTTTGAGGGTGCGACGCAAATTGTTAGGCCAAGAAAGAGAAGCATATCCGAGTTTATTATGAGGCTTGAGAGTATGAACGGGGGCCTATTCCCGTAGACCATGTATGATACCAGACGCCAAAGTAGATTCCCGTTCCCCAAGCCAGCTCACGAGTAGGGAAAGTCAGTGGTCCAGCCTGGTGTAGTATAGCTAATAGCATGTTGAACCGTACATGTCGTTCGATCCCGATTTTCCTGTCCTATGGGCCATGGAGCCGCAGCAGCAACACCGCGGATGTGCACGCTGTGAATAGGGGCGCTTTCCTAGGTCTGAGGTGCCAACTAACCGGTGCGTTTATCCACAGAAGCCGAGCCCGGCTTCGGGATGGTTGTAAGAGAGCGCCATGCTCTCGGCTTGCACACACTCTCGAAAGCTTCCGGCGGTTTCCAACCAGACGCACCAGCTCCCCAGCGCCTCAGACTGCGCGATTGCCCGGACCGCGGCGGGTCCTTTCTTCTTTTTGGGTATATTTCCAGTCGTTCGCTTCACATGAGACTCCGAACAAACTGATCCAAACCCAACTCAAACAACTCATTCCTCACACCAGCGCCCCCCTTATGCTCAACAGGAGCAAGAGGATTCTTGACCACTACACACAAGCCAAACCGTCAGCGACACTTCAACAATAAAAGACATCCTCCCAAACAAAGGCAAACTGACCGTATTCAACCCAGAGGTTAATGTAAATCTGGTGCAGCACATTCCTCATACTCATAGACCCCGTATCCGTAATCATCACAAACCGCAGATTCGCCGGTGTCTCGTAGTAGTGGAGCTTGTACTGGCCCGTCCGGTAGGAGATGAAGGCGTCGTCGTCACCGCCGAGCTTACGGACCATGTTGCGGAGGGAGAAGACGGTTCCGAAGATGAGTTTGGCGTCATCGCTGGAGGTGGTGGCGCGAGGCGTGGGACGGGAGGGGTCGGAGGGGAGCCATGACCGGGAGTAGATGCATTCGGCTGGAGGAGGGAGTCGTTAGCTTTTGGAGCTTGGGTTAGAGATGGGATTTGGCTTACTGTGGCGGTCGAATATGTAGAAGGAGTAGACCGGCATGGCGGCGGCGACGGTAGTGTCGTGGACAGGAGGTTATGCGGTTGGCTATGGGAAACGTCGAGATTGAGGTGCGGATAGGATCAATCGTTTGGCGGCGCAGAGCCGCGTCACAGGAGTTTCCAGGCACTGGCAGCTTGGGGCCTGCCGCAGGGGGACAGTGGGCACGCAAGGCACTAGGCCCCCAACCGCTTAGCGCCTGGCCTGAAGTAGTACGGAGTGTATTCGAATTCATTTTGATGGGCACGACCCCACATTGGTGGCTACAGAGCCCACGTTGCAACAATTAAGGCTCGGGAGCATTCAGCATCAACTTCATCGATACTGTCAATTATTTCGTAACGAGGAATATTTCGTAGTGTTGTTGCGGTGATTTAAGATCTATAGTTATAGTAATTTATCCCATGTAAAAACGTAACTTCCTTCTAGTTCATCGCCCACACCTGCCAGCAGAGACCTGAAGAGACAATCTCCTCGTGCTCCATCATAATTTCTGATGACGAAACTATACTTTGTGTGAATACTGGCCGCCAACAGAATTGACGGCCTACACCTCTCACCTCGACAGTACTGATGCAGAGCATCTATCGTAGCAAGCAGGCTCGTATGGATTAAGAGCTACTAGATGACCGGGCGAATGCGGTATGATCGTAGGCGCTCCAGTAGAAACCCACAGTTTCTGCTCTGCGGGCTCATGCGTAGGGAGGAGGGCAGAGACTGTCCTGAGGGCGAGGCCTGCTCGAGGTCGTTCTGAACTGGCTTCTCCTCCTAGCTTTCTCCATAAGGCACGCCGACCGTGGCAAGGTGATGGTGCTCCTGTCGTACGTCGAAAATGCAGCAATGGATGTCTCTGACCCCCAAAGGCTCCACACCATGAAATGGGGAATGATCCATCCATCGGCTCTTTGGGAAGGATTGCACGCCGAGAGTCGAGAAATTCACTTCCTTTTTCCTCGCCTCGTTCCAGATACTCCCCGTTTTGGTTTGCCAGACCCTCGCCGTTTCGTCACGGCGCTCCGGGTCGAACTGCCCGTGTTTCGAGTATCAGCTCGTCGTGCTGATTTCGGTGGGCGGATTGTCCTTTTCATCACCACTGCGGTTTAGTCGCTTCTTAAAAGAAACGTTTACATGCGGGAAACTCACCCGCTCCTCGACCTCTCCTCTGACCGACTAGGCATCTCTTTTCCCTTCCCAGCGCTCCGCATTCTGCCCCCGTCGCGTATGAGACAAACGTTTATTACTTCCGGGCTGCTCGTTTGGCCGTGGTCGGGGTCAGGCGTCTGATCATGGCTGCGCGTTTTGTCGGGGGCCTCCTGGTTGGTCTTTGAGGCCCGCCCTCGTCGCTCTTGGCGTCGCTTGAGAAGCGATGGAGGTAAACGATACACGGGATGGGGGTTTTTCTCTATTCTTGATCGCTGCTGCTATACGTTCCTCATCGGTAACCAGTCCTGCAAACGGTATGGTGACGATGGAAGCATCGGAGTCGTCTTGACCCGATTCTGAATAGATTTTCGAAGAGTCGGCTTGGCCGTTGGCTTTAGAGGCTTGTTCCTGGGCATGATTGAGAAGCGACGGAGGTAAGTGATACACGGGATGAGGATTCTCCAGATGCTTTCTTAATGCTTCTCTACGTTCCTCATCGGTAATCAGCCCGAAAATGGGATGGTGACAATGGAAGCTGCATCAGAGTCGTCCTCATCTGAATTTGAATGCATGCTGAACTGGGAATTGGACGGTCGTGAGGTGTTGTGAAGTGCAGGGTTCGAGTTTCTGAGACGCGGGGAACATTCACGCGTTTGACAGCTCCGGTAGTTGAAGGATGATTGGTTAAGTAGTTAGGCAGAACTCATCAACTAGATTGGGCTCGCAGAGAAAACGAAAAATGAAGTGATATACTATTGTTTCTCTGTCTTGTCTGTCAAAAGACACGAGGCTTGAACATCTGGGATCGCTTCCATTCCTCAAAATAATTTATGAAATTGACAGTACAAAGTAGACTCGACAGACCACACGGACCACGGGCAGACCAATGTTCTCTTCAACATGCAATGCTGGTTCCATGGGAGATCGACACAGGCGTTGGACGTCAACTTTGCAACACTTTCGAGCCGTCCTCCTTCTTTGATGAAGCTCGAGCGCTTAACGAGAGGTCCAACTCATGTGACTGTCGCTGGTTTCCAGACGAAGCTCAATCTGCCGGAGAGGACTCGGACACGGACTCCACCGCCTCAACAATCGCCACAGGGAACAATCATGCTCGCTTTGGGGCTATTGCGCTTTCTGTCCCCTTCTACTTGCATGAGAAGCGTGCGCGTAATCTCCCCGAGTGTTTCGTTTTCGGTCGTAAATCATCTCCCCAGCGGGTCGACGTCTGGCTTGCTAAACCTGCCGGCAATGACATTAGTCGGCACCATTTTGCCATCGGCCTGGCCAAGGGCCGCTTCTGGGTTGTCCGAGCCCTTGATAGCAGAATTACTGTGAACGACGTGCTTCTTGGAAATCAGGGTGGATATTACGCCCTCCGCGCAGACGCGCCCAACGCGATCCAGATTGGGGATGACATGCTAGATGTTTACTGTCGAGATTCTCGCATTGTCTACTCCGTCGCATCTCGCGCTTGGGATCTCGAGATGCCCGATGCCGAACAAAGCCTTACCACTTCGGTTACGACTGCAGGCAGTGCCGGAGACTTGCCGCACCCACGATACCAGCCGGAGAGTTGGTATATTTCCGAGCATGGGGCACCAGCCTCCCTCACGGCGATAAAAAAGCATCTTCCTATGGACCCGTGGACCTGCCAGCAGTATATTGCAAAATCTTACCCCGTAACCTCGCGACCCCAATTGGAAAGGAAACTTCAAATGCTAGAGAGGTTACCGAAGATTCCTTTCTGCAGATCTCCGACGCTGTCTTTCATGCCCGATGAGCTCCTGGTAGAGCAGTGGGGTCAGCTCTTTCTTGTAACAAGCCTGCGAGAGGACATGTATCCTCTTCACCAGGATGCAATTTCTGTGGATCGCCAGAGCAAAGCCAACTCCTCCCTCCAAGAGAACCCGGTCATCCGAATCGCTCGACGGCTCCTTTTCAGCCTTCTTAGGCTTGCTACCCGCCTCCACAGCCTCGGAATTGTCCACAACGACATCTGCCTACACACCGTCTTTGCTGATACAGACCCCAATCTAGAGGACGTATATCTAGGCGGGTTCTCTGAGGCCTCGGAGGACATGAGTCAATCTAAAACAGACTATTATCAAGTCTTCCAGACAGTGAAGGACTACCTCGGGCCTCTTACTAACGAGCTCCCCAGCTCGTGGCTTGGACATGATGCCCTAGACCATGCGTGGTCCCGTCTTGATGATCCTGTCGTCACCTGGCCCTTCGATCCCGCAGCAACGCTCAACCTAAACCCCGATCGAAGTGACGAGTTATGGACGACAATTGCGATCAAGAGGAAGTTTGACATCTAACTAATTCGAAAAGATGGAGCCCTCCATCTTGACGTGAAAGGAGTAGAAGGATATCTTGTCCACGATGCCATTTTTACTCTCGGATATGAATCCACGGACATAGAGATCGCGAAGCAATGCCAAATGTCACTGAAGGCACTGGACGTAAACGCCGCCACTATAAGCGTAGATAAATACCACCGATTCTACGAACACATGAGTAAGCGGCACTCGAGTCAGGTTGGGAGAGATCTCGCCTGGGCCCTCTTCGGCCATCGCGACGAGGGCACCCTTACAGTCAGCAGTCGCTTCAAGATGCCATATCATTCTGGCTACGGTTTAGTAATGTGTGGCTCCTCCGATATCTAGCGCCGAGATCACTGCGCGAGGACATATTTGGACCTCTACTCGGCCGGTGCTTCGAGCTGCGAGGATGTCGTTCCATCGCGGGACTCTACCTACCAAAAATCCACCTCGGCCCCATAACCGAGGCCATGGAGTTGTATTTCGACGAAGCTAGCATCGACGAAGTTAGGGACGCCTCTCTCAACGAATTTACATTTGAGAACTGGTATCTGCTCGCACCCAACGAGTCCTCTAAGATCTTCCCCGTGAACCGCGCTACGCAGGAAGTGATCACTTCGCTTCCCAAGGATGGGGATAGGTCCTTCTCCGCTCCTACTGTCCCCTTGGGGGAATTCATCAAAACTCGCTTCCATAGAGGAGCCTATCTTGATTCCCAAACGTCCTATGACGTCCAGGGTCTCGTGAAACCTATAGAACCCCTAGCCATGCTACCGGACGTACTCCACTCCTGCGACGGTTCCGTCGGTTCAAGTAGTGACCAGGGCTTCAGATTCTCTGTCAGGAGGAGCAAGGAGGAAGAAATTCCAAAGCCGCGGAAAAGGGCGGCCCAAGTTGTCGAGCAGTGGCTGGAAGGGGGGTCCAAGAGGCGTAGGGCGGATATCCAGCCCACGAAGTTTCGAAGGAAATGAGGATGAGTGGTGGTGAGCATCACTGGTCAACTTAGACCAGGCGCACAGCGCGAATTTATTTTAAGACGACGCAAATTTCCAGCCCGTCCAACGTAATAGTAAAGAAGTAGGCCATAAAGACATGGACATATACTATATCTAACATGAGTATTAGGAGAGACGGTAAGACTCAACAATCATATTCATACTACGTCAACCAGAAAAGAGAGGCGAGGGGCCAAGAGAAGCTCCCCACCCCGGAGAACTTCTCTCTCTCCACGAGCTCACTTCAGTACCTCGGTACAGCGGGGGCTATAAGAAGGTCGCTTAGGCCTAAAGGAGAGCGATCTTAAGATAAGCCAATCATTAGCAAAATCTCTCAATGTCGTCTTGCGTCTTACCGTTTTACCTTCAGCCCTATTCCGCAGCAAGTCTGGGCCCACAGGAGCGCCAGCGACCTTAAAGCACCAGACGACTTCGTCAGTGGAGTGTAGACCAAGACGTTACTCAAGATTTTGAACTTTTCAGTTTTTCGTTTTCTTGCTGGAGATGACGGGGCTAAAAGATGTCTCCATCCATGATCGCTCACCGCCAGCAACCGGAGTTCTCAAGGCCAGGCTGTCGCCAAGATTCTATCTACACTACGAGCTAAGCATGCATTGTCTTGGTGCATTGTGCTGATGACGAAGCTAAGCGGGGGTTGTATCAAAATCTCCTCAAATTGCATGCCATGTCAATGGAATGTTAGACACCAACCCGCCCCGATCAATCCTCATCCGGCTTCCATCCCGAGATTCGGCATTGAAAGGGCAAGTCAAGCAAGCAGGTCCGATAGATCACCCCACATCATTGTCACACTCGCCAAATATGCGGAGCTTCAGTTTGATAGGAGACAATACGAAACGGCGCAGAACACCGCGGTTGCAGCTTTACCGCTGGAGAAGACAGGTTGGTCTGCACCACCTCCGCGGCATTCGTGCGAAGAGGTCATCGTCGATCTAAAAGTGCCTGTTTTGTGGTGGCATTTTTAGATGGCCATCCTGGACTGGGCTGAATAGGGCTCGGTAATCGGGCAAGCCGAAAGAGATCAACACAAGTAGACCAGTATTAGTGCGGTGCCAATGGATCGATGATACGGTGATCAATGTGACTTTACTATTCTGCCCTATGGCCAACATTGGAACTCGTGAATTCGCGGTTTGACCCCTCTCTACCTCTGTACTTCGCAGAACTAATCCAGACTCAGATTGGGAGCTGCAGCTGCATCTCCTCGATGCGTCCCCGCTTCAGTCTCCAATCGGGACCGAGCAGTCTTGTTAGATCTGTCCCATGAGGAAGGAATGAAGGAGAAAATAAAATTTGAGGAAGGTCGAGCCTAGTGCTTGCGTAAGACGATAAAATCAACATCAGTAGCCCTTTCCTCGGGCTTCTCTTGGTCTTTCCGCCCTGGGAGCTTTTTTTCGTAAACGCATCCAGTCCTTTCCTTCCCTTCAAGCGCGGGAGTGATGCAGTCATCCCCGAACATTTTGATTGTACTGAAGAAACCTCAAGCTCAATCCGGTTTGGGTGTGACCTGACACGACAATTGAACATTGAAGGTCCATTTGATCTTCGTGGCGCTCCTTCGTCACAATTGATTGTGAAGGTTTTCGCTTCAGCCTTATCCCGCAGCGTTCCTAACAATCCACTGCCGCTCCTCACGTAATTCTGCCTCGTACCTGATACCAGGTGCCACCGCAGCCCACCAAACCTCTCCAGACATCGATCAATCCCCGACAAGCCCTCCGCTCGACAAGCATTTAATCGCCAATAGCCCTTCCGATTTCTCCCTCGCACTTGGACAATAAGACAAGCTCGACGATGGATTAGACCATCCCCCCAACGGTCCGCTAATTTCTTCTCCCTCTCCTCTCGTCGGACAATACTCGACGGACCCTTAACTAAGGAAGGAGAACCCCACTACCCCGCCATCATCATCCGGGCTACTTCATAGCAACTTGGGCCTGGCCATCACATCACATCGATCCAAATCGCATCGCCCTCTCCGTCCACCGTTGCCCATCTGGGTCCTTGTCTGTATATCAGACCATGACTTCCACTCAAAACTACTCACCTGAGGAGACCAGCGATGTTGACAAGCTGACCTCGTCTCTCGCTGGTCTCCCTTCTCCTACCATTGCCGTGGAATCGCACGATGATGCAACTCATGATACCCGATCCATTGACGTTCACATGTAAGCCGAACCCAACCGCACCACTTACTTGCCTCTGCAACTCAGCCTTGATACCCTCTGCTATACACGGCCCCTCCTACTTTCGTCAAATTATATTCAGTCTTTATCTGTTCGGCTGTAGATGCTTGCCTACTTTTCTTTCATATGCCTGATTTGTTGACGCCGCAATAGTGCCTCCCAACCGAAATCGCGCGTGCGGTATAAGAGCCCAATCCGCCAACATCGTCGGACCCCCTCCCAACATCGCGAGATCAAGGTGGGAAATATGCTTCTTTCCCCAATCTAGTGTCTGAAGAAACTGACCGGGCCGTTTTCTTGTGGCACATCAGGAGACGCTTGATGCGCGGACTGAATACGCCAGCGATGAGACGGATGGTCGAGTGCATCACCGCATCAACCAATATGTAATTCAGAGAGAGATTGGTCGTGGCTCTTATGGTGCCGTGCACCTAGCCACTGACCATAACGGTAGAGATTTCGTAAGGACAGCCTCCTTGCCTTCACTCACAATGTCGTCGACAATAAGTGTGGGAGCCCCGTCTCAAGGTTAATTCACTCACGTTTCCTTACTTCAGGCCGTCAAGGAATTCTCCAAAGCTCGCTTACGTCGCCGCGAGAGATCCAACATTCTCCGCCAGGGCCCTCGCGTTCCAATGCGCATCAACGACCGAAGAAGTCTGAATGCGCCTTTGTCTCCTCACTTTTCCGATTTCGTCGCCGCCGCTCACGAATCTCAGAACGACGCCCTGTATCTGATACGAAAGGAGATTGCCATTATGAAGAAGTTGAACCATCCTAACTTGGTCCAGCTCATTGAGGTTCTCGATGATCCCGAGGAAGACTCGTTGTATATGGTCCTCGAGATGTGTAAAAAGGGAGTGGTGATGAAGGTTGGCCTAGGGGAGAAGACAGCTCCTTACCCGGAGAATACGTGCAGGACATGGTTCAGAGATTTGATATTAGGCATCGAATATTGTAAGTTGGCCGTCCTTTGATCCTCCTTGACTATCCTTTAACGCTCCTTTGTCCCTATTTGGCCTTCATTTGACCATCCTTTTGTCCCTCTTTCATCTCTCTCTTGTCGAGGCCAGATTGGCCTTTTCCCCAGTACATCCTAACACGAGCCCCTAGTACATCGCCAAGGAGTTATTCATAGAGACATAAAACCGGACAACCTCCTACTCTCTGATGACGACGACGCTCTAAAGATTGTCGACTTTGGCGTATCAGAAATGTTTGAAAAATCGGATGAGATGCGCACCGCTAAGCACGCTGGCTCACCGGCCTTCTTACCTCCAGAGCTCTGTGTTGCGAGGCATGGCGATGTTTCGGGTCGGGCCGCAGACGTATGGTCCATGGGCGTGACTCTATATTGCCTACGCTACGGAAAACTCCCATTCGAGAAGATTAACGTGCTGGATATGTACGAGTCCATAAGGAATGACGAGCCCGACTTCCCTCCGGACGAGGATCCCGACTTTTTGGACTTGATGCATAGGCTATTGGAGAAGGATCCGGAGAAGAGGATTCAGATACCTGAGCTTCGGGTAAGTTGGGAGTTGGGTAGTCCCTACTGAGGGGCGCGTAACCGTCTTCAAGATTGGACTCCCTCTCTGGGCAGTCTCTAGGCAGTCTAGTGGAAGCTAACAACCTCGTGCAGGTGCACCCGTGGGTCACCAACTACGGCAATGCCATGCTGCTCTCAGTCGAAGAGAACTGTGCCGATCCTGTCGAACCGCCCAGTGAAATCGAGTTGAACCGCGCGCTGACGAGGAAGATGAACCATTTGCTCTGCGTTGTATGCTCCCTGCACCCTTTTCTTTCTGTCGCGAGAAAAAGAAAATACTAAACTCTTCCTACAGATGAAAGTCAGATACAAGCTCAAGCTCCTCGTGGCACGCAGACGAGCCGCCAACAAGACTTCCGCCTCACCCCCACCCCCACCACCCAACACCGATATCCCCAATGCCGAGGAAATCCAAGCTCTCATCGCTCAGCGCAACTCCTTCCGCAAGGAGAGAACCCTGCCCCTTACCGTTAGCACGCCCCCGGATGCCGAACCCCTCTACCTGGGTGTTGGCCTCGGCGTCAACGTCGGCGAGGCCTCTGACCCCTCCTCGGCAGCTCCCTTCGGTACTGACGACGGCTCGTACTCCTCTTCATCATATGCCGTCGTCTCGGACTCGCCCGTCAACGTAGATTTCAACATCTACGATCGCGCCTACGAGGAGGAACTGCAGCGCATTCTCACCAGCCCCCTCCGCAGATCGAGCTCGGTGTACATGAATAATCACGTACGAGAGAAGGAGCAGATTCGTGGCGTCGACAAGGTACTGGAAGGGGAGACTCCCGAGGGCCAGGGGCCTAGGGGACGGTATCCGAGGCGGGGAAGGAGGAGTGGAGATCCAGCGGCGGAGGGCACGAGATAGAGTCTCTTGCTGCTTGTTGGGGGGATAAGAAGGAGGTTAAGGAGGATCGGGCTTGGTAAGTTGGTGTAAGCCGGCTCGCCGTCAGACATTCTACTACACGAGGAGTTTGTAATATCGGAGAATGAATGGTGATGGCTGACGCAAGGCATTCTTTGGCTTTGGTAGCGCGTGGAAAATGGATCGGATCTCGGGGTTTGTGAACGCTATAAACGACGTTTCTTCATCTTTTTGCTTTGTCTGTCGACCGAAGATACTCTTATATAAACAATACACAATCTCACTACACGGACATCCCAACATGAGGGATTCGACGAATATGAATAGACTTATTGTTTTGCGGTGGGTATCAGTCAGGCAGAGGGCCAAGCATATCCACTCCTGTTTCTTTCTTCCCATGTGCCCTACCTTCTTACTGCTCCCGTCTCTCGAGAATATTCGAGATTCTTGACGAGAAACCGCCTCGTACTTACTATTTGCCCAGCTTCCTCTCGTTCGAAGAGTAAATTCTATCAGTTTGTTGGCAGAAATACCCCCTGCATGAACAGCTTGACACCCCATCCCCCCAGACCTACACACACATATAATAAGCCGAGCACCGCCATTCTCCACACCATTCCCAACTTCGTTCTTGGCGCATATTAAGATTCTACCCGCCTCACCTAATCGGTCCATATTGGCCTCTTCCAATTGATTTTTTTTTCTTAGTAAGAAGATGATATTCATAAGCACTGATAAGGAAACACATGTTGTGGTGATAAAAGACCAGACGAGCTGTCGAATCAGAAAGGTGATGGGTGAGAAAAGACGGTGTAAGAGGACATTTCTGCCAGCATGTCTTTCTCCCCCTTGGACTGCAAGAAACAGGTCCAGCGGAGAGAGTGCCTTGGTGTCGTTGCATTCTCCTGATGCAGGCTCGGAGAGCGAGAATCGGAGGACATGCCTGGTTTATATGCAGGACGTGGTTGACTTGGCATTGTTGAGCTTTTTATTATGCAGGAGAGCTTTGTGTACTTCGTAGAGCTATCGCCGATGTGTGTGTGCGTCTGCGAGTACACTACTTCGTACGAAGGAAGTGGTTCTATCATCAATGCTAGGGGGGTTTTTCAAACATTGAGGTAAGGGGTGTGTCTCTAGGTGAAAAATCCACGCCTTTCGTTCGGCGAGCCCCCTGTCACTCTGGCTGGAGCTTTCACCAGAATTACCACTATTTTTAACCATTTCTTTCTTTGGTTTGGACGATGACCTGCAAAGTATCATTCCGCTCTCGCCTGTCGTGTATCTCGGTACATGCGAGTCTGCGTCCTGCCATCAAAAATGCGGTCCGTCCTCAAATCAACACGCCCTCGTGCTGTCGTTCCAATCCCTCACTGGCTCTCACCCCTGGGGGGGCCCTTTTCTCTTTTAACCTTTCCATAAATTCGCCAGCCCCGAGTCACGAATAGGTCAGCTTCTTTTCTCTCTTTTTTAATCCCTACCAGCGGAGTGGTTGCGTTACTGCATGCCGAAACGAAATGATGCTGCGTGGCGCCGTCTGCCGTGTGTCGGTCCGGTCTCCCTTGTCGCCCTAACTTGAGAGCTTCGATGGATGCACACACCCCCCCCCCCCCCCCCCTTGCCTCTCCTGGACAGCTTATTGTACGAAGGCAGGAACTTGGGCTTGGGGGCTTTTTTTTTTTCTCTCTCTCCCCTCTGATTAAAACAGAGAGTCGTTGATACTGATGTGAGGCTTGTGAGGCTACTGAACTGAACCCCGAGCCGACCGGATGCAACATATCCTTGCTTCGCCATGTTACCAAGCCGCAAATTACCAAGTTCTTCGTACTGCCCCGGGGGGTGTGCGTGAAAGAAAGGGAGGGTGTGGAGGAAGCACAGAGCTTCTCGACGTAACCTCTTCACCGAAAGTTGTCCCCTTATGAATCATGGAAATCCTATTTGCTGTCCCTGCCGGAAATGCATCTGATATCTGATATCCAGGCACGTTTGCACGTTCTCGGAACAGGTAGGGGACGAATTGAACCCCCTGCCTGGCGTCGGGGCAATGAATCCCGGCGTCTCGATTCAATTCATTGACAAGCAGACTTGAAGCTGGGTCGTACGCATGGGAATACGAAGTGTCAACGTTAAGAGAGGTCGGATATTGTTCCTAACAAGTACTCGAGGCCAACCTACCGTGTCAAGGTTGAAAGGGCTGGATTCTACTCGGTACGCCACCCAGAAACAAGCCACGCCGGTTTCCCAAGGGGATTTTAGAAATCGTAATTGATCAAATTATTTCTCCTCCTTTGTAGTTGAGCCGAAACGCATTCCACAATCCACAATTTGATTGAAGGAAGCTGAGGGGGTGCAGAAGGAAAGGTTTAAGGTGCGGTGTGAAGGTGAAGAGGTGTGAAGAGGTGTGGGATTAGACAGATACAGATCCACACACACCCAATGATGGACGATGGACGATGGACCGCACCCACGTTGCCACCCACACTCACATCGATCCTCGCCCGTCTCCACATCCATGTCCACATCCACATCCACGTCCAATATCCGCAGTTGAAAGAAAGGGTGAGAGGGGGGTTTATCTGTAACCGAACAGCTCGTCAACCTTCCCGTCCCTGCCCGCGTGGGCGTGGGGCTCGATGCCCGGTAGATGCGACCTGGGTGGGTGGATTGATTCCTCGAGGTCAATAGATACAGAAATTCGGTAGCGGCCTGGTAACCGGGTGGGAAGAGACCATCCCCGTCCATCTCAGGAACCATACGTGCCAATGGCTACAATGTTATGAACTAGTTCAGCATGGAATAATCCCTCCAGGCATAGCCAGCCAAACAAGTAGCATTAAAAGTCATCCACGAGGCAGATCGATTAAGATGGACTGTATGGCTTATACTGGCATTGCCGACGTGCACTCCGAGTTTGGGGTGTTGTGAAATCTTGTTCCGTCAGATAGCCAGAGTTAAACTTCGAGGGTCTTTGTATTCTATTGACATTGATCAATGTGTCCCTGGTAGAATGGCGGAATTGTGGTGATGTGCCCCATTACATCATCGCCACTTACAACTCAAGCTTAATGTAGGCTCCAAGCCCACTCGGTTATCCATCCGCGGCTGGTCTTGACCAACGCTGGCATCCTTTGTAGCCAACAGTAAACCCTTCAAACCACCGAGGCCATGGTACCAGAGCAAGCAGTGCCCATCGACGGCGACATCGACCTCGGGCGCCTCGGCCAGATCGTCCTCCCAAAGGACTCCCAAATCGACACAGGTCATCCACCGAACGCGAAGTGGATCCGCATTCTGCGCCTCATGCAAGCAGCCATCTCTCATCGCCAAGGAGACTCATCAGTCAGCGGGTTCCTCAACGAGGTGCACACTCGATACAAGAGACGATTCTTCGCCCTAGAAAACCCATACCGCGTCTCCAAGCCGTCGCAACAGTACTGTACGATCAAGAGTGCAGCGGCCAAAGCCCCACTGCCACAGTGACCGAGTCACAGTCTGAAGACACCGTTCCCGGAGACAAGACCATCGAACTGGCCGCTATCCTTAGGTTCATCTTTCCCTTCATGCTGTCTATAGACTACGGCCTCGGCTCAGACCCGATGCCCATACCGCCCTGGACGATAAACTGGGTCTGGTGGCAACACGTGTGGCCCTCCGTACACGGTTTCAGCAAGTTCTTCACTGAATTCGTGGCCCGCTGGAGGTGGGGTCAAGTTCCCGATTGGAAGGGCTGGGGTTATTTAAATGAACGCTTTGCGACCTTCGAATCGTATGGCGTGGAAGACATGGCTCTTTTGCTCTACTATTATCACACCTCCCGTCGGGAAGTCGATCCTGATGACTTTGCTAGAGGAGTAACGGGGTATACTGGCGTCGTTCAGAAGATGATTGAAGAGATTCCCAGCAGGGGGACTGACAGGCTAGCACGAAAGTTGTCGGCCGATGTTAATAGACTGATTCCCAAGTTTGTTCAAGATGCCGATTTGAGGCGGAGGATGCTGGCAATAGCTGAGGGCTTAGCAGCTCGACACGGCATACCTCTTCATGCCCCAGAGGCCAATTTCCCTCACCAAGACAAGAAATCACCAGCCGCCGACTCCACATCCGAGGAGCGCCCTTATACACCTCGTAGGCAAGAGCTTTAGGTTGATTGATACATGCAAAGACGCTCCTGAAAAGACGCAAGGTACTTTAGAACGCTTCAGCATGGCAGTTGTGGCACAGAGCCAGGAAAGTGTCCAATAAGGATCAGGTCCCAACAAAATATTGTAACGGCATTCTTATATCTATTCAGCTAGATACACGGCATCCGAGTGGTTGTTGGGTCTGAATGTCTGACCCTTGTAAGTGGACCCGGCTCATGGTGGTTTGATAACGGTGTCATCGCCACATGTAATGCTGGTGTAACAATGGCGGGAAATATAAGCGAAGGTAGACTCGCGAATACTTGTTCGGATGACCAGAGCTGATGGTAAAGCCGTCTGATTGGAAAAGGTAGACCGATTGAGACACTTGCGTAAAGGGATTGGCTAAGTACCGGCTGGGATGCGTTAGTCTTGATATAAATGGCTAAAGATTTTAGAGGCATTCTGGCTTACCTGGTCGGCGAGTGCCGGATGTCAAGACACCCGTCCGTGACATTAGGAGTCTGGAATAGGGTAAGGTAAAGTCTAGGGGGAAAGGAGCAAAATTCCACCACCTGAACAGCCGTCGAAACCAGCGCATCTCTCTCCTCCCTCCTGCGCCCGGACAGACGTGGCAAACGACTCGGCCTCCTCGGTCACATAACCCAACGCCCCAGGCACCCCGTCGGCGAGGCCCTGCCGCAGCCTCGCGTCGCCCACGATCAGCACCCACAGCCAGGCCACGGGGCCGGCAAACGTCCACTCCCAAAACAACCGGGCCCATGCCCCCAGCATCTCCAACCGCCACCAAACCACCAAGCAATTATCACCTGCCAAATACCACCCGCGGGGCCGGGCTTGCCGCAGTCGGTATCCTCGCCCACGATAACGAAGAAACCGATAGAATAAGGAGGCCCAAGGTGACAGCTGCCGCTTAGAGTGCTGCCTGCCGAATCGTTTCACGCATCACTACGATGCCATTCCCCATATTCATGGTTGGGGCTTCAAGGATAGGGCCATTTCGGCCAGCAGACATGGATTGTCGCATAAGCTGTAGAAGAATACCACATTAGTTAGCCATTGCCCGCTGATTGTAAGCTTTTCGTCGTGATGATGGGAAGCTAGAGGCTGGAGCGAAATTCGATGAAGAGAATATGGATGATGGGGCGAGAAGGAATACACACCTAGCAGCATTTTCATTGAATTGCTTGACCAGGTGATTGATATTTCGATTGCTATGTCGAGTTGGATTCCATAAAACAATAAAACTTGGAACGGAATACGATATGACAATCGGACCTCTACTCTGGTCACTTGCCCGGTTGGCTCTATGATAGTGATCTATCATGGCAGGAAGCCTCTGGTGTTAGACACAAAAACATCAATGGCACTTGCCGCCTTCATCGCTGCCACTCGCACACGACTTCCTCCTTGAAAGGTCCGTTCCTGCATTTAGGCCATCGTCATAAGGTACGGTGGCAAAATCTGGTGTGGCTCGAGCATGAGCAAGAAAGTATCACCGACAAAACAAGCAACGAGGTCTCGACCGCGCTTCCCTCGAACCACCATTAGTTGCTTGAAGTCCTTGTAAGTTTGCGCCAGAGATATCTCGAGCTAGTGATGGCAGGAATGAGGTCATTATTGTCACACGGACCAGGTCTTTCCCTCAAGGACAAGGGGAAGGATCACCGCCTGCATGGGATGTACGTAACGAAATTTAGATGAATTCAAGACCACATGGCAGCATGCCCAATGGCAAAAGACACAAGTTCTCTAAAGGCCTGGTTTCTCTACAGGGCATACCCTAATAAATCCGATGGTGGGAAACATCAACTCGACCCGTAGCCAGAAACCGGGACGGGGGTGGGGCGCAGCACGACAAATTTCGGAGGTAGTGATCAATCGGCATCCAGGGCACACACACCTAAGTTCCCGATTGGGAGGCAGAAGAGCCAGAAGAGCCAGAGAGCCAGAAAGACATTGGACGACAGTGACGAGAGTGAGGGGTCAAGGAGGCCGCCCACGGCAATGAGACGTGGGAAAGCACGGTCGTGTGGGGTGGAGAGAGGGTATGAGATTTAAGAATAGATTGCGGCAATTTAGAGAAAGTGTGTGCGTGCCGGTATGTTGGCTACACAGTCTACGCTACTTTTGTTGTTACGAAGTGGTAATATTGGGAGGAGGTTCGTACGAAGTAGTGTAAATGGGGCATGATTTCGGATGCAGTTTAGGGAGACCTGAATCGCCCACTCGTCGCTCCTCTCGGAGTGTAACGCAAGTCAGGTCGTAGCGGCGCTAGTACGTCATGTATGATGGGGTCCTAGTGTCGTCGCATCATCTCAATTGGGACCGGGGAAGTGGGTGGGTCAAGTCGGCAGCAGGAGTGAGATAATTGGAGTTTGCGTGGGCGCGAGGGAGGGGAAAAGGAGCGAGAGAGCACTTGAGAGCTCTCCGGATGATGCCAAACAGGGCGAGGGAGTCCAAGCTCCTTACAGCAACAGCACAGCACAGGCTGTATGAGTATGTATGTAGTGTAGATGCAGTGCAGATTCATGTATAATGTTACCAATCCTCGCCTCGCACAGTTAAGTTCGTTTGTCTGCAGATGCAGGGTGTTGGCAGGAATCGAGAGATGTTAAACCTCAGCCAACAAAGCTGGCAGGGGTCCTCGATCCTTTCTCAGTCCGTAGCCCGTAGCCCGTCGCCCGTAGCTTGCGGATAGGTATTTGATGCTTGAAAGAGCGAGAGTCCGTGAGTGTGTGGGAGGACGAGGGGTAGAGGGGCAGAGGGGGGAGTGTCATTACGAAGTATTGATGTCGAAAACCGACGATCAACTGTCCCATCTCCATCCGTCTTAGTCGCATGCACGATGTTGGGGGTGGATTGCTGTGTCGATCTGAGGGTGGTCCTGCCTGTACTTCGCGGTGTAAGCAGAGCCGAGGAGCAGAAAGGGCGAATAATCGAGGCTTTTCCCTCACCACCGCTACAATTATCCACGGGAGCTTGAGAGAAAGAGAAAGAGAGAGAGAGAGTGTGTGTGTGTGCTATTGAGTTCAACTTCCTGCCACCCGCAGCCCCCCCCAATTAACTGCGGAGAAAAGGAATCAACCCACCATCTCCGCTACAAAAAGCAAGACACGACGCTAGAACGAACATCGAATGGTTTTTGCTCAAGTTGTTGGGAAAAGAAAACGTGGGACAGGTCCTTTTTTTTCCTTCTTTTGTTCTTTCCCTGACTCGCTCTGGGTGTTTAATACTTCTAGCGGAGACGGAGGTGAGTCCCACTATTTGAATTGATATTGGCCGGCGAAGCCCTAAAGCGCCGTGGTGCTTTCAATGCGCAATGTTGGATTGGTGCTTTCGGTCAATGTATTTCGGGAATTCAGGGTCACCAAACCCACACTGTGCAAGACTGTGCGGAGCTGGGTAGCAACGTCTTCGCTGGGAAGTCTTCATCGTTCTTTCTCTTTTCATGATCAGCACTTAATAATGCTCACAAACTTGTACGAAGTATTAAATGGATTCGCTCTTGGTGGTGAGTGTTGGCAGTATTGACAGTATCGACGACTTGGACTACGAAGTACCCGTTTCGTAATCCCTCTTGTAATAGCAGTCGAACTTTATCATCTTCAGGGCCCTTTGGCCTCGCGTATTTCGTCAGTCTTGCCTGCCAGTCCCGCCTGCCTGCTTCCTGCCAAGTCTGATTCGGCTATGCGTCAAACATGTAGGAACATTGAACTTACATGTGGAAGTTCTCAGTGCTCTCTCCTCTGGCTTGGCAAACCGCCAGAATGCACTTATATCGATGAAATTGTTTATCTCATCGGATGACCCATTTCGGCGGAATCTGCTGGGTCCAGCCTTAAAAAAAAAAAAAAAAAAAAAAAAAGAAAAGAAGAAGCAGCCTCCGTGAGGTAAGGCCGAGTTTATTTCCACCACTTGCTCGGATGATATTGCTTCGAGGACACCTACGAAGCATCTCTGGCAGGAAAACCAGTCGGGGAGGTAGTTGACGGAGGGCCTGGATTGTGCCGTCAAACAAGAGTAGTACTGTTGAAGTCCCATCCCACCCGGAGGACAACTCCCGGAGCCTGCATCTTCGGCCCGGAAGCTTAGACAAAAAAAATTCACTACTGCCAGTTCCGTCCACCGTCCATTCACATCTAAGCCCCAGGCCTGGCTTGAGGCCTTGCTAATACCGTCGAATGGGATTGGCAAGAAGGCGGGAACGCGTAATTCTGTATTCCTTGGCAATGAGCAAAAGGTCATCTGGCCTTAAATCTGACTTCCATGACCATTATCGGTCTTGGCTTCCCAGATAGGCACGCTTTACACTTGACGCAATGGCCCGGAAAGAAAGCCAGTCAGCACGATGCCGAGCCGGTGACGCCGCAGAAATGGATAACACCGCTTCGGGTGAGAAAATGCTTCATGTCGGCTCTTCTTCTCTTTCGGCTTAACGCAACGCAAGGCACGACAAAACGGGCTGCACGATTCGACCGGTAGACTGAGTCATCGGTGAAGCATTTCCAATCTAGCCATGGCGTGCGAATCGTACACGTAGAACAGGGGCGAAATGGAGCATAAAGGGGAGAGATAGAAAAGGAAGAACACGAGATAGGAAGATGAAAACTGGAGAATCTTCGGACGGTGGCCGCGGACACCGCTGTCAGTGTTGGCGAGCCGGGGCGCTAAATTGCCCTACGAGGCAGGGTCTCTAACACCGATTCTGGGCATCCAGCGATGGGAAGGAAATAAACTCGTCAGCAAACGTGCGATATCGATGCCAGAAAGGGAGAAAAGCGCCGCTGGTGACCGGATGGAGCGTACCGACACGCGTTTTTTCTATGGGACGTGCCAAGACCGAATCTGAAGCGGCGATTTGAAGGGACGGTGCTCACGAGGCATCTGAATAGGTGTGGGGGAGCTCAGAGTAACACTGGACGCTAAGAGTTCGTTGGAAAGATCTAGATTGGCGACTAGCCTTTTTGGTGAGGTCATCGTGGGATTTTTTTTTTTCTCTTCTTTTTTTCCTTCTTGCCAAAAATCATGTCACTTGACCAGTACGGAATTAACTCGGTGGATCGGGTTCGTCTGTTTCTTCAAGTGTGGGTTGAGATCAATCACCACCAGACCTTGCTTCGTGGGTTCCTTGCCCCGAAGACAGCCCTATCGCGTCTAAAAGTACTTCGTACATCTCTCCAGATCAATTGATCCTTCGAGCTGTGCTAGGAATAAGACGGGAATGCCAGGCCAGACACCACATGTAGTTTATGCATGGGACGTACAGCAAAGAATTTCTGATCCCAACCTGAGAACACCGTGCACAACTTAAAATATGATCGTGGGTAGGGGTTGCCTGCTAGCACAACAATTCGGGAGGGGATGGAAAAAAAAGATATAAAGAAAAAAGAGAGGAAGAATGGGGACAGTGGTTGACTCTGAACGATGTTGTAATACAACGACGAAGTACATCGTAGGTAGGTGTAATTGCTCCGTATAAACTTGACCTCAACAACCCATGTCTGTTATCGTTGGACTCGGAGCCGCCAAGAACGCAGGGTGCCGGGGCCAAGTGTAGATCGGAAAGATTCAATGATCAAAATTGGAAACAAGTAGGGTTGCCAAGCAAGGGCTGGCTGATCATGTCTCTCGCCTGGGTCCGGCCGTTGACAAGGGACGAATTCTAGGATGGAGCCTCTCCCAGCCCAGTATGCTCCGTACTTCGTGCTTCATACATAGAATTGCATGCAGCGCAGACTCCCCGAGACCAACTTCGTTAGATGTGAATGGTCTCGCACAAACGGAAATTCGACGGTCATCAGGAAGCGAGTTCTGGTACGAGTATTCCGTTTCCCCTCGCGTCCATGGAAAACGCACACACAAGACACAAATCTAGACTCGTAATAGTCGGTGTCGATGGGAACCATCGAGTTGAGGATGCTGCGAGATGAGATGTATAACGTGCGACCACAAACCAATCCATACTGTGCGATGTGTATTGCATCGCATCGCATGTGGTTGGGATGACAATAATGCCGCTCTACAAAGTAAGCTAGAGGTTCATTAGAGAAAGAAAAAGAAGAAAGAAAATTATCGAGAAAAATTCTCAAGAAAATTTTCAAGAAAAAAAAATTAACAAAGCGAGCTCCGTGTGTAGCCGGCCGAGCGTGGCCCCGAAATTCGGGTTCACGATTTGATTCCTGTCCATTCTATCGCATACTTTCGCCACTGCACTTGGAAAGAGAGCCGATGTTGGGAAGAACCCATCCATCGTGGTCGCTTCCCCCCTCAAGACGTGCATCTACACTATATACGAAGTACTTCACCCTGCCGAGACCCTCTCCCGGTGGTATGTTTTCTCCCCCGGTCTTGCCTCTTTTGCGAAGTACGAAGTTACAAGTACTTCTTCGTGCATCTAGGCATTTGATCTCTTACGAAGTATGGCGAAACAACCTCGTAGTGCCTGAGTTCATCCATCCATGTATGTAGTGTGTAGTACTTGTATTCTGCATGCATATGCTGTCAGTGACGAGAAGCTTTAAGACACGTTCCCGGGTGGGCAACCGCAGCTTGGGGCGTGTAGATGGGCTCGACCTTTTTATGGAGACACCCTTCAATGTCCCCTCGTCACCATCTCCAGTCGTACGCACACCACCTGCATGCACAAGCCGTGGATGGAGAAGAGGAGATCAACAGAGGGGGGGAGAAGGGAGGACGAGCACGAGAGGGAGAGGGACAGTGCCAAAGGCGCACTCATAGTACGAAGTAAGATGCAAACCTGAATTTGCAGAGCTGCGAAGTAGAAGAGGGATTTCGAGGTTACATGCAATAGCGAACTGGCCTGGTCTGCAAGTGCAAGTGCGTCAATGGAGCAGGAGGAAATGGCGGCAAGTGCGTATCCAACCGTCCAAGAACCTGATTCTGGCACATTCGCATTAGGGCACCTCGAAGCATTTGATCCACATCATCAACGCTTCATGTATTACAGCCAGGTTTCTGCACCCAGGCCCCTCCATAGGAGCTAGGAAGTACGGAGTAGTGTCGTCTGGCAGCACAGGTAATTCCACTCCGACGTACTGCGCAGGACTTTGACTGCCTAGCATTAGGGCAAATCGATAGATATACGCTAGACCACATGTGCAGGATTAAAAACCTGCATGTGCACCATCGAAATGAAAAGCATCAATCTGCTGGCTTTGGCTTGGTGTTGGTCGGTAATATCCCATATCCACCAAAATCGTTTGAGCAGTGCAATTGACTAATATTGCACTGTCCAATACCTCAGTACACTAGACTAGTTTTCAAAGTTGTCACTGTCAGACCTGTACGTGGATAATCTCGTACTTCTCGGTAGCAGTGTCCTGCCGTTCCCCCTGTGGTCTGGTCGTGGATTCATCTTTTCGGCTAGCCCCCTTAACCGGACTTAGGTGTAGACGCAACATTAGAGGAACCGTCACGGGCGCTTTGGCGGCGTACTCATCTAACGACGGGTTGTCGATTTGAAGGATCCACTTCACCGTGGCTTCCTGCTTTTTACTGTTCGCTCGCACTCTCCCAGTCTGGTCTTGTTCTCCCACTCGAATCCAGGCTCCCCTTCCCAATCCCCGTGCTTCTCTGGGTCATACCTGCCTTTGCCGCCCTTGGCCAAGCCAAATCAGCATTTCGAAGCCACCGCTAATTGCGAAGTTGCGAAGTAGTGTACTCATACGAAGTAATGGATACTTGGACTAGTGAAGCTACCAATCATCAACGCCGTAAAATTCTCCTGAAAAAGTGCACACACTTTCCAGTGTTTATTTCCCAAATTCCTACAACGTTATAAGTCCAAGGTTCACGCTGCGCCCGAAGTCGTCTTCTAAAACCGCACCGGTTCTGCCCCCCTCGTTCCCCGTTCTCATTTAAACTTCGTGCTCCGGCCACCCTCACCCGACAACAAACGACGTAACTGTGCTACGTCCAGTGCTGCTCCCACTACTTCGTACGCCTACTTCGTGCTCCTACACAGACTCCATTTACCCTTGATTCCACTTGTCCACATTGTTCACAGCATTCAGGATTTTACTGCCGCACCCACCGTGAAGACATCTCGGAGCGAGCTGGCATCTGCAACTCCAGACCCTACCTACAGCTACAGCTACAGCTACGCCTACGCTTTGGCTTACACCACTACATCACGATATCATTGATCAATTGGTCTTTTCTCCGCCCTTCCCTCCGCTCTTGTCCCCATCTGATCCCTTCTCCGTCCACTTTTGTCTCCGTACTCCACGCTCCTAAGCTGGATTGATATTTGACCACCGCCTTAAGACACAACACACAAACACCGATCTAATTACCTCTTATTTTCCCTCCTTGCTCTCTCCTTCCTTCTCCTCCCTCTTCTCTTCTCCTCAGCTGTCCCTTGAGCCCACCCTTCGACCCTTCTTCTTTCCATCATGCTCTTATCGGCGAGCTTATCGTTACACATCGCCTTTCCCGTTCTCTGACAGCTGCTTTTGCTGACCTGTCAGCACTGTGCTTAAATCGCCCACCAAACTCAACCCCAAACCTGAGCCCGTCTCCATCCTCCCTATACGAGACCTACTAAATCTGTGTTTACGCTTGACTCCTGAAAATCATTGACCGAATCCGAATAATTGCCGCCTATTCGAGAGTGTCGGCTAGTTTTCTTGAGACTACTTGCGCGCATCGTGTCGATTCGCTTACAGCCGCCCGCCGCGGCGATTTCCCTGCCTTGTGTTTATTCATCAGGCTTGGTTGGCTTTTTTTCCTTGTCCTTCCTGCAGCTTGTTCCCCGTTCTCCCAGACACTGCGTTACTCCGTACTTCCAAGGACCGAACAGCTTCTCGACTCCCGGCCCATAATTGCCGGTTCTCAGGCGACAGACTGACGATATCGTCTCTACCCTCCGTTTGACGGTTGCCACATATATTAGCGGCTTTTGCTCGGCGGAAACCACTTCTCCTGCGAACCAATCCCGTCCCTCCACCAGAGCCTGGTCGACGGTGTCTCATTGCTCCAGTACTTCGTGCTTTGGGCACTTGCATCGAATTTCCTGCATTTCACGCTAGCAGCCAACAAGAAGCTAGGCGTGCGATTTAACCAAGCATCACCAAAAGTCACGAGGATCTCTCACACGTCCTCTTTTCTTTTAACAACTCGCGCCATCTTTTCCTTCTTGCGAAGCATCAGGCATCAAGTCCACCACTCTACCGCTATATCTCTCAGCTCGTCTCCGCAATTCCGCAAACCAACATCGAACTCTCAATAAAGACAGACTACCCTCGGTATTGTCATCTCCTCTCGTCACGCTTTCTATTGTCAACCGCAGCAGCAATAGCAACACGCACACCAACACCAACGCCAGCACCAATAACACGGCATTAGTCACCCTCACCCTCGGCCTCATTGTCCCTAAGCCCTTCTCACAGTTCAATTTTGGACTCAAATTCCCTCCGCCACAACCACATCTTGCCACTCGGCCTCTCTCTCCACTTTCTTGACGCTTACAAGAAGGTGCGGCGCCAAAAACATCCTCGTCCTTTTTTCTGATCCTTCTTTTTTTCTCTTTTTCTTTTTTTAGCCCCTTCTCGGAATTTGACTTCGTCATCTGGAGGGTACGCTACCCTTAGGGAGTACTTTGCGAAGACGTTCGTCAGGTACAACCCCGTTTCGCCTCACTTACACGGCAACCTCGCTCGACGCCCCGAGCGCCCTTTACATCATACATCATCCCTACATCAAATCATACCTGTGATTCCGGGTTTCGCTGCAGTCGACGCCGAAGCTATCGATACTGCCGCCACCCCACGTTCCTGATCTCACATTTGATCCAACCGCCAACTTCAATTTTACTGAGCGACACCACGCTTCCTTTTTTTCCCTTCTCCATCTCTAATTTCCGCCATAATTTTTTAATTAATACCTTTTCTTCTCGTGTCTTTTGCGGACTCTGCCCGCGCTCAGGAAAGAAAGAAGAAAAAAAAAGACAGACAGGCGAATCGACGGAAAGGAGAAAAAAGTCATTCGGGGACAAGGCTTGCGAAAAGAACGAAAGATACCCTTCTTCCTCAGGCAAGGAACACTAGGCTCCTTTTATCGCAGCTCGACACTTGGCGAGCAAGCAAGCAAAGAAGAAAAGAAACCCCGAGGCGAGAAGACCTGCAGGGCAGCCCTTGAAGCGCACGTTGTGACTTTAATACCCCGTACCGCTTTTACCGATTGCTTTTCTTTTCTTTTCTTTTCCCTTTCTATCGCCATCTTGCCCACCATGGCGAAAGAAACATCACAGCCCTCGTCGAGGACAAGCTCTAAACCGTCATCGGTCAAGTCCGCCTCCTCGCAGCAAGAATCAGTCACTTCCAAGGCGACTACTCTTGTAGCCGCACCAAACGGCAGGCCTGTTAACGGCATCTCCCCGGCCCCAACTCCCGGAGTTGATAGCAAGCCTCTCGAAAAGACCCCCTCGGTGAAGGATAGGATAACGCGCATGTTCATGACAACACATAGCTCGGCTTCCACCTCTAAAAACCCAAGTGGAGTCTCCACTCCCGCCTCTGGCCCGACCCGTAAACCGACGCTCAATGAAAGGGTCCCCACCCCAGCCGTACCTACCTCCTCCGCCGCGTCCGTGGCCGGCTCGACGCCAGCGTATCGCCCGAGCCCCAAACCCAAAGAACCCCCTCCGCGCTTTACGATAGTCCCTGACGCTCCAGGCGGACACGAGCACTACCTCAAAAATAGTAGAAGACAAGAGAAGCTGTCCGACCTCTGGAGAAGTTTGATCGGCAAGAAGCCAGAGAGCGAGCTCTCGCTGGTCACGACGTGGATGGATACATATCAAGACGGCAAGGACATAGTACCCGGCGCTGTTGCACCCGAGAAGAAGCTCAACCCCCACACGACGCAGACGCTGTTAGAAAAATACGGCAAATGCCAAGAGATCATCGGACGCGGCGCTTTCGGTGTGGTGCGTATTTCGCACAAGAAACTCGAGAACGGCGCGGGCGAGAAGCTGTTCGCAGTCAAGGAGTTCCGCCGACGCCCTGAGGAATCTGAACGGAAGTACAATAAGAGGTTGACGTCCGAGTTCTGTATCTCCTCGTCTCTCCGCCATCCCAACGTCATTCACACTCTCGACTTGCTTAAGGACGCGAAGGGTGATTATTGCGAGGTGATGGAGTTTTGCGCCGGTGGTGACCTGCACTCCCTCGTTGTCTCGGCTGTGAAGCTCGAGGCCCAGGAAGCAGATTGCTTTTTCAAACAGTTGATGCGCGGCGTGAACTACCTTCACGAAATGGGTGTGGCCCACCGAGATCTCAAACCCGAGAACCTCCTTCTCACGACTCACGGCGCCCTCAAGATTACGGATTTCGGGAACGGCGAATGCTTCCGGATGGCGTGGGAAACAGATGCCCACATGGTTTCGGGTCTGTGCGGCTCTGCGCCATACATCGCACCGGAGGAATACACAGATAAGGAGTTCGACCCCCGCGCTGTCGACGTTTGGGCATGCGGCGTTATCTACATGGCCATGAGAACTGGACGACACCTTTGGCACGTGGCCAAGAAGGACGAGGACGAATTTTACGCTCGATATCTTGAGGGTCGCCGAGATGAGGAGGGATACCAGCCGATTGAGTCTCTTCATAGGGTATGTTTTCAAACGCCTTCCCTCCCTTTCTTGTTTTCGTCAGGTCAAGTTGATTGCAGAGAGGCTAACACAGAATGTCATTAGGCTCGCTGTCGAAACGTCATCTACTCGATCCTAGATCCAAACCCTAAGAGACGACTTGCCGCGTCGCAGGTACTCAAGTCGGAATGGGGTCGAGAAATAAAAGTCTGCAAGGCGGGCGAGGAAGGTATATAACCGTGACTCCGCCCATCGACGGCTTTAATCTAGTTTTTGGCAACGGCAGACAAAGGGCAGGGGCGGCGCTTTTCTTCTAAGGCCGGGAGCCGTCGTTGCCCGTGAGGCTTTTATATATGTTCATGTTTTTTCTTCAAAAGTATGTTTATATATATTGGCCAGGCCAGCCAGGGTTGGATGCCATCGATCGGCGGAAACGCATTCTATGTACTTCTGTCGCTACTCTTGGGGACACTTTTATCCCTCTTGAATATCTTCTTTTCTCTCCTAGTATTATTATTTACTATGCAGAATTTCTTTTCGTTTTTCCTAGTTCTTATCCTTCCCACCCACACACCTTTCTTTTTTCACCTATCTCTCGCTCGGTGTTGAGAGAGAGGGAGAAAAGAAGGGATGACGGGGAGGAGCTAGAACTCTGTCTCATCCTTTATTTCTTCGCACAGGCGTTCTCGGGTTTTCATTCCTAGGCATTTGAATATTGATGTATACTTAAGCGATCATTTTGGAAGGCGCACACCCTCATTTCTCCCCCTCACTATATACCCTCGGCATCATATACGATAACGTCATGTACTGGCTCTCTTTTTTTTTTGGGTTGGGGGGGGGGGGGGGTTATCATCACCTGTGTCCCCATTTCAACGGTTTGTCCTTGTCACTCTCATGTTTTTGGTTGCTTCTTAGGAGTCGGTGGAAGGGAGTTTATTTTTACATTCGGGGGGGACAAAAGTGTGTCTTTTGGGAACAATGATAGATGAGAGAACTGAATCAAAAGAGAGAACCAAGAAAGGAGCTATTTATTTCTGATTTAGGAACTTGGCATCGAAAGTCTTGGCCCATTGCTAGGACTCTATCACAAAGGGTTTGGTATATCGTATTCATAGAGTTGGACTTGGGGTTCAAAATTGCCTTCCTTCTTCGGTCATGGATCTGTCAAAAGTGAACCAACCAAACAAACTCATTTCAAGATCAAGGTCCAGACATAAAATACATGTATTAATAGAGAAAAAGGATATAGAGAGGTATATATAGGTGAGTGCGCATCCAAACGTCTCTGATTTAGCAAAGAAGAAAAATGCTCTCGTCAAATGGTACCGAAGACCAAAAAATATAGAGAAAGAAGACACATTTGCATCCCATCATCTCTCGTTTTTCTTCCCTAATTCATCAACCCACCCCCGATAAATAACCAAAAAAAAAATCCAATGCGCCGACACACACGCACAACCTTCTCTTTGATTGTCCAAAAGGGAAACAAAAGCCAGAACGAAAGGGAAACAGACACGAAACGACTTTGAGGAGAGGAAGCGAAGCTATACATTACACTGAGAAGAGGGTTCGTCCACATCTACCTTTCGAAGTTCAAGAGTAACCGCAGATAGATAGGAGAAACGAAAAGAAGTTGCACCAAAAAAACAACAAAGCAAGCGAAAGAGGGTAACCAGGAGAACGAACGCAACGAAATGAAACTCGGCCACTGTTTTTAATTCCAAAGAAATCATCCTCTCGCGCTGGGCCGAACGAAAAACACCAGCCAACATTCGGGCAAACTCCAATCAATCAGTGACGTCAATTGATACACATGAGAACCAAAGGGACCGAGGTATCCAGAGAAATGCACAAATATCATCCGCCAAAGAAAACGAATCCCGAGGACATAATCAAGCTTGTTTGTTGCTTAGATGCCATTCGACGGCGGTTGTTGGGGCTCGGTGGCGAGGTATCAAATTAGTCGTTGACACACAGAGGCCGAGGGATTATAGTGGCACAAGACAGCCAAGGTCGCAAACCGATGGTGATGAAGAATCAGAGACCAGACGAGGGTGAATGTCAGATATACCACCGTAACAGCAGCGGCAACTCCAAGCAGGGGATGCTGAGTCTCCCTTCCTACTCCCCAACCAAGACACCTCACAGAGCTAATTAAGATCCACCAAGTTGTGCCATCATTATCATATCTCGTCAAGAAGGAGCTGGAAAAAAAAAAGAAGATGCGGTTCGGGGTTGATCGAATAGAGAGCCTACCCGGCTCCCCTGGGGTTCGACGTCGCGATGGCCACTCGGAGATCGTCAAGCAGCAAAGTCTTGCTGGTTGGCGCATTCGCATAACACGATCATGTGCCATCAGAGATCGCCTGCGTCATAGGCGCGGGGTTCCGAATCGGCTGTGCGACAACACCGAGGATGTGCTTTCCGAAGAGTGTTGACGTAGCGCGGGCGGGAGGCGGTTCTCCAGCATCTCATGACATGGGCTTCTGTACTTCTGCTACAATAGTATTGACCAGCGATGTAACACGCCCATCCCCCGAGAATTAGGCGAATTTTCTGGAGCAGCAGGATTCTGCATCCATGGGTGGTAGCGACCAAACACGAGGTCGAGATGATATTCGGGGCGCACTCATGCTGCAGGAAACGTAGTAAAGCAAACGGAGACAATCACATGGCCATGAGAATCGAAGAATTGCGCTTTTCGGACGAGTTTTGAATGCAGCGCAACGAAATTCCCAAACATTAGGTCCCCGTTAAATTCGTGGAGTACATGCCGAACAAGTGGCCAGGCTGAGACATGGCGGGGGTTGTTCTGCATAGCCCGCTTTTTAAGAGTGGAACAAATCCCACGCTCTCTCGCACAGGCGCAAGAACTCCTCACGCTTCGCCCGTTGGCTCTCGGGACTGTCGCGGCCATAGCCAAAGGGACCTCGACGTGTGGAAGCGGGGCCGTTTCCGAGTGGGGGGGTGTGGCCTTCTTCGTACTCGGCTCGGGTTCGTCGTTTGGAACTGCGGCTGGCGTCGGCCGTTCTGTTTCCGGTATGAGGGGAAGGGGGAGTTGGTGGCTGATGGCCTCCGTAGTGGACTAACTTTGGCAATAATTCTGGACGACCTCCAGCGAGCTCCGCCTGCGCCTCCTCGGCCGACTTGTATTCCCTAGGACGGGCAGAGCCGGGGGCATGCTGCGATGGCGGCGGTGGGTGACCGGGAGAGGCCAGAGGACCCCTAGCGCTATGCTGGCCGGGGTAGAGGCTGTGTCCGGCGGACTCGGGAGGCGGGGGAAGGCCTTGGCCGAAAACGTCAGTGATAGGAGGTAGACGGTTGTTGGTCTGATTCGCGGGGACATGGTGGATGTGCGAGGTGCTGGAGAGCTTCGAAGGCTGGTTCGTAATATGCCTCGTAAGAGGATGAGGATTATGCATGCCTGTGAAGGTTTGGTTGAGGGGAGCGGATTGGATCACGCGCTCGTTAGCAAACTGCTCGTGAGACGGTGCAACGATAGAGAGGCCGGGCGGGGCCTTATTCCGTCGCGACATGCCGGGGGTCTTGGCGGAGAAGTGGTTGTCCTTGTTGTTCGGGCCGTCACCCTTCGCCGACTGTTGCTGGAGCCTGGATTCGATGATATGGCGCTGTTGCTCTCTGACCGTCATGCTGCGCTGCAGCTGCTCCTTCATGACGGGGTCTTGTGTAACGAAGCCGGGGGAGAGGCAGGCGAGGCCAACATCCTGGATACCAAGGTTGTCTCTCGCAGTTAGCGGGCGAGCGGTGGAAGCTCCGTGGTTTGAGACACCACCCTTGGACAAGTCGAGTTTTCTGGGACGATGGCGAGGGGCGGGAATGTCTGGGGAGGCAGGCTCCTTCTTCACAACGATTGATGGCATCGCGCCGGATCTGGTACTAAATTGTGCAACGCCTACTTAGCAAAACTCTGAGACGAGGTGGGCCGTATAAAGAGACGGCAATCGAAAATTCACGCTAGACAAGAGGAAATTGGATGGAAAGATGCAATAATCATAATAATGAGAAAAAAAGGATGTTGAAGAAGTGAGAATGGGCAGAACACAATACATACGCGCTGGGAGATGATTTGGAGGCTGTGGGCCCTCTGGGGCTTCGAGATCCTCGCTGGTGTTGGGTGGATTTCGCGGCTGTGCGTTGCGCGGAGGGAGACTGTTGTGACGAAGAGGCGGTGGTAGAGGCAGGATGGGCGTCGGAAGAAAAGGACGGCCGATCATGAGGGGCCGGTGAGGGAGCCATGGCGATGGCGGCACTCATGCTGGATCGAGAAAGGATTAAAAGTCCTGAAAAAGGACAGGTAGGATTGCGGGTGGTATTTGGAAGAACGACAAGAGTTTGGCGCGAGAGCCAAGGGCTGTGCTGCCTCAGGGTTGGATTCGAAGGATGGAGATTTGATCGAGCCCCAATGTGACAGGAACTTGGGCCCCTTGCTCGCTAATGGGCTTCGTGTTCCTCCTTTTCCCGGTCGGGTAAGCAACAATAACAATTTGCGGCGGCTATTCACTAGCACAGTGCATGCAGAAAATGCCTTGGAAGCAGTGAGGCCCTCGGTTCGACGATGCGGCAGACAATGGGAGGAAAGAGAAAGTCTGCCCACGAATTCGATCTGGGCTTTGGCAGAAAATGTGGTGACTAATTCTCGTCGGTGTCTCAGAGTCGGCCTCGATCAAATTATCGGCAAGCGTAAATGTCGAGGGATTGAATTCTCGCAAGTGGAGGAATTGTACTTCAGAGGCGCACCGTCTTTGTGGGGTAGGCGAGCGGTCTCTTTGATGCTTGGATGCTCGTGCGTTGCGCTGCGTTGTGGTGCACTAGACAAAATCCGGCCGAGTTGAGGATGTGGTCGGCGAATTGGAGTCGGGAGAGTGAATGCAGGAATTGTCGCGGTATCCCAAAAATTACCTTTCCGTTTAGAAACTGCCCTCAAAATCCAGGGGAAATTTTGTGTATATATATATATATATGGTGACACCTTTTTTCGTCTGACAATGCGAAAGCGAAAGCGCGAAGTTGTTCTTGAGGCTCCTAGAGCAAAGGGTGAAAAAAAGGGTCCCGAGTAAGTTTGACAGAAAAAGGAAGCAGAGACTATGAGACAGGTCAAAAAGCAATGCGATGCAGGTTGTCAACGAGCGAGGTGGCAAAGCAGGCGCCAATTTGAATCAGTCCCAGTGTTCAATGTTGCCGTCCAGCTCTGATGCAGCTCTGATGTTCCTGTGATGCTTTCCTGTTGGCTGCTGGCGTTGGCCGTGTACTTGGAATCGACTGGCTTTGGTGGGACCAGGAAAAGAGAGTTGGTAACAGTTGAAGCCTTGCGAAGATGCTTAGAGAAGAGAAAGCAAAAAAAGAAGGCAGGAACGAAGAAAGAGTAGCAGGTGCAACTCGGGGGTTTTTGGGGCCGGGGGGGTGGGAGGGATTGATATGGTGTTCGAAGGGCCAGAGGGAAGCAGAGAGTTTTAAGGCTCGAACCTCGCGCCTTCCGTCTCCAAGTACGAGGAAGGTACTAGCCGTGCTGCAGACTCTTGATACTTTTGATACTTCATTGGCAAGAAGCCCGTGTAAGTACTAGGTGGGTATCCTCTGAGTTACAGGTAGGTGGGGGAGATACTAAGGTGTACACCGTTCGACACTCTACACGCCCGCACCAGGAAGGAGGGAAGAGGGGCAGTCGAGACGGGTGGGCGATAGTTTGGTGTCGTTTTTATTACCCAAGGGGTAGAGAGGGGGAAGGGATGAGGGGCCTGGGGGAAACAGCGTGGGAGGGGTGTCTGCACGAAAGCGACAGAGGTACTTCGTACTACAAAGTAGACAACACGGAGTAGCGTAGTATCACGCCCTCATGGTGAGGGAAGCGGAAGGGGAAGGAGGCGGAAACTGGGGGGCGATTGGGGAAGGAACGGATGCATCAATCAATCCATGTCTGAAGTACGAGCAAAAGAATTATTTTCAGGTACGAAGTAATAGTCCTTGGAGGCCAGCCAAACCCGTCAGTCGACGAGACTCGAAGTAAAGAGAAAACAGGACAAACTACGCGATAGTGCTAGGGAAGCTCAACTTCTTGGAATTGATGCCCTTGGAATATTGGATATGTAATATTATTAACAGCCAAATACCCCCAGAGCGGCGTGGACAGTACCAATTCAACTTGATCCCGCCTCCCTCATACGAGACGAATATGTGTAGGCATTTGATGTATTGATTGATCTATTGATGTATTGATGTACCCACCACCAGGGGTCAATGTCTGGTGTTTAGAAGGTCTCTGAACTCGTTTGGCTGGTTTGCCTCCCGCGATGAGCAGCTAGATCTATTCTCGCAAAAATCCCATCAAGAGGTGATCTGGACGGCCCACACTCGCCGCAATGATACGAAGTAAGTTGGCGGGTCTAGTGGTTGCATCGGAGTTTTACTCGCGAGTCCATCGCAGCTTGAGTGTTTTAGTTCGAGCTGTCAACTAAGTCCCAAATACCTGCCAGTGCTTCTGAGAGGATGAGCCTTTTTCCAGTGATTCCACTTGCCCGTATCAATGTTCCAATGGAGCGCTCGGGACGATTGGACTACGAGCACTGAGCACTGCCCAGCAAATATTTCACCTGCCATAGATCAATCAATCCTGTCACGTCACTGGATTTGCGTCTCTTGATCATGGATCGGTCGCGTATTGTAGCAGGTCTCGGGCATTATGAGACATGTAGGGCCTTTACCTCGTATGTATGTGACTGCTAGCACCTCGTCTCTAGTATCAGTTTGAGGATCGTGCTCTTCCAGCGCTGGTCTTTCAATTTACGTGTCAGGCTCCAAGTAAGTGACCCTTAAATTATCATTCATGGCGTGTTTTAGGTGCTACAAGTAGCTCGGGGTGTGTTCTAAGTAGGATTTAGCTGCTACAGGTACGTTCCGGATGAACACACAGTCAATGTTCTGTTGCAAATCCCGCTTCCTGACCTACTCCATAGGCCGGCCATCCCCGGTTCTTCGACCCGCAACTCTCGTTTAGCCAGCCTTGCTCAAGACAACTTAAAAGACGAAAATATAACCGTGCACGCCGCCGTTACATGTAGAGAAACGCACAGTCAGTATTTACAAGTAACAAGACAGACCACGCGACAAGTTACGATGACAGCCTATGCCCTCAAAGTAAAGATCATCAAAACCCTAAACCCTCTGAAATGGAAACGGTCAATAAAGCGACTCGCCTAATGGTTTCCGCAATGCTGGTTGGGCCTCGTGGCCTCTCGCCTCATCCGGATATTAAAAGGGCGGTATGATAATACTAGCATCGATTCCAGCCCTTTCTTGGATACACCTGACCCATCCCCACCTACGAAGGACGAACGAGGGTCTTGAGGCAGACACTGCTTGGGAACACGTCGCTCAGAGGTGGGGGGATGCACCATGATTCTCCGCTTTGTTGGTTCGTTTCAACCTCGTCGGTTTCCAACAGACCAAAAGGTACGCTAGGCCAACTAGCCCAGGGGCCTGGGGGCTGCCAGCTAGCGTAGTGTCATGGTGCCG
The DNA here is from genome assembly GCA_002221725.1 of Scedosporium boydii. Taxonomy (NCBI): domain Eukaryota; kingdom Fungi; phylum Ascomycota; class Sordariomycetes; order Microascales; family Microascaceae; genus Scedosporium; species Scedosporium boydii. The sequence goes on from NJFT01000022.1 coordinate 215,493, forward strand.
GAGACCCGTCAACCTTAACAGGCGAAGAGTGATCCAGCCCCCCCTTGTCATTTTACCCCTTCATTGTTTTGCCATGGCTTCAGAACCATTGGAGAGGCATTACTGACGAGGCGACAACTTAATACTTCGTTGGTAGATTTGTCGATTCGTCACCATGCCGAACCCGAATCAGCCTCGGGAGGTATTTTGTTGCTACAAACCGCAATCTTCACCCCAAGTTGATGCTCGGGAGCGGAAGTGCTTTGGGCGATCAATGAGCCCAGGAAATATGGTGCTGCAAGCCTGTAACCATCGAAGCCCATGGGTGGTCCGAGGAGCAACGGCCTCCGATTCACCCCACAAACTCTCAAAACCGGCAACCCAGGTTGAGACGGAAGATCTCAGCGGCGTCCTCGTAAAGATCAGGACCCAAACTCTTGACGGGCTGGAATGTTTGAACAAACACCCAGGTCGATCCCTGGACGAAGATGTTGAGTATCATCCACGATCAGACACCGGACCTCGAGTTGTGCCGCGTCACGAACGTCTGAAATTTTATTTATACAAATATCCAGCATCGGTGCCTGTTTCATTGGAAGACTTGTCTGCTATATCCATGCCTCTGGTGATGTGTCCCGAAATTAGAACCCACGGTAGATGTCATGATATATTGCTGCCTCACCTGAATTGCCAAATTTCCACTTCCACAAGTAGCAAGAATGAGGAAGAAAAGTTATACGAGATTCAATATATTCAACGAGAAGAGACATGGGACTAATCGTCCTTGGTAACTCGCGAGGCATGGAGGGATCACGACTCACCAAAAGAGGATCCGGATGATTCAATCCTCCCATCATGCCGTGCGCTGTGGCCATCTCGACGCTGCGTTATCCCATCTCGCTTCTAAGAATAAACGGAGGAGGTGTCAATATAATCAATATCTGGCAAATGGCTCTGTACCTGCAACCTTGCGGTTGGAAATCCAGAGATGCAATATACCGGTTGATGAAGAGAACAATATACTTCAGAATACCTCATACAACCAGTCGTTTATTTCATGCTGCTATTCTTTTTGTATGTCTGAAGGTGTGTAATTGGCTCCGGACCGAACCTGCTCCGCTATAATTACCCTCTCATCCGTTCAATTACCACTGGGGGTGCAAACATTCGATAGTCGAGATGTAAGGGATTGATCTAGTATCGATCGTCATCGTCGTATTCCTAGCTTCTGAGATGGCACAAAGGATTTGATTCGATCAATTGAAACCGAGAAGACTGGAGTACAAGCGGTGTACATGGCACGCTGAGTTTTTGACCGGACGCCGCTCAGGTGGCAGCCCTTTCTTTGGTCAACCTGAAACCAACCCAGCCTTGGAAAAGCCCAGTCGTGTTCCTCTTCCTTCTCCCACGCCCCCCCTGTCATTTTCCTCTGACTTCCGTTCACGCCCCTTGGCCTGTGCTCTGCTCTGCCCGCTCTTGACTTCCAGCGAAGTATTCCAAGTACTTCGTATGAAGTCGTGGAGATCTCAAGATAGCCAATAGATTTCGAGAGACGCACGACTCGCCAACAGCGCACCTCCTTTTACCGTCCCAAAACCTCGTATCCTTTCAATTTTGCAGCATTATTCATCAAACTACGAAGGTATTGCAGTGTACCCTGGTACTAACGTAGAACATTCACGATGAGGATGTAGGCTACCGCGCCGGCCTATTGGTAAGAAGGCCTAGTTTGCCGCCTGTCTAACCCCAACCAGCAGGAAAGAGGGATGTCGCACCAATGGTGGGTTTTCTATCAGACCAAGGCTTAAGAGAGGAGGCGATGATAGTTTTCCAACATCGGAGCCTCGAACTCTTGGTGTGACAAATAGCGTCATCTATCGAGTCATGGACTCCTTCGTAGTGAGTGCGCTAGACGGCAAGTTACAAAGGAAGCTTCACTAGTCCGTCCCTGCGTAATCTCGAGCAAGCCAACCGCTGATGCACGAATATAGTAGGAAAGAGAGAGCCACTTTGAAAGGAGGCTGAAAACTTGCTGTAGAGACCCTGACATCTTTCAACGGTGCGAGTTGCAAACCGCTAGAGAGTGATTGGATTGGAGGCCACGCTGACTCGATTCTCGTAATGTAACCCACTTAGGAAAAGGAGAAAAGAGATTTGCATCCATTGATCTCTTATGCATCTTGACCCATCGCATTATCTTTCATCTCATGACGCTACACTCTAAGATGGCTGAAGCGTGGCGCAGGAGGGTCCTAGCAAAGATGGCCAGTTACACAAGAAAACCCGGCAGTGATATCGGACTGTCGGGGCGATCTTTCTCTGGGCACCGGATTATTAAGGTGGAAAGGCTCCTCAACCGGCGGCGTGGCTCGAACTAATCTGAGACCTGCCTACCCTGGGAAGTTGGACGGTCCTCGGAGTCTCAAACACCGGGACGACTTCGAGGCAGACTACGTCTTGTGTAGTTGGGAAAAGTACTCACATTTTACGGGGACACGTGCCCAGGGGAACAAATATCAATCAATTGATATATATATTTTTCAGGACGATGGACGATGGACGATGGGTCGACCATGAGCAAATCTTGGACCCCGAGGACAGGGGAGCTGAAGCTCCAATCCGGGGTGATCCAAGCTTCACCCGTCCTTACTTTCAAGATTGGAACTTCTGCCTTTGTCACATGTGGAATTACTTTTGAGCCCCAGCCGACCCGCCGCCGAACTCTGTTTGCAGTCTTAACGGTGAGCAATATTTTCTCTCTGCCCTTGGGATACGCCGTTACATTCGAACAAGGTAATGTTCATTGCCGTTACATTAGAGGACGTCAAGACGCAAGTCACAGCCATTGCGAAAAGAAAAATCTCGTCCCTGGATTTCCAGCAAAAAAGCAAAAGCGAGTCAAAGCCTCATGGGGAAACCCTGCGAAACGCTAGCACAAAACAGGACGGCGAGAAAAAGGGAGGTGCACCAAGGTATCGATCGAGAGTGTTTGAGACCCTTGAACTGGCCCAATCATAACGACGGGGAGGGAGGTTGACATGAAACATGGTGGGCGGCCAAGACCCAATCCACCTGCAAAGGAGCAGCATTACCAGACTCGTGCAAGCCATCAACAACACAATCGAACATCCTGATATCTTCTGGGCTCCAGAGAGCCAGAGAGAGAGAGAGAGAAAAAGAAGAAAAAAAAGGACTCTAATATGTCGTTGCTTCGCTACGACCGCTTTGGCCATGCTTTTTGTCAAAGGTGCAGCCCCTGCTATCAGGCTGTCCCGTCCTGATCTGTCGGAGCCATGGCTTGTTTCTTGTTGCCCCTCAGATCTTTGAACATTCGTGATTTGCATGCCACTGTAGCTCTCACATTGAAGAAACTTACCAGGTCAAGGAATCGTTCGGATTCGGCGACACTTGCCGTTACAATATCAAGTATCCGTTTCCTCTCCGAGAATGGAATCAAACATGCCCTCTATCCTTCGTATTTTGGATCTTGCCATTCGGCGAAATATCCTTCCGGACCCTCTCAAACAAAAGAATCCTCCGAGGCAGAAGGAAAAGGTTAGAAAATGCTACCACATGTCCCGCGACTGAGAGCTCATCCGACTGGCGAATTCCACCCTCCTCGGTGCTTTCTCTGGCGCCATCTTTCCACACCATCTTCTTTTGTTCTGCAGGTTACCGCCCAATGCGCTCCTATTGATTTTCTAATTTGGACGACATTCGGGTGGAAACAGCGTTTAATTGGGACATTCTCGGTCCCCATGCAGTGCCTCAGTGGTCGGTCGGTAATTGTGGTTGCATGTGGTCAGATCCGATGGTTTCTCAGGTAGTAGTTCATGATATTTTATTACCTCCATAGAAAAAAGAAGAAAGGAAAATGTTATCAGATATTGTACAGAGGCGGATCTGATATCTCAGTCGCCAGCTCTCTCGATCTTGATGCTTGGCGGAGATGGAGGGGTTGCGGGTATTTTGGCTTGGGCAGTGGGCATGAATTTGCAGCTGATGACACTTGCGTAGTGCGTCAAGCTAAATGAAAATTCTCACTTTTTTTTTCGAAGCAAGCTTCACTGACATCAATGAATAAGACTGAACTTGATTCAAGTTCTCCCAAACATATTGAAAATAAAATAACCGGACGACTCACCAAATTTCAATACTGCTTTATTCATTTTAATCAAACCCTTCCCCGCGACGAGGCTCAGCTAAGCAATCCAAGAACTTAATTTGAAATATATTTTCATCATCTCCCCCACCATGCCGAGTTCGCAGGCGAACGCTCACGATCGTGAGGATGCTACGATGGCGGATGTGGCCCCTAGCGCCCAGGTAGATGACCAGGAGATGAATGAGGAGACTGAGGAGGAGGAAGAGGAGCTTCCTACCCGAATCAGGATTGTATGACACACTTAGAATCTATCTACATCGATACGTTTTTGACTGACTCGTCACGCTTAGCTCCCTGGCTCTGTGGATAACGCTGCCTCTTTTGAGATCTTGGACGAGGGACACACCCTCGGAAACGCTTTGCGATGGGTCATTATGAAGAAGTGTGTCATACCCCGTTTGCCAAGCTCGGAGTGTCTTGACTACCGTGATGCTGACGCCCCTCGTCTTTAAGCCCTGATGTCGAGTTCTGCGCGTACACTATTCCTCACCCCTCGGAATCCAAGATGAATGTCAGGATCCAGACATATGGTCCGTATATAATCTCTCTTTTGCTCGTCCCGTCCCCCTCTCTCCCATTACAAACTAACTCCCCTGCAGAAGGAACCGCGGTAGACGCCCTGCAAAAGGGGCTTAGGGACCTCGCTGATATCTGCGACGTCGTCTCCGCCGAGTTTACCGAGAAACTGGACGAGTTCAAATCGTCGTAGAACGATGATGACTTCATTCGACAGTTTATAAAGTTTGCAGAGCTATAGGTTAAGAGCACTTGTGTGTACAAAGGGCATTTTGAGAAAATGGGGCGTTCTAGGATGAATTTTATTGCTGGTTGTCTAATAGCATATGTACACGTTGGGACATTCTCCAACTTCAGTTACGACCCTAAAAAGAAAATCGAGTTAGTTTTCCCATCTAGAGGCGATTGTTTTGCAGCGTGTGTCGTACCTCCAAAAACCCCTCGATGAAGCTCGATGGCAACCTGTTGTCACCGCGGAAGTTCTCCGCCTTGAAGTACGACATGACGTGTGTGGTTTGCTTCCAGAAGTTCATCATTTCCTGTGGTCCGATACCGTCAGCGGAGCTCCTCTCTCGAAACCCCTCCATACCCCTAGTTGTAATCGTGTGCGAGACGTCGACAGGGCTAGCTTCGTACCTGGTATTCGGCATTGTTCTTCATAATGAGGACGTCGACAACGGCGAGCTTGTTGACAAACCTGTGCCTCTCAAACTCCTGACGCACCCGGGTTCGGAGAGCGGATACAGGAAGAGGGACATTGTACATGGTTCGGATCTCCGGAGCCTTTGCACAGAACAGACACGTTAGTCACGGCGCCGTATGCCCCGGTCAGGATTGGAAACCAAATATAGCCGAAGACGCTCGGTTTCGGTCGTATATTCTCGAATTCCTCAGAACGTACCGCTCGAATCCAGCTTCGATACGCAGAAAGCACTCGTCGTTTGGCATCGGACCAATTGGCGGCTATCCCGCCTCGTTAGCTTCACAAAAACACAAATGGGAAGTGCCGGAACTCACACTTCCGCGTCATGACCGCGAATTGGGTAGGTGTAATCGCCATGTTGGGCAGGCAATGCTTGTGTTTGTCGGCTTGACGCAATGTCTGATGGATGCACAATGCGACTTTGCACTCGATTGAAGTTGGATCATCGGCTCCCAGGCTATTGGTCACGTGACAATAGCGGAAGGGTGGAGCCTACCAGGAAATCGGATTACTAAAGGGGTGGACTAACGCGACACCAACCTCAAATGTACAAGGCAAACAACGTCACAGGCATAATAACTTCGAACCTCAGCTCAACTTTGCCGCCCCACCAATACTTCTCTCTTCACGATCTTCACGATAACCCTTTGGTTGCTTCAACACTTCAACCAGGCAACTCAACTCTTACCTTTAATCAGGTTCGCGAGATCCTACTCGAAGATGCCTCCAATCCGAACGAGAGCAAAGCGCAAGGCGCCCCCCGAAGGCTTCGACGACATCGAAGATGACCTTCTCATCTTTGCGAACAAGATGAAGGATGCCCAGAACAAGCCTCCTCCACCAGGACCCAAACACCAGGCGCAGTGGGAGATCTTCCAAATTTCTCATCAGAGGAGTCGTTACGTGTACGACCTATACTACGAGAAGGAGGCTATCAGCAAGCAACTGTATGACTGGCTCCTGAAGAACGGTTATGCGGACGCGATGCTCATCGCGAAGTGGAAGAAGCAGGGTTACGAGAAGGTATGCTCTATCCCCTTCGCCGGGGTTGTGTGTTTCGATTTGCGAGAGTCTTTGCTAACTTGACGCGTGGTTCCTAGCTCTGTTGTCTGCGGTGTGTACAAACGAAGGAAACAAACTTCAACTCAACCTGCATATGCCGAGTCCCACGGGCTCAGTTGAAGGACGACCAAGAAATACAATGCGTTAGCTGTGGTTGCCGAGGATGCGCGTCAAGCGATTAAGCGATGTATTGAAAAAAGGGAGATGTTCTTGTCCGCATCTGTTTTTTTGACACGACTCATAACCGGCGTTTGGTGGCATTTTCGGCACATATTATAATTCGAGGAAAGGATTCACGGACTTTGGATGTTAGATACTTTTTGAGAGGTTGACATGGTTTCTCCTGTGGATCATAGTCGAGAGTCGAGACTGACATGCCCGGGATAGAAAGATACCCAACTTTTTTTCTTTTCTTTTTATTGTTCTCGCTATGCTATCTCTTCGAGAAGCCTGCGCGACCACCCCCTCGCCCGAACCGAATATTTGTTGGCACGAACTGTAAGGCAGACATCGCGCCAGTAAGATCCTCCATCTCATCGTCGGGGTCCTTCGGGGACGACTTGTTTTCCTCGCTTGAGGACTTCTTCGCCGGCTGCTTCTTGGTGTCGTTGGAAAGGGGCCCTTCTTTATCCCTGCTGGCCTCCCCAGCGTCTTGAAGACTCGCTCTTCGCCGAGTATCCTTTGGCTGAAAGTTGGCCGAGGATCTCCGTCGACGATGGCCGCCTTCTAAGAGGAGGGATCTTCTCCCGTCGATGCCCTCTTTCGTTAGGGCGAAGAAGAAGTTCTTTGGGTACATGTGCTTGTCAATAAGATGGAGCCTCCGCTTCTGAGGGGTTCTGCATTTTCTCTCACAACCTTCGACGAAGCATGAATACTACAGAGAGGTATTAGGAATCGCACATTACATGAGGATGAGAACAGATTGGAATGAGAAAAAGAAAACGAATAGATTCATGTTTATGAATGTTGACTTACCGTATGTTCTCCTCTGTCCCGTTTTACAGCGACAAAGGCATCGTGACATTCCTCGATATGTACATTCAGCAGATGCTCCGAAGGCATGTTCTTGTCACATTCCAGACATCTATTCAAGTGTGCCTTGTTATAGTGCGTCTCGTACTCCTCATAGGTCCTGAAGGACAGAACGTCTTTGTGAGGGGGCATGGAGCACTTCATAGTGACTGTCGACTCATCGTCCAATACAGCACTGTCGAGGTCCACGAGTTTCGCTGCTGGGGAAGAGCCCTGCTCCACTTCCGGGTCTTGGGCATCCACGCCTGTGCCGTCTTCGGGCTCTCGTAAGCGCTTCATGCCTTTTGAATAATACTAGGGGTTTTCTTCTCTCTTTCTTCTTCTTCTTTTTTCTTTACCCCTGGGTTGTTTGAATAGGGGCGGATGAGATGGAAAATATTTACTTGCTGGAGTGGACAATACGTTTTTCTTTTGTTTCCGAACGGTGGCGGTGAATAAGACTTCCGGCTTCGGCTCCGAGTGACTGTCCGCGAGGATTGGTGAGGGGCTTTGTTGCCGTGCTGTGATGGATGGTTGCCCTGATTCACAACATCAACTGATCTAAGATGCAGAGTTTGTCTGAGGGTGTGTTATGATCGATCTAATACCTGGCAGTCGGGGATGCGGAAGGCCTTCTCCATGTTGTTGGGTTGGGTATCAATAAGGAGGGACAATCGGAATGGAGCTAAAGGGTGACTGCAGTCTGCAGGCAGCAGAAAGAAAGAAGACAGGCAATTATTCCACAGGCTCAATGGAGCAAATGAGTCAATCCATATCCAGATATCCCTGACTGTGGGGTTCGGTTAGACAAAGAAGCAGTGGCTTTGGAGAATTAAGCACAATCAATGCAATCAATCACGAGTTGGAATGTTTCATTGACTGATTGACCCATTGATTGATGCAGGTTCAGCCTTTTAGTGCATTGGACAAAGGAAGCCCACTGGAGGAAGAATGCCTTAGCGCTGTATTCCCCGCTGATTTGTGCATTTGGGCCTGAGCCAGACTGGCCTGGACTGGACATCCGGGCCTGATAAAGTAACAAATGACCTGCGCTGGCCTCGCCTGGCCTGATTCTGCTGGTGACAATTGGATGCTGTTTTCCCACTTCTAACCCATTCTAATTTTAGCCGATTTTACGCCGGAAACTCGGTCGAGGCCTTTTGGAAGGTTCAAACTTGCGCGGCACACGTCGCTGAGAGCTTTCATCATTGTTCACTCATGTCACCAGCACGTCGCCCATCTCCCAACGACCAGCTCTCGAATCCCAAACCGAGCGCCCCGGCATCGCTGCACCCCGGTGTTTCCTCTGTATTCGCAGTTCGCATCAGCTATTCCGAAGCGCCAAGTTTATTCGGACGACCTCGCGACCACAGCTCCGTTGCGTGCTGTGCTTGTGCCTGTGTCGTCGCTAGATCCCTGCTTTCTCCAATGCGATCTTGTTGCAATGCGCCACTATCGCCAGGCCGAGTTGAGCTCATAGAGGAGTCGGGCTCGTATCCTGTGTAGCTCCAGGATCCATTCCATTCGTCATTTTTCTCTCAAGCTTGTTGGAGCTTGCTCTCAGGAAGGTCCTTCTTATTCACATTTTACAGTATGAGGCCAGGGTGTGCAGCAGTCTGTCAGGCTCAAACACAGCACTCACCGTGAAAACCCTCTTTTCCTCCCATTTTTCTTTTCTTTCTAATTCTCTGGCCTCCGACCCGGAGGCCCAATCATCAAGTCCCAACCGCGGTGTTCCTTCAAGTCCGGTCTTCGCCTTTTATTGTTCGCCATGGCTTCCGAAGTAGCCGCAGGCGGACCGGCGGATCTTGCTGGAGTCTGGAAGTACGTCTGAACTCTTACAAGCGCTAACGTTCCCCAAAGGCACTGCTTACTGACTCTCTTTTTCTTTGTTTCTTCTTTCCCTAACAACAGGCATGCTCAGAAGATTTTTAAGATCATCCAGAAGGAAGCCAATAATCTCAAGCGCGGTCCACCCGGTGAGATTAGCGACGCCAAGTGGAAGTCTTTGGAGGATGCAATGAGCCAGTGAGTGAATGCGCGCAGCGGGCACGAACGGCCTGTCTGCCCCTTGGACGTAGTCCTTGTGTGTTTGGCCGTCCGTAGTAACCCGTTCACAGGTACCGTCTTGCTTGCGTTGGGGTTCTATTTAAAGATCTCGAGTTCGCGCAGCAGAACCAAGTTGAGAAGGCTCTCTGGACAAGCCACATCCTCATCAACAATGTCTATCGCAATGTCAGCAAGCGTCTCCCCTCGGATATGAGGGTGAAGATCCGTGCTGTAGAGAGCCGGTACAATAAGTTCATCACCACGTCGCAGCTCTTCTACAAAGGCTACATTCAGCGCCTTTCCATGAGATACAACATCGAGCCTCTGCACCAAATTGCGTCTGCGGTCAAGGTAGAGCGCGGTCCCGGACAGGATTCCATCTCGTCGATAACACCCGAAGTCCAATCCATGATCCTGCTTTCCGTTCAAGAAACCCTGACTTATCTCGGTGACCTATCGCGCTACCGCGCCCAGCTGAAGCCAAATAGTCGGGATAACGAGGCCGCTATCACGTACTACAGCCTGGCCCACGATGTCATCCCAGATCGGGGATTCGCTCTTCATCAGATTGGCGTCACTTATCTTGAAACAGACAAGCACCTAGAAATAGTCTACTATTTCTTCATGTCTCTAGCCCGGAAGACACCCCATCCCAACGCGGAGAAGAACCTGGAAGCCAAACTCAAAACCATCCAGGCTGGCAAGTCGACTATTTCCGGTTCCCAGTCCCCGCAACAGATTCTGGAAGGAAGAGTGGTGCAGCTTCTTGCCCAGTACATGACCAACGCCTCTTTTTCAGGACGCGATGAGCTGGAGCAAACCGTTCTCGCTAGGCTTGAACAATTTTTGCAGTTGGCCCACTCCTCAGACTCTGTTGTCAGGATGGCCATGGTCAACATGACCGCGTACTATTATGCTCAGAAACACCAGGGTAAGTTTTGAAGCTAGTCCCCGCTTAACCCTCCACGGCATCTCACAGTCAGCTAGGGCAAAACCTCGCATTGGCATACACCCTGTCTTTCAATATGCAGTTTCTCCAAACCATTTGCCGAATTATGCGAAGCTACCTCCAGAAAGCCCAGGGCGTAATGCCTGGCGAGATGGAAACGTCGACTTCTCGGATCAGCCAGTTGTACGGCATTTCCCCTGGTGTGGACACTGTTCTCCGCGTCCTGAGGTTGTACTGCTGCTGGCTGTCATCACATGCCAAGGACCTTGCACAGGCGCCCGAAGCCATCCAGTTTATGGTTCAGTCTGCCTGGAAAGACTTTGCCCAGATGGCTACTGACTTATTAACCTATTCGATTTCCGATATTCAGGAGTTTTCCAAACAGAACAACCTCCCGTTTCCTCCAACTGCGCCTTATCTAATGAAGGAGGATGAGGAGGCAGTCTGTTGCTTGTCTATTGGGGACCTTACTTCCGATGTGTACAGGCGTCTCTTTCACTATGGTACCGAAAACAAGCGAAAGCCCACGATTCTTGAATTTGGCGCCGAGGGCGTCAAGCCTCTCGATGAATTTGTCTGCCGTCTTGGTGACTTCGTCGGTGCCGTCCAGCATTTCGCGGAAAGCTCGGCGCTGCCTTTGGGTATCCAAACCACAAGCGACGGACAATGGTCTCTAGTTTACGGGTATCAGGCTGCAGCTGAGTCTTGGAACCAACCCGCTCCCGAAAGCCAGAGCCAGCCCCCCGTTCAACCTTCGAGTCATCATCTTGAGGTGACGCATGCTGGCGTCCCAACTGTGGAGACATATCACTCCCCCCAGCAGCCTACCGAGGTTATGCACGACGACGTTACGTCATTTAGTGGAATGCAGGACGGGCAAGGCCCTGCCCTGAGCCCAAGGTCGCCTGTGGGCTCTACCGCTGCCGCTATGCGGGGTGGCACGTATTCTCCTCTTTCATGGGACTGGTTCTACGAACCTAAGCCGACCGGCGCATGGACAGGTCTAACCAGAGAAGTGTTTGAAAGCCTTCCAACAGAATCCGCACCTACGTCTCGACGCCCGTCAAGCGCCGTAGGTACGGATACGGACAATGACCATCAACGAGAGATGCTCTTGCGTATGCTCCGCTCTGCCTCCCAAGGTACGGGTAAGGAGAGCCCATCATTTGGGCCTGCCGTATCCCCACGAGCTCAGGAATACAGGACCCCCCACCCCGGGCAGGCGTCTGACTACTTATTGCCACAGGCTAGTCCATCGTATCCTTCGAGAGCTTCCATTGACATGGTCGCTGCCCTCGGGATGACTAGCCCACTCCCGGACTTAGCGGCAACAGAGCAGCCCAGCTCATACATGCTTCACAACCAGAATCAAGTGCAGCAACCGCAACAGCCTCAGCAACAGCTACGCCGTGGATCGCATGTGAACCGTGCGCCCCTCTCTCAGCAAGTCCAGCAGCAGATGGCCGCTATGCAAAACCTAGATCACCAAGGCGGTTCTAGACCCCGATCCAGCCGGGGAAATGGCGCCGCTCGAGGTCCTCGGAACCAGGGAGACGGCGGTAGGCATGATGCTTCACGTCTCCTTGATCTGAGAAAGAAGACTGTGAACCGTATTCCACGCGGCATAAACGGGCCGTGAATCGACTTCCGATTTTCAGCGATGTTTTTCTTCTTCTTCTTCGTCTGACATTTGGCCCTTCCTATGCGAGAGTGACTCATTCCTCCGCTTAGCCGCAATGGGCTGCTGCTGTCAAAACCTGAACGGTGAGGCTAACTGGAAAGGTACTTCAGGACAAGCCAGCCGATTAGAGTTGCACTCTAATGTTCAATTCGGCACTCGCGGAGTCTCAGGGCGGGAGACACGGCTGTATAGAACTGGTCACCTAGAATCGGACCCAAATCCGGGATGTGGTTGCCTGCTTCAATGAAGCATTACGCAGAGCCCTGAAGTAACGTCACGAAAGAGGCCATTGAGGTTATCTGGCAGCTTCTAATATTGATGTGCTTTTTGCCAATTTAGTCGCGAGGGAAGCCTTGAGAGAGGAGAGCGAGCGACTATTCAAAGGGGAGAGGTTTCTCTTCTGTTGGCCGGTGCGGAAACCGGCACTTGACGGGAGCCATCAGTTACCCAAGTCTATTCTCTTCTCCATATGTCTCCGAGGGCATATCCTTTCCGTTTTTGGTCATCCTCGTAATGGCCATGCTGGCGATGTACTCCGGGAGAAGATGGAAGCCTTAGTGTGTCCTCTTCCTTCTCCTTTGTTGTTTCTGCGCAGAATTTGGCCACCATTGGTTTTTCATAAACCCTGGAGATTGGAACGCTGCTGGACGGCAGCATTTGCTTAAATAGGTTCTGGCATTTATTGCCATTTCTGCAGTCAATTTGTTTCCCTCTTTTTAAGAACTCGTTTACGCCTCCCTTTTTTGGTCTTCTCTTCGTATTGATGCATTCCTCTTCGCTGAAGAAGGCGTCATTCCCCTATTTCAAGATAGGAATTAATCGAAGTCAATTTGCGATATTAAACCTCAATAAAACAACCTGCCTTGTATAAGGCTTTTACTAGGCGAATGTGTACTGTTGTTGAAACTTTTATTTCGTTCTATTCGTAGTTCTACCTTTCCTCGCAACGCAAGACATGTCCCTCTTTCCAAAGGCGTGAAGTAATAAGTAAAAAAAAAAAAAAAAGAAGAGGAAGAAAGAAAATGGTCCATGCAATAAAAGACAAGACGAGAAGAAGAAACAAAACATAAAAAGAAAACCTCGAGTTACCGAATCGTTTTCCAACGCCAGGCCTATGGACCCCCCCAATGATGGTCTAGTTGATGACGGTACATTGGGAGGGCCGAATTCTTCATTTACGGAACAGGGTATTTATTTGGTGGTTGATTTTCATGACGTTATTTATTTGGGAGAGTAGGTCTGCTTGGGCGTAGGGAACCTAGAAGGAAGGTTAGTATACCCCTTGGAGAATGGTGAGGATAAGAAGGGTTTAACGTACGAAGGACCAAGCTCCTGGATGCTCAAGCGAGCAAGCCACTGGCCCATATCGACAGCAGTCTCAAGCTCCTGGCCCTCAACAAGACCAGCAAGGAAACCACCAGCAAAGGCGTCACCGGCACCATTGGTATCAGTGATCTGGTCCTTCTCGATCTTGTGGACGGGGACCTCGCGGACGGCATCCTCGCCCTGGACGGCGATGAGGGTGGGCTCGGTGCCCTGGGTGACGATGGCGACGCGCTTGCGCTGGGTGTTCTCCTTGGGGAGGTTGGCGAGGTGGATGGCGACGTCCTTGGGTTCCTTGGAGGCGAGGCCGTGGGCTTCGGCGTAGGCGGCGACCTCGGTCTCGTTGCCGATGATGTAGTCCCAGTAGGGGGCGCTGGCGTCGACGACGTCCTTGAAGAATTGGGGGATGAAGGGGGCGGAGAGGTTTACGGCGAAGACCTTGTTGTTGGCGGCGGCGAACTTGCCGAGCTCCATGATGGCAGGGGGGCAGACTGGAACCAGTCTTAGAAACGAAGCACAGGATTAAGTACCCGGTTGGTGTTCTTCAAAAAAAAAAAAAAACTCACCAGTGAAGTGGAAGCCACCGACGTAAAAGATCTCGGCATTCTCAACAAGAGCCCAAATCTCAGGCTTCTTCAAGTGCTCCAAGTCGTACTTGTTGGCGGCATCAAGAGCAGTGCAAAGCGACCTGTTGTGGCCGGTGATGATAGCACCGCACCTACCGGTAGGCTCCTTAGGATCAACGCGGTACTCGACCCTCAGGCCGGCGGCACGGACGGCATCACGGAGGATGGCGGCGTACTTGTCGTCGCCGACGCAGCCGAGGTAGACGACGCTGTTGGGGGGCAGGATGTACTGGGCGCCACGGGCGGAGTTCTGGGCGGCGCCGCCAGCGAGGAGCTTGGCGTCGTAGTTGTTGAGGAGGTCCTCGTAAAGAGGGAGGTGCTTCTCTTCGGCGAGGATGGCGTCGTTGGCCTTGAGGTCGTATTTCTTGAGGAGGGCTTCGTCACCGAAGGCTTGGATGTCTTTTTACGGAGGAGGATGGGAAAAGGCCTCGATGGTTAGCTCTACAGCACTGCCCCTCCTTCGAACTTTTTTCCTCCTCCTCTTTTTTTATCGCCAATTTTTCTCGTTTTTTCCTTTACCCCTCCGTCATCGGAAAAAGGCTCCATTGGGAAAGATTCTTCAAAAACATACCGAGAAGAGGGTTCTCGAGACACAAGAGAGAGTACTCCTTAGCGGGCGCCATTTTCGCAGAGAATTGACCTGTACGACGAGGAGCGGAAGCGGAATAAGATCTGGTGAAGCTGAGGAAAGTTGTCGATGGCGGGGTTGTGGTGGTTGTGCGAGATGGCGGGGTCAAAGCCAAGAAGACCAAGGGCGACGAGTCTGACCGGCAGGGAGAAGAAAGGATCGTCCTGGAGGTACCGACATTGAAGCGTGGGGCTTGAGATGACGGGGTCCGAAGCAGTCTGAGGCTAATACTGGTAGTGAAGGACCTGCTGGAGCTTGCTTGCACTCTTACTGGCTGGCTGGCAATAGCGGCGGCATTTGCGACGCCGGTTGCTGTGCGACCTAGGAGTTGTCTACGGAGTATGTGCGACATTTTGTGGTTGCTGACGGTTTCGGCCTCATCATAGGGCAGAAAAGGGTAAGCTGGGATCTCGCGGGGATTATGATGAGGCCGGCATTATTGGAAGCTGAGAGGGTGGTCGAGTTTGGGTGGTGATTGATTTATAGGTTTATACATTTGGAAGGAGCTTGGATTCCCAGCGTTGGCTTGGGGCCGTTGTCAGTTGGGTTCAATGCTGTCTTGGATCGTATGATCGGCTTGGTACAGGCCTACAGGGGCCAGCCACCCCCCAATCTGATTTGGTCGATTTGATCACTTGAACCTTGATATCCGATCAATTGATCCTGCTGCCGGCGCGGTCCGCTCCATGCTCCATGGAGATGCCATTTCTGGGGGCTCTGACGTCTGATGGAGCGTGTGAACTCGGCAGAATGCAATTGATCATTCATCGATGACTGAATCAAGGCCCCTTTTGACCCAGGCTAAGACCCAACGCATTGCTCACATTGAGCTCGAGGCATTTTGAGCCTTCCTTCGTACTTCGTAGACAGGGCTTGGCTCGGGTGGGAAATGGGACCAAGGACCAACTCGATTCGTCGTCGCACTCTTATCTCCTTAGGCATGTCCAAGTATTCAAGCACCAAGAGAAGAGCTTGGCTCGCAAATTGGACTTGGGATTTGGACATTGGGCGTCACGACATCCCCGAGGCATTGGCATGGAGACTCATGTGTTGCTCTTCTTTTCACATCATCTCGAATGGCAAGAACAAAATGGCATTCAAAACAACACCAAGGCTATTGCTTTGCTTTCAAAGAAAAAAGGTCCGTCAATAATTCTAATATACCAGCCGTCACAACATAAACTTTTTGAGGGGTTTTGCGTGTCTAAGCACCGCGCGTGGCTGGGAATCATGAAATGCCCTTGTACTTTCATCATAACCGAGCTACCAACTATCTGCCCTTTTTTTTGGAAAGTACCCTTTGAAAGATGCTAGCCTGTAAAACACCGTCCCTATGAACCAGGAAAAGCACACCAGCCTTAATCCTTCGTCTTCTGGGTACCGCGGAGCAGACCCGTCCTCCTGGCCGCAATAAGACCGGCCTTCTGTCCCTGGGAAGCGTATCGCGAAATTGTCGAAGCCTTACCGATATGTTGATGGTTACCCTGTAGACGTTGTCAGCATTTATTGACGAGGGAACTTGAGGAGAACGAATGTCATTCGGGGAGTAACGTACACCACCGTGAGGATGGTCGACAGGGTTCATGGCAACACCACGAGTCTTGGGCCAGCTGTTACGCTTGACGGCATACTTATGCTTCGCACGAGAAGCCTCTGTAAGAAGGGGAAGAAACTATCGTTAGCACAAGATCCATATGTGACAGCCCATCCATCTCCAAGAGAAGAGAAAGAAGAAAATAAAATTCTCTTCGACCAATCTCCACCTCCCAAAAACCTCCCGAAAGGTTGATACGTACTCATCAAAGGCTTATCCGTACGACCACCACCGGCAACGATACCAATCATTCCTCGGGAAGAGCTGTGGACGACCTTCTTGGAACCAGAGGGGAGCTTGATGCGGGTCTTGCCCTCATCGGGGTTGTGGCCGATAATGGTAATGTAGTTGCCGGAGGTCCTCGCGAGCCTACCCCTGTCACCAATCTTCTCCTCGACGTTCGTGACGACGGTACCCTCGGGCATACCGCCGAGAGGAAGGACGTTTCCGACGGTAAGAGCGGCGTTCTTTCCGGCGTAGATGAATTGACCAGTGTACATTCCCTCGTTGGCAATGAAGGTCTCGGTGTGGAGCTTGAACTTGTAGGGATCACGGAAAACAACCTTGGCGAGAGGCGCACCACGACCGGGGTCATGGATGATCTCCTTTACGAGGCCCCGGACGTAGCCATGTCGCTCGGCGAAGTCGAGAGATCGGAACTTGGCGGCACCCTTTCGGAGGCGGGTGTTGGCAGCTAGAGAGGCCTTTGTGTGAGCAGGAAAATTTAAAATTTTCTGATTCCCTTCGTTTCTTCTATTTCCGGTTCCTTCAACCCGTCACCCCGCGCGAATTGGAAGATAAATCCTTACTGAAGATGCTGCCGCGACCCTTTCGCTGGTTGCGAATAACTCTACCCATCTCGTCTCGTTATCGGTTCGGACCTGGAAGATGGGGTTCTAATAATCGATTAGGGATCCAGAACACTGCTTCTGTGGATGGCGGAAAATGGAAAAGAAAGAAATGCCGAATTAGCAAAACTTTCTAGAGGGGAAGGACACGCAGTTGTTATATTGGAAGAAGGGTTTGGGTGTGCGTACATACCAGTCGCAGTTCCTGAGCAGATATCTTTCCTATCACCTGTGATGGTGGTGGGAGGGCTTAGAAAATTGGCGTTCGAATCTGATGTATTGACGCTTCCCTGTTCCGGTCTGGGGGCAGCGCACGCAGAAAATTTGTGTGTGGAAACCCTTGTCACGTGAACTGGAATCTGCCGCCGCCCACCTTAAATCCAGCCTTGGTGCCGGATACTTGTGCACGACTGAGGTACTCGGTGAAGACAGCGATGATTGGCTAAAACATGTCCTCTGTGCTATTGTTTCGCTCCGCATGCGCGTTTGGTCAAAGGTTGGACTCTGAAATTCGATTGGGCTCTCATTATCACTGACATAAGATTCGGGCTCGGACCATGGCTCACTCAACGTCGAGAAACGACAGCAATTGCCCCTTCCCCAGATGCTCATCGACGATGAGAAGGCCCGATACATACACGACGCGTCTAAATGACCGCGTAACGTGAGAGCCCTCATGGGCTTCATGAAAGTTGTGTCAACTAATTTTCCTTGTCGCATCGCTGCGTCTATTACGCATGAACATCTCCGCGTGTTACGGATGCATCTTTCCAATCCGAGTCTCTGGGTTTGGAGGAATCTGCGTCGGGATCGTTGATTTGGCCTCGTATTTTGTTGCGAGTGAACATGCAGTTGAAGGGTTGTTTGGCACTCTTTTTTTCTGCCTCGGTCGCATACGCGCGGTCTTAACGTGTCAGGTAAGAAGAAATCGCTCGCTGCATCTCCATCCGAAGCCGGGAAATCCTTGAATGTCATCTACATTTGGTGACTTCTCGCAGCTGTCTCCGGGATCTTTTTTACGGCGTGGTAATCACTTACTACTACCTATGTGAAAAATTGGGCCTCTTTGGGAGGATAATCGGAAGGCTCTGGGCGGGACGGTTTCGGGGTTCGCGCCGTCCCAGTGCCCGTCTCGGGCAGAACAAGTCTCTCCGACCCTCGCACGTTTGGAAAATACTCCAAAGCTGGGCTTTCCACAATGGCAGGGCTATCTATCATGCTTTGGATGATTTTTTTGGAGACGCCTTATTTTGCGTGGATCAAGGTTTTGTCTGCTCCAGGATATCTCCCATTTCCTCGGTATTATGTCGGCTCCGTGTGTCTTTGAAGGCACATCCTGGGGCACGCATCTCAAGGATGGGTCGCCGGATGAAGGATTGGATCAAAGAGATGGGCACCTGGATGATACTACCAGGCAAGCGAGGTGGTCATGTGACTTGAAGCACTCGGAAGAGAGCCAGAGCTTATTGCCGCCCAAGTTGGGCTCACTCAGAATTCTATGGGAAAGCGAATCTCATTCCCAGGGCGTGGTTTCTGGGAGACACACCGAGTTTTATTTGGATATCATAGGTGACGGGTCAAATTCTCTGGAAACAAATGGACGGGATGCGCTTGACCAAGTGGGGAGAAGGGGGGGTTGGTCAGGCCTGCCACCACTCGAAATTGCGCAAGTTGCGGCAGCCCTGCAACAACGCGAATCGCCTCAGTGGTATTCGGTGATGAGACATCTATGGAGAAATTTGGGCCACTTTGGGTTTTGTCGGGATGTGGGAGGGTCGCCTTTTCCCGCCTTTTGGGCGATAAGCATGATCTGCCGCCGCTTTGCATTTTGAATTTGAGCACGGGCGCGGATGGCTCTTAGGTCGCCTACCTTTGTGAGAGACTCAACAATACACTCCAGGTTGCAGGATGGCATCTTTCCAATGGTGGCAAGGAGACTTGAGGATGGAGATGGTTTGCCAGGAGCAATAGCCGTGGGACTCTTTCTCAGATATCCTGGGTTTGATGGCTGTCCTTAGGATGGCGGTCCCTGATGCAGTTGTCAGACAGAAAACTAATTGATGCCTTTAAGCAAGGCTGGACCTATCAGGCTCCTTATGTAGTTTGCGGCTCAAGTGATGTTGAGTGTGATCTAGTCTGTAGTGTGTGCTGGTGCGGGCCAAAATTTGTCCCAGCTTCCTTCCCCCTCAACCTTCTTGCCCTCCACAACCACCACCCCCATCGCCCCTTCCCAGCAAGAACCCGACAAAAAGAACTGTGACAAGTCAAAGGAGCAAACAAAAAATAAATCACAGTCAAGATGGCCAGCGATGATTTCTCTGATTTATCCTCTCTCTCTTCCCTCTCCCCACCACCTCCAAGCGACTCAGAGTCTGAGCTAGAGGTTAAGAAGAAGGGCATCCTCAAGTTCTTTACCAAAGTCTCTAAAGACAAGATGGCAGCTGAAAAAGAGCCATCACCTCCTCCTCGAAAGAGAGAGCCCTCTCCTCCTCATGAACCCCAATTTGCAGATAATCAGGACATTGCTGTGAGTTCACCAGTTTTTTTTTTTCCCCGATCGCGTTGACCTGGTGTGTTCTACGCGAGGTGTCGCGTCTGATGTCATTATACACTGTGCTAACCCACCACCAAGTTCATTGTGATGTTTAGAAACCGATTCGACGACGTCTTCGCCCGATCCCTCCCATCTTTTGGTCCTCAAGAGCTCGAGTTCGATCTCACGGAGACTGTCCCCGGTAGTCGCGCCGAAGCTTTCCTTTGCGCCGTTCTCGGCCTTCTCCTCAACCGCAAGCAAGATGTCAAGTACGCCGATCCCGAACCTCACGCGCTTCCGACAGCAACACCGTCCTTCATTGTCCTATACTGACCAATGTTTCGTTCCTAGGGCGGGACATTATAATCGAGCTTTGGAGGACGCGATTAGCTCGCATAAGAGCCAGTGGCCTCGTCAATGGGACGGCAAGAGTCCTCTCTCGGGCGGCGGCACTTTTGCCTCGATGACTGCGACCGAACGCGTATGTTTCCTTTACGTGGATTATATGCATCTATATCTGGTCGCATTGGCTAACTTTTGCGGCTTCTCGTTCAGCTCACTCTCCTACGCACCCTCATACTTTGGGCTATGGGATCATCTGAAGCGATCCGGGCCATTCTTGCGAAGTCCTACAAGCAGAATCGACACGAGGATGATTTGAACCAGCCCCTTTCCGTGCAGCCCTGGGGTTCGGATAGTGATAAGAGGCGTTACTACCTAATCGAGGGTCGCGACCACACCTCGTTCCGCGTGTATCGCGAGAGCAATCCCGCTGGGTTCAAGCGCACCTGGTGGAGCGTCGCCGACAGCATTGAGTCGATCACCGCTCTTGCCGATAAGTTGGAGAATGAAGATGGTGGCCCCAAGGCGAAGCGCCTTAGCCAGGGTATCCAGCAGGCGATCCCCCGCCTTCAGGAGAGCGAGGAGGTAAGTTGGAATTGATCCTTACCCCTTGTATTGGCTTTGGAGCTGATACTAACATCTATGCAGAAACGGCGCCGCCGCGAGTACCGACAGCGAACGAAGGAGCGATTCCGACGACCGGAGCCCGGATTCTCCCTTTACGAGGGCCGTACCCGTGGCAAGCGTGTCAAGTATACGTACTCGGACGACGAAGATGAGGTGTTTAGCGATTACAACGTCCGGCGATCTAGTCGGAATACCAGGAACAGTACTCCCGCCGAGAACGGATCTGCTACGACGCAGAGTGGCCGTCAAGTGCGGCCTCCTACTCGTTTGCATCCCGATACCGGCAGTGCTGGAGGAAGTGTTCTTGGAGATACGTCCGACACGAACTCGAGGCAGGAAGACCTTGGACGAGCGAGCGGCCGTCCCCGACGCGCTGCCGCTGCCAATGGCTGGGCGGATCAGGGATCTCGGCGCAACGGTGATGCGGAAGAGGAAGCTGAGACGAGCTCTCCCGATCTTGGAGATGATGAAAGTGACGAGGAACATATTCCTGAAGAGTCGAACGATGAGGATGAGTTCAATGAGGATGAAGAGCTCCTTGATGAAGATCTTGATGTTGAAGATGCCAAGAGCCTTGTTGTCAAGGTTTCGGTCAACGGTTCCAAGCTCAAGGGTGTGACTGCCAAAGGATTGCCCACCCCTTCTGCCGAGCCAGCCGCAACCACGTCAACCCAAGGAGGACCTGAGGTTATCATGAACGATGCACCTGCTCCCTCAACCACGGAAGCGCCGGAGAAGCAAGCGCGCTCCTCCATCATTGAGTCAGCTGCTAAAGGAAACTCTGAGACCGCTACCTCCCTCCCTCCTGTACTGGCGCCTACTCCACTGGCTCTTAGAGGAAGCCCGGAGAAGCCACAGAATGCCCCCCGCTCCATCGATATCGGAGCCCAGTTGTGAGGACGTTCTATAACCAACGACCACCTCTCTCAACAAGAAAAACGAAAACTACTAATGAAAGAAACGACAAACGCTGGAGGAGCTTTTCTCTTATCTGATGTCATGGTCGGTTGAATGTACGGCAGGTTGGTTGGCATGTTTTGTTTGTATCGGCGTTTAGGATCAAAAGTGTAGATGGCACCCGGCCTCATAGATATCACTTGTGTATATCGAGGGAGGTGATACATGAGGGCAATTTTCTTATTCAGAACATGCTACATGCTCCTCCCAGACTCTTCTTGTTACGCTCTTTTTTTTTCGACATTGACATAGTCTTTTGGGAGCAGGATTTAGCCAATGGACTAACAGTCTTGGGTTTTGTGGATGAGCCTCCCGTCGAGCCCAGTACACACAAAGGCGTTATGAAAACGAGCAATGGTTTGATACATGGATGTGCAGTGCAGGTTGCTGGAGTAAAGTAAGATACGTAGAACTGGGGCGGTCTGAGTCTTCCTGAAGACTACAGGACGAGGCCTTCTTCCGTTTGTTTGTTGGCATGGGTTGATAGGGCAAACAACGTTTTGTAGATTACATGTATTTTTCACGATATGATATGAACGCCCAAGCCTCTAGGAGCGGTGTATCGTGATCTACCTGGCACTTTAGATAGCCTTCAGCCCGTTTATCCTAGGCGCAGGGGGAATCCTCCAGTTATTTACACCATACCACCAGCGCCTGACCCTGGCTCCAACACTGTTCCCATGTACCCTAGCATTTCGGTTCCACGCTTGCCACCCGCAGAGTGTAAGGTTCCATAGGAATCCTTGGAGAAGGGGGAAAGCAACCTAGGAACATCTTGTGTTAGCAAAAAAGCCTATCCTGCCCTCGGCATAGGTCTAGAATCGCAAGTTATAGGGCCGTACCTGATCCTTAACGGTGATGAAGACAACCTCCCACCACGTCTCGGCCTTGGATATACTATGAAGATAGCTCTGTTCGAATCTGAGGTCGGGGATGGGAGGGAACGGCTTGGCCTGGGGCTTCTGGATGGCGTAGGTCGTGTCGTCGTCCTCCGAGTCGGAGTCGACGCCGAGGGAGGCGGGCGAGCGCTTGGACGGGTTTATGTCATGGCGAGGGTCGGGGTTTCGCCTTAGGTGGGCCGTCTGGAAGGATTCGGCCGCTTGCGTCGCGAAGGAGCTCATTGTGATTTTTGGCGGAACCCTTCCCGAGGTTTGGTTGTTGGGGGGGATATCAATTGACGCGAGGTGTGCTCGGCACTGGACCTGAGTTCCGAAGTATGACGATGATGGTGCTGCCGCGGATACTCCTGGATAATTATACTGTGCTAAATGTAGTTTTATACTGTAGGAACGTCGCTGGATGCTGTGCGCATAATACACAGGTACAACTCCCTGGCACCTGCTGGATCCAAGTCGCTATGTATAAATCACGTGGGTTGTTAGTAAACATTCCAAGATCTGCTGAAACAAGAACAGTCAGACCTGACTTGGCTGGCCCACTGAGGCTGCATTTTAGGCAGGAACCCCCCTGTCCCCTCCAAGGTTTAGTGATTACGGCCTATTTTTCCAGACTTGGAATTGTTTTCCAAGAAAAGCCCAAACTCTCGGGTGCAACTTGTTGACTCCCAAACCTTTTTTTCTTCTTCTTCCCTCTCACCCTTCTAACCCAAGAAGCTCGATCCACGTCAAGAACAGAGTCGAGTTTTCGAGCAAGGACAACGAGAGAGGAAACACCGCCAACATGAGCGACGCCCAAGCTAGCGACGCTGAGAAGAACGTAAGTGGTTCAATGTTGCTACTTGTCTTTTTTCGCGGGTCGAACCCCCGCTGTGCAGCATCGAGGCACATTCCCTTTTTCGCTGCGGTGGACGTGTTGATACCCCTCCCCGCACTTTTTTTTTTCGGCCATCGATCACGGGCACTGGAAGAGCCTCGAGATCAGAACCAGACCAGCCTCGCATCTGGAATGTTTAGTTACTTACTATTAGTAGATTGAGATATGGAAGGTGAAGAAGCTGATTAAACGCCTCGAGGCGGCTCGTGGCAATGGTACCAGCATGATTTCTCTCATCATTCGTATGTGGTTAACCCTGGCCCTTTTTTTTGTCCGCATCTTCCTACCCCGCCAAAAACAATGTCTGGGATCTCAAAGGGCCATCATGTGTTGTTAACAAATCTTGCCTGCAGCCCCAAAGGATCAGGTTTCCCGTGCAGCCAAAATGCTGGCTGAAGAATACGTAAGTTGCAATCTTATTCTCTGCTTTTCCCTCTTGTCTTGAGTTCCTCTGTGTGTGTATGCATGTCTCATCTAACTTGCATTGTGCTGCTGCGATAGGGTACTGCATCCAACATCAAGTCACGAGTCAACCGACAGTCTGTGCTCTCGGCCATTACCTCGACCCAGCAGCGTCTTAAGCTCTACAACAAGGTGCCTCCCAATGGCTTGGTCGTCTACTGTGGTGAAATTCTCACTGCCGAGGGCAAGGAGCGAAAGGTCAACATTGACTTCGAGCCCTTCAAGCCCATCAACACGTCCCTGTACCTCTGCGACAACAAGTTCCACACGGAGGCCCTCGCCGAGCTGCTCGAGTCCGACCAGAAGTTCGGTTTCATCATCATGGACGGTAACGGCGCCCTCTTCGGTACCCTGAGCGGAAACACCCGTGAGGTCGTTCACAAGTTCTCGGTCGATCTCCCCAAGAAGCACGGCCGTGGTGGTCAGTCCGCGCTGCGTTTCGCCCGTCTTCGAGAGGAGAAGCGACACAACTACGTCCGCAAGGTCGCCGAGTTGGCGGTGCAGAACTTCATCACCAACGACAAGGTCAACGTTGCCGGTATCATCCTTGCTGGTTCGGCCGACTTCAAGAACGACCTCAACGCCTCGGACATGTTCGACAACCGATTGCAGGCCAAGGTCATCAAGGTTGTTGACGTGTCGTACGGTGGCGAGAACGGCTTCAACCAGGCCATCGAGCTGTCCGCTGAGACTCTTGGCAACGTCAAGTTTATCCAGGAGAAGAAGCTCATCGGCAAGTACTTTGAGGAGATTTCGCAGGATACCGGCCGTGTCTGCTTCGGTATCGAGGATACCCTCAAGGCCTTGGACCTCGGTGCTGTCGAGACCCTGATAGTGTTTGAGAGTCTCGAGATCACCCGCTGGGTCCTCAAGGACAGCCATGGAAGCGAGATTATACTTCACACCACCAAAGAGCAGGAACAGAGCAACCGCGAGAAGTTCGTGGACAAGGAGACGGGCCAGGAGATGGAAGTCACCTCGCAGGAATCGTTCCTCGAGTGGATTGCCGAACACTACCGCGACTTCGGTACGACTCTCGAGTTCGTGTCAGACAGGTCGACGGAGGGCAACCAGTTCGTCAAGGGCTTCGGTGGTGTGGGCGGCATCCTGCGCTACAAGGTCAACTTTGAGCAGCTGGCCGACCTCGACGAGGATGATGATGACTTTTACGACGATTGACCAGAGGATTCCCTCGTGCAGGACGAGGGATTGGCTCAGGCTCGAACATTCGAAAGCGAGGCAGCGAGGCACTCCGGGCCCCAGACCCCGATGACATCGACCCCACGCTCCGCTCAAGCAGGGCACCGCCAGGTTCCAGGGAATAGGTTCGGCGGGTCGCAGTGGCGCAACAATCATCAGGTCCATCGGCCCAGCCCGCTTCGCAGCGTCATGTCGACGACTTGAGCTACGAATTAAGATAAGCCAGGGTAAGTCGCTTTGTTCCCATTTCCCTTCCTCTAGAACGGCAGACTTCTAACATGGCGAAATCAGACGGCGGAGAAGTTGCGATGCACCGGGTCGTACTGCGCTAGCCTAGCGATAAGAGAGACAGAGAGATTGTTAGCGATGAGTGGAAGAACGGTTAAGCTTTAGCCGGTCAAGAATCCAAAACTTGCGTTCCTACACTCCTCAATAGATATTATTTGCTTTTTTTACACTTTTTTTTTCTTTTCTTCGTATTCTTCCTGTGCAATTTTTAGCGATGCATTTCAGTAGTGGTGGAATTGATGATGCGTCGGTCTCGGTTCCTCAAGATGGCTGCCGGATCGGCCGTCTTCTGGACGGGGCCAGCCGCCTTGAATGTAGATTCCCCGCATATTCCAGGTGCACTATACCGGATGCATCATTTGGGTTGTAAGAAGCGTTCTTTTTCAGGAGTTGTGTTGCTTGATTTTTCTGGCCTTGATCATGGATGTGGGGTTGAGATTAGATCAAGCGATGCGAGACCCTTGTTTTCTGCAGTTTCTTGCTTCCGGCTTTCGGAGCTGTGATCATTGCTTGACCTCGGAAATTCTCGCCTAATAAAGGCTCAAGCTCCAAGTTGACTACTTCATAATATATCAAGCAGCGAAACCATCCTTCATCATCAGAGACTGTATCCCCGCTACTCTGTAAATTTAACTTCATCGATTCTACAATTATACTCTAATACTTCATCTCACCCCGAGTTTTCACTTCGACCATGACCAGCTCCATCCAGCAATTCATCACAAGCGCCAAGGCGCGTCCACCCAGACTCATCCGCGACTACCTCTCACCCACAAACTCCCACCTCCTCAGCCTCCTCCTCGCCGACGTCCTCCCCCAATCCTGCTACCCCTACCCCCTCGCCTCCGCCTCCCCAAACCCCCTAAACTCCACGACCCCCCACCTCGCCGGCTCCAAGAGCCTTCCCCCCTTGCCCAACCTCCCCCCCTGGGGCAAGCCCCTACCTCTGGGCCACCACCTCGTGTACTTCCCACTGCAGGCTCGACCTTCCGAGCTAGCGTGGGACGGGGCCGACAACGACCATGCGCCGGGGGCGCCGTACGTGAAGCGCATGTGGGCGGGCGGGAAGATGACATTTAGGGAGGGTTGGGAGGATGTGCTGAAGGTGGATGGACGGCCGGTTGTTGCGTTTGAGGAGATTGGGGATGCGAGGGTCGTTGAGAGGGGTGGGGAGGGGAATGGGATGGTAGTTATGGATTTGAAGAGGGGGTACGGTGTTGAAGGGGATGGAGGGGTGGCGATTGAGGAGGTTAGGCGGTTGGTGTTTCTGCAGGGAGAGGGGGCCAAGAAGCCTCCCATGAAGGGTGAGTTTCTCCTGGGAGTGGTTTTGTATGGACATGCTAACGACAGAGCCGCAGCCAAGGAAAAGCCCGACTACTCGGTCACCTTGACTCCCTCGCCATCTCTCCTCTTCAACTTCTCGGCACTAACGTACAACGCTCACCGCATCCACATCGACCCCGAGTACGCGCGGTCCGAAAACCATCCCGCTATGCTCTTCCACGGACCGTTTAGCGTCGTGGTTGCGCTGACGGTGCTCAACTCGCAGTTGGCACGTGGAGAGTCCGTCGAAGTGTACGACTACAGGAACTTTAGGCCGCTGTACGTCGACCAGCCCTTGACTGTCTGTGTAAGGAGGATTAGCGGCGCCGATGGACAGGGAGGGAAGGGAAGCTGGGATGTTTGGATTGAGGGCACGGACGGGGGCATCTCTGTTCGTGGTACGGTGACGACTGCGTTCCGCGGCGAGGCATCGAAGCTGTGAGAATGATGGGGGAGGGCGAGGAAAGGGGACGCTTTGGAAACCAGGATTCGAGCGGTTTTGAGGGTTAGAAGCAGGCGCTAAAGCGAAGGCTACTTGCTAAAGAAGGCATATGGCCTAGAGGTGTGACGAGGCTTAGTGCGCAAAAACGCGATGGCTAAAAGACATCATGGGAACAAGTGAGCCTTCCTGACATATGATTTTCTGATTCCAACGATGTTAGCAAGTCGGACAGCCAGTTCAGTCAGAGACACCTCGAGAATACAGCATTAACTCTTGCCATTTGGTTTTCTTTTGCCATTGAATACTTCTTATTCACCTTTTGCAAATTTATTCTATTCCCCTTTCTCCCTTGAGATCCATCTCATCACACACATCTTTACCTCCCCATCAAAGGAGTCATCACTACTTCATCACTACTCATCACCAAAAACGGCCTGTACCGATGTTCCTAAGCCAGAGATTCATCACCTCCACAATGGAGAACATTGCCATGAGAACCCGGAGCCTCAGCATCCTCAATGACTCCTGCCACTCATTAATCGACTTCGGCCGGCTTAAGGACACCGGCGAAGGCTACTGGCCCCTCCGCAACCCCCACGCGCCCCCTTATGAGCACCAAAGCGATCTGCACTTCTGCATCCCCAAGGCCTTCGATACGCCCCAACTCCTCGAGTTCTGCTTCGGCATCAACGAGCACACGGCCCGCGAGCTCTTCCACATCCTGTGCTCCCGGCTCTGCGCCGCCAGCAAGCCTCGTCCCCCCATGTCTCTGTACGAGTGCGCCGAGATGCTGGTCACGGCTCGCGAGATACTCCGGACTATGCTTGAGCAGAGGAAGAGCAGCCCTTGGCTCCAGGGTGACTCGGTTATCGCTTCGACCGAGTTTGAGAGCGATTTGAAGCGTCTCGGTGTTGTTGGTGGAGTGCGATACACTTTCGAGCTTAAGTCGAGACGGAAGAATTATCAGAACTCCGATCCGGTTTCGATGATGATCAACTATGCCGTGCATAAGTGGGATTTTCTCCTCGATTTGAACGATTTCGCCTTGAAATTGCAGTATTATGACGGCTCTCGTGAGTCTGGTGCTGATCAGCTGCTTCTCAGAGAGCCTCAGTCCCTGGCCGGTGTTGGCCTAGGCACCCGGCCGGTTTTTTCGGACGAGCTTCGTCTTACCATGCAGAAGACTCGCATCTCGGATGAGATCGACCCTGTTCCCGAGTGGACGGGCGGTTCCTCCTCTCGGCCTTACAGGCAGACACCTGACAACAACACCAACGTCCAGGAGCACAATCACAACCGTGGAATGACGCCCAATGGCGGCGCCGTCGACCCACGAGCCTCTATGCACAACCCGCATTCTCAGGCCCAGCAATTGGCCATCCTTCAGCATGTGAATCTTGGAAACAACGGATGGGCCGCCAACGCGTCTCACCAGTTTTCACATGCGAATGTCATCGCTAGCATGAGCGGACCTCCTAGCGCGGAGTATCTCACGCAGCCGCCTTCGGTGATGGCTGAAGTTCCTGGGACGCACTCTTTCGCGCCGACGCCTCTCGGCCTGCCTCTCGGCCAAGATCATGGCGTTTCTCAGTATAACGACGCTGGCAACGTTGCTCAGAACGGAAGTCTGGGCGGAAACCCTCTATATAACTCCAACGCCAGCCCTTTTGGCGCTGCTCAGTATATGCCTGGCACCCGAGCTTATTATATTCCTGAGCGCAACGCTCAAAGCAGCTCTCAGCACGCACCTCAACCTCGATATAACTCTCAGTACATCTCTCAGTCTCAGTATAACTCGCAGCAGAACCATCAGCAGAACTCTGAGCACATCCCTCAGCCCGAGAACAGCTCTCATCAGGTCCCTCAGCCTCAGTACAACTCTCACTACATCCCTCAGTCCACCCCTCGCCCCGACCCCCGCAACGAGCCCGGAAACGTGCCCCGCACCTCCTCCATCCAGCTCACCAACGCCGCTCAGTCAAGCGAGCTCGGCATGCAGAGGATGCTTCAGCATTTCCGCAGCATGCAGGTGGATTCCCGGGACATGGGCAACGATGAGTCCGAGTGTTGAAAGGAAAACAATGAAACCCGAAAAAGAAAAAAAGTCTAAAAATAAAATCGGAAAAAAAAAAAAAAAAAATACGGTCAGATACACAGGCACCACCAACCAAGGTCACTCATTTTCTGTGTTTATCCGCTTCCAAGATTGGTAGATTTGGAGCCCTATATGGCTTAGCCCAAGATCATCTTTTGCTTTCCACGGTGTTTTCTTCTTGGTCTTGTTTGCCAACACGATTCTACACGTGGTTTCTTTTGGCCTTGACGGACATAGGCTAGCGAGGGTGGCCATGAGGGCTTGGATCTTGTTCTTGGAAGGTCTCACGAGTTCACGATGTTACGTCCACGTTTACTATTCTTCTTTAAGGTTCTGATGTTCGTTACGGACAGGGTGGGTTCTTGGTCTTGGTACCGAGTTCCCCTAGGCAGAACTATATTTGTCTTCAGGTCGTCTTCTTTTATTTAGTGCCTTTTCGAGGTCATATAGATAACCCCAAGGAAGGACTTCAATGGCCACAAAAGTTTCATCAAAAAGCACGCATTCGATCGAGTGTGATATATATGTATGTACTCTTCGAGTCTCAAGTGCACCAAAATCTCGCGGTTTTGATTCTTCTTCGTTTTGGAGAATTCTTGACTGTAAATAATAACTTGAAAACAAGTCAAGACCCATGGACCCCATGCGCCGTGAAAAAAGAGGAGGCAAGGCGGAGGCGACGATCGGACTATATAGTCTACACTCTTAACTTCATACAGACCTTGCTTCTTCGCATTGTAACCTCCCTTCCTTCGTGTCTTTTTTTTTTAAAAAAGAAAAACCAAATCAAAACGCCCATAAACTTCATAAACTCATAAAAGCATCTTACGCATCCAAAGGAAGGCTCTCAAGCCTATCAATCAACACCTGGATATCCATGTGATAATGCGGCGGAGCGTTCTCCTCGCCGCCAGTCTTCTCCCTCAACGTCTTCGCAACGCCAATCATGGGCTGGACGTACCGCTCTCCAACGGCAGCCGCCATTCCCTCGGGCACCAAATGCCGGAAATCTTTGCCAGCAAATAAGAAGTAGGCAAAATTGGCTACCTGCAGGTGGAAAGGGTGATTCTCGGCCCAGAACTCGATGAGCTCATCGGCTTCCGCATCGTTGAGGTGTCCGAGGCTCGGGAATAGCGTGTACTGGAAGGACTCGATGCATTCTGGTGTTGAAAAGACGTTATCGGCCTTTTCCTTGGAGGCGTGGATGAGTTCCTCGCGGAGCCAGGTTACCGCACACGCCTGGAGGGACGAGAACATGCAGTTCTCTAGCAGGTCGTCGAGGATCTTGAGGCGGTCCTCGTCGTCGGGGTCGGCATGGAGTATTTGGCCTGCCAGCGTAGTAGCGGCATTTCGAATTTGTAGGGAGCGGTGGAATACGGCACACAAGGTAAGGTAGTGGTGGAAGGTCATAAACGCCGGCTTCTCGGTCTGGCCGTCAGCGACGATGCGATTATTTTCGTGCAGCCAGGATCCCAGAACAAGTAGGGACTCGATGACTCCGGGATTCTCGATAATCTTGGCTTGGGCGTCTTCACCGAGGTAGCGATGTACCATGTCATACAGATCGGGGAAGACGTGCATTTCAGGCTTGACGAAATCGCTGTCAAAGACCTCGGAGGCGAAGACCCAGTAGGCCGTCAGGCACCAAAAACCTGTCGTGGACAGTTTTATTTGGTGCGGATTCTCGGAATCGGGCTCAGTGGCCAGCGGATCGGGTTGGATCGGCGCTGTGCAAAGTTCGGCAATCCTATTGGGTTTGAGGTTTGCGAGCCCGAGATCTCCGGCAAGGCCCTGAAAGAGGGATTAGAACCCACGCAAGTATAGAACTAAGGAAACAAGAGAAAGGGGGGCGGAGGGGAGACTTAAAAAAATAAAATAAAAATAAAACAGGAATAAGAAGTGGTCATACCGCTAATTGCCCCAGAAGCGCATCTCGGGCGAGGAGATCCGGGTCATCCCTGAAGGCCTGCATGACTGTTTTCCGGCCAGGAACAATCTTATGCGGGTTATAAAATTCAACGAGCCTAGACGCCCATCCAATCTCGTTGGAGTTCACAAAGGCTTCAAACACGCATGTTATAAAGCTCTGTAGAAGCCTGGACATGAGATCCTCCTCCACCGGATCTTGCGCTTCCGCTTCGGGGTCGGGAGCATTCTTAGAGGGATCGTTAGCCTGAAATGGAGTCCCGAGGGTGGTGCTAGATTTGCGTGAAGGCAAAGGCGGACGCGCAAAAACGGAAACGGCGCGAACGAAGCTAATGACGGCGGCAGTCTCCTCGCGGTTCGGGGTATAACATTGAAGTACGGCCTGGAGAGTCGTGTGGAGGAAGCGAGATGGCCGGCGGACTTTAAGGCGTTTGTGAAGAATCCCAAGCATGCCGAGGAGAGTGATGAACTTGGACGACGCGCTCGGGGCGTCCGGACTAATAGCTTCCCTTTCCTCGGAACCCTCGGCGTCTTTCCTATCCGAGCTGAGATCTCCGTCCTGGTCATCCTCAACCTCTTCGACGGCCGTTTTCTCCAGCACCTCCAAGGCTTTAAGAATCACCTCTCGCGGGTTTCCCAGCCGGGCCACAGTTTCCAGACATTCCTCACTGCCGGGAACGTTGATCAGCATGTCAACTAGGTCCCATCCAATAAGCGTCGTAAGCTCGGCATCCTGCAGGATTTCAAGAAGGGCGGGTAACAGCTCGGGGGACATGTGCTGGTCGAGAAGGGCGAGGTAGGTAAAGGCGTCAGTAGCGGGAGGGCGGGCCTCCTGGAGGCGGCGGACGACCTCGTCGGCAGGCAGATGTTCTCCCATGGCGACGGGATGTCGATGTCAATGACGACGACGACAATGACGGGGGAGTCTAATGAAAGTTGAAGAAAAGAGTGCTTTGGAGATGGTACAGAGAGAATCAAAACAAACCCAAAAGAAAGACGGACAGAACCAAAGAGAGATGTTTATTCAGGAAAGGTTTAGTTCGTAGGTTGTAGGCATATCTCAGGGAGTCTTGTTTGTGTGAAGGAAGCGTTGAGATGCATTGATGGAACTGGCGATGCATTGACAGGCTGCGTCATAGGCAAGACTGAGATGGACATTAGTAGACAAGAGAGATACTTGAAGTGAGTATATAATACTGTGTACTTAAAAGGTACTATTAAGTACAACTGATTGATATAGTGTACACTGAAACCCTCCAACTTCGATTCAACCCAAGGCGGGGGAGGGGCAACTTTTAGAGCTTTGCTACTGGTTGATTCTCAGCCTGGCAGAGGCGCAGGGGCAGCTTGGGGCAGCTTGGGGCCACTTGGGGAGGGCCTGAGCTCACATTTGGGGGTGGCAGCCCACTACAGCTGGAGCCAGGCAGCGCTGAGAAACCCACATCCCATGCTAACGAGAAGGGAAAGAGCTGAGCACAGAGCACAGAGCAGCCAGTCTCTTCAAGGATATTGTCGGGCATTATCCAACTTCTTATGGATGTCCTGTCGTGTGCTGCCTCCACCAAACCGGGCCACGAAAGTCGAACCAATTCCAGCCAGCTTCGAGTTGCGGTGACCTCAAACATGCCCAAGGGCCAACACACAACTTGACTCGGACAGACACACAGCTTGACCACACTCTGCTGTCTTGCTGTCTTGCATCGCTACGAAGTAGTTGTGGCATGGCTGGCCACCAATCCCTTGCCGACATTTACCGCTCTTCTGCCACAAGGGTCTGCCAACCACCCTCCTTCATCCAATCCCTGCCGCGCCAGCCGTAAGCCGGCCCAAGATTTAAGATTCGAGGCCATCAGCCTGTCACCGATACTCACCGACGGCGGCCCTGCAGTCTTTAAGGCTTGAACGTTAACCCAGCCTGAAGCTGCCTAGCTGCCCCTCACTAAAGCCGTTGCGCAACCCGGTCAATTATCGTCCTAACTCTTTGTCCAGGGTTCTCAACTCGACGCTGCCAGGCCCAGGAACATAAACCTCTATTCTGCATTCACTGAGAGAGGCTGTGGGATTCTACAAAGGTAGGATCCTAGGATTCTGGAACGCGGGAACTCGGGAACTCTGGACCGACTCATCTCACCTCACACCAACAGGCAACAGGCACGAGGCACGAGGGCAGGAAGGATCACGACCGCTTCCTACTTCCTTCTCATTCTCATTCTCACCTCCAACACTAACGGGTTCTCCGGTGACCAAGGAGGTTGGGGCACTGATTTAAGCAATTCCCTGAACTCAATTACATCTTTCCCCTTGTTCTCTCCCTTCGAGGATTTCCCCCCCCCCCCCCGCCCCCCCCCCCCCCCCCCCCCCCAGCTCCGTTGGGCTCGTCCCACTTTCAACCTCACGCGGCAATGCGATGTGCAGAGCCCCTGACACTCACCAAAGACATTTGGAGTACTCCATCGCCAATACTTGAGATCCAGGAAAAGAGCCCACCTCTGAAAATGCCTACCAATCTCGCCACGCTCCCTCCCGAGCTTCGGCAGACCATTCTTTTCTTCTTAATCGAGGAGTGTCTCAGTGCCCCGAAGTCGACTCATTACACATCTCCGGGATTGGCACCCTACACCACCGTTTGCCGAGAATGGCAAGAAATCATCGAGCGCCAAACCTTCTCCGACCTCTACCTCTGCCTTGACAGGTTGGATGAATTTGAAGAGTTCGTCGTCGGCATGAGGCGCCGTCGCCTGCGGAGCATTTTACTACACATCCGAGCCCCGGAGTATGCTTGCGATCCATGTACCCAGAAGGAGTCTTTTGACGACAAGAGGCGAATCAATGACATCTTTACCGAGACTCTGACCCGCCTCTTTGCGCTGATGAATACGTGGCCGGAGGAGGGCGTAGTCCCCGGTGGCATCCGGCTAGATTTGTCCGTTTCCAGCCCCAGCGACCTAAGGAACGTCGGCTTGGCCCTCTGGCAGAAGCGCAGGTGGAACACTCGAGACATTGGAGAGAGGCGTTTCGCTGATTCGGCTGTCGACTTCGTCGGCCAGGATGACGAGCGGCGCGTAGTGGGCCTGCTGAAGCCCGTTTATTCTATTACCAAATTTGTATCAGAGGGCCTTCATCGCCGCGCCGTCATGCCTGCCGCATATGCCGAGATCATATCTGCCTTGCCTAATTTGCGCGAGGCATATCTGAACATTATGAAGGAGAGGCGCGTCCTAGTAAGAAGGCTCAACCTCTCGCGTAAGTTCTTCATTCATGAACCCGGTTTAAGATAGTCTGGCCAAGAAGGAAAAGACGAACGGTCTTGCCTGCCTGTGCTTCCCAGGGCGGCGACAGCAATAACACCTTGGGAAGGGGTTAAAATTAAAAACTGACCGCCTTGTTTAGAATTTGGGGACCTGATGGTCCGTTGGCCCCATCGTCTCTCGACATTAGTTATCAGAGGCAACACAACATCCAACTGGAGACAACTTCCCCACGCTTCTATATCCGAGGCCGACGCCGGAGACCATCTTGCCTCCTGTCTCCGCGACGTAGCCCCCCGCCTCCGCACACTTTCCATCGCCAACCTCGTCACCATCAAAGCCTTCCTCATCCCGCTCTGGCCCACCAACGCGGAGGATCGCGATATCCTGCCCATCAGCCGCCGCGGTCTACCCAAGTGCAAGTACCTTGAGACAGTCGACCTGCACTACGCCTCCCTCATCTACAAGATCGACTGGTACAAAGAGAACGCAGACTTCAACAAGCACGACATGGTCACCGAGTTCCGCCAGGACCTCGCCCTAGCAGCTGCCCGCCTCGCCGTGTACATGCCGGCGCTCAAATCGCTGACCATTAGCCAGCGGCCCATGATGTGGGCGGGACGCCATCGGCTCACGTATTCCGTTCACGAGAAGCACGCCGAACTCGTCTTTTCGAGTTCTTTTGAGTTTGAGCCGGCGGAGTGGGTTGTCGATGCGTGGAAGATGGTGGCGAAGAAGCGCGCTGGTAAGCCCTTGAAGATTCGGACGGAGCGGTTGGTTTCTTATAAGCCTGATGGAGATATCCCGGTTATCCCTACGTCGGCCTTCTGAGAGGATGAAGATTTTTCCATCCTTGAGAGGGCGGTTATACTCACTTTTTGATTCGGCGTTTCCCTTACTTCCCGATTTGCGGCAGACATTAACGGGAGTCGGCCGGCGAGCTCTGTTACCTACCTTGAACAGGCCTTTTTACTTCTTCTTCATTCTTCATCCTCCTTTCTTTCTTTTTCTTCTAAAAATCCACTTTAGACGCAGAGGCGCATTCATAAACAGGCAAAAAAGGTTATCACGCATTGACATGACGAAATGGGGTTTTTGAGAGAGGTGGAACGGCACGTATCGGTGGAGAAAACAATGGAGGAATGTATAAATCAGAATGAAGCGCAAGACATGAGTATATACGGAAAACGCAATGGAAAAAAAAAAACAACTCACTTTTAATCCTAACAGTTACGCGTAGACACTCGTCTCCCTTCGTATTTGGGTGATTGGTCTGGCTTCATCCATGGCGCTAGATCCTGTGCTGCTGCTGAAGCGGGTACCAATATAACAGTTTATCTCAAAGGACACCAGACGCCCCAGTACCAAAAATTCGCATATATCCACGATGATTCTACCTCATGTGCCATCGTCACTCCTCCGCCCGCTTCTCCGAATCTTCTTCTCCTTTCTCTTTCCCTTCACCGCCCTCGATCTCTCCCTCTCCCGCCTCCGCAACCGCAGCCTCCCCCACCTCCTCCTTCGCCTCCTCAACATCCTTCTCAATCTCCTTCTTCTTCTCCTCCCTCAACGGCTTCCACCCCATCCTCTTCCTAGTCCTCCACAACCAACTCCAATGCTCCCAAGGATCCTCCACCAACTCCAACATATCCTCCACATCCTCCCCCCTCTCCTCCCTCACCTGCAAAACCTCCTCCTCGATCGCCCGCCGCGCATACCGCATCGCCGTCCACGCCTCCCCGACCCCGTTCCACTCCAGCGCAGCGTACGCGTACGCCTCCCCCATCAGCACGTGCATCCTCTCCTGCTCCAAAAGGCTGATGAGCATCTCGGCGAGCTGCGGCGTTGCGGGGGAGGAGGGCGTGCGGTCGGCGAGGGCGCGGCGGGCTAGTTTGATTTGGGCGAGGCGCGCGTCGGAGGTGGTGATTTGGGCGGCGGAGAGGGAGCAGACGGGGCAGGTGCAGGTGAAGCCCCAGGAGCGGCGGAGGCCGGATTGGCGTTTGTGGTGGGGGCGGAGACCGCTGGTGCTGTTGTTAGTGTGAGGGAGGGATTTGAGAGAGAGGGGATGGCTTACTTGATGTAGGATACGGTGAGTTCTTCGCCGGGGTAGATCGTTCGGAGAGCTGTGGCGTATTGGGTGAAGGTTTTGTAGTCCCAGTGGTAGCCTACATTGGGACGACAGTCGTGGTTCATCCGCGCGGCTTTCGAGGATGTTAGTAGACGTTCTTCCTTTCTCCTCTCACAACTACTTCTGGTGCCCTTCGAATGAAACTGAGGGCCGCTGAGAAAAAGACCTACTATCTGCAAACAATGCGTAGAGATTATTCTCATTCTCATCATCCAGCTTCACCTCAAACGCATTCGTCACAAGCACCTTCTCCAACTTATGCACAACATCCATCGAAGCCCCATGCGTCGACATATTCAACA
The DNA here is from genome assembly GCA_002221725.1 of Scedosporium boydii. Lineage (NCBI taxonomy): Eukaryota > Fungi > Ascomycota > Sordariomycetes > Microascales > Microascaceae > Scedosporium > Scedosporium boydii. Next base: position 252,273 of record NJFT01000022.1, read on the forward strand.
CCCTCTCCCTATGCGCCCCCGGCAAATACTCGATCCCAAAAGCCTGTAACCTCAACAAATCCTTCTCGGCCAGCTTATACACGGGGTTATAGTCGATCAGCAAGCTTGCCGTCTCCGCCATGATGCTCTCCCCTTTGAAAATCGTCTCCGTCGCCACAACGCCGTACTCCTTCCCCGGGATCGGGACAACTCTCGCCTTAGGCGTGAACTTGTTCAGCCCAGGACCGCCCGCCATCGATTCAGCGAGGTCGGAGTCAGGGTCGAAGGCCGGGTACCGGAGCATGTAGTCGGCACGTTCGGCCTCGGTGAGCACGACGACGCCGCGGCCGGAGCCGAGAGCGCTGCTGTAGTAGACGCAGAATTCGGTCGAGTCCGGGTCCGTGACGTTGGCGCGGAGGCACGGGCCGATCTTGTCCCATTGCGCGTTCGGGTTCTTCTTTTTGCGCTTGCGAGGCGGCGGCAGTGGCGTCGTGGGGCCGGAGGTGTAGCGCGGGTCGAGGTCTTCGCTGGGGCAGGTGAGGAGGTGGGCGGCGTCGGAGTTGAGGATGGGTGGGTAGCAGTAGCGGCCGAGATCTATGGATTTGGGGGATTGGGAAGGGGGTGGCTCGGCGAGGACCGCCGCTGAAGAGGTGAGGAGGAGGAGGAGGAGCTTCATTATTTACAGTAGACCAGGGCTCTTAGCAAGCCGCGAAGCTTAGGAGCGTACCTTGTTACTGAAGAGAGTGAAAGGAGGACAGAATTCGAGGATTGCCTCGACCTGCTATCCGATGGACAGCTCTCACTACGAAAACTGGGTACGAGAAACTGGCAGCGCAGAAAAGGAAAGAAAAAGAAGGAAAAAAGAATTTATGATCTACATCGAGGAAGGCTGCGGAAGGTATATCAGGGAACGATAATGCCCAGACAATGTACACGTACACAATTCACTCCCCAGCAAGCGGAGATAAAAGGCAGGATCACGACGGAAGTATTAGATAGGAAAACGGTTTCCCGGACACGCCACATGGCGTTTGGAAAGCCCACGATAAGAAGGGAAGAATTTAAATGGCATAAAGGATCACCAGGATCGTCGTCACGCCGGGACCTCCCTCCAACATGAGAAAACGCGGGGAAAGGGAGGAAGGGCAACATGAGACCAGCCTTGCGGGATAAATGGATAGAGCGACTTGGCTAAGGTAGGCGAATTTAGGGGATCCAGAGTTTGGAGTATCTGTGTCACACTCATACGCCCAGCTAAACGCGTAAGGCTCTCTCTGTCTCCCCAGACAAAGCTGATTCTTTCTCGGCATTTACATCACCGAGAAGGAAAATGCAAGCTCTCAATCAGAATCTCTGACTCGGGCCATGATAAACCCCAATTGGAAGGGAAAGAGGGGTTGATTACGCAGCAGGTAATACCGTGGGCCGGATATGAGGCTTGGGGTCATCGAGAATGAGGCGGCACGGAAGGAATAAATAGAGCGGCAGAACCCTGTCCTGTCCTAGGCGGGTGAATATAGGCGGCAAAAGTGAACGCTGGCCAGATATGCCACGAGAACGAGTCAAGATGCAATGATAAGTAAACGCAGGGACCCCATCAGAGGGCCACATACGATCAATAAAGAGTTGGGGGAGATGGTGGTGTCCTGGAGGCGGGATCCTTGCAGATTGCATCCATCCATCCATCCGATCTACTTGCGGATAAATATTTTGAAATATTAGAACTGGGAAAGGCTGGGGGAGTGAGGAGAGGACAGTCTTGACATAGAAACCTTCACCGTTATCTGGCCTTTCCATCCGCATGGCCTGTCAACCATTCCCAACAATCGTTGGAGTTAAGCTGCCAAACTCACAGCGTTTCGACTGGGGGCAGACAGCATCCAACATCCGAGAGTCTGTGAATGTTGTGTCTACACGAGAACCGTCGTTAGTTAGTCTCGCATATTCATAGAGGTATATGGATAAGCACCTAAAAGCCCCTCCCCGTACCCCGGTTTCATCTGATCTTTTTATCCACGTTTGCTTGCGAAGCGTCCCAATCACTCCCCATCACCTCACCTCATCGTCGGGCAGACCTTGCCGGACCGCAAGTTATCGCAGTTGATGATAATGCTCGTACCTGTCCATGGGAGGCCTGAGCCAAGAACTTGGTTCAATATGCACCCATATAAGAGTGAGAAATACCCGGAATTGCCACGCGTTGGGAATATTATATCTTGATCCCCGTATTGCACAGAGTGAGCGAAGTCAAAGTGAAGAAGAACGCATCAGGTATTATCTTCCTAACTTTTTTTGCCCCGTCTCCGCTGGTGGATATGATATTAAGAATTTTGTTGTGCTTGTGAGCTCACCCATTTTCCCCCCTACATTGAACGCCTTTCCCCACGGCTGGCCAATGCCATGCACGTCTGCGTAAGTGACATCTTAGTGAGTAGCCATGGCACGACTTGCAAAACCGACGATTCTAGTCTTGTCGAGATGGGAGAGCGGGCGAGTACTTACTGTGCCATGTTGGTGAACTCCCGCTTCTGATCGTAGATGTGGGTGAGGGTGCACTGCAGATGAACAGGGGGAGCTTGCACATCGGGAGCGACATCGACTAAGAGCAAAAGAACTGATTCCTCTATCTATGTTCGAACCCTGGGGTTGCACCTCTCTCCTAACAACATACTCTTATCCGTTCTCTTACCCGTTCTCTTATCCGCTGTCCAATGTAATACAGGCCATATAATGTAAGACAAGGCTTAAACCATTCCCATGCACAAGACTCGACGTCAACCTCGCTGAATTAGAGAAACAACAAAAGTCCACCTGAAATATTGTTCAATATCGCCGCGACGTAGCGGCCTTGACAATCTTGCGCCGGAGGTCACGCTCGTCGGTTGGGTGAACGTAGTAGACGCTCTTCCCATCGGTTGTCTTCCCAGTCTTGGGGACCTCGGCGATGAAGTTGCGAACAACCTTGAGGATCCTTTTGCTCGACCCACAGGGAAGCCTGGCCGTGTTGAGAAGCTCAGTCTCAGACGCAGAGATGTCGTCATCCCTGGAGTCCCGACCCTTCCCCTTGCGGCCCTTACCCTTGCCTTTGCCTTTACCTTTGCCTTTCCGGCCTTTGCCCTTACGGCCCTTGGAGCCTTTAGGACCGCCCTTCTCAATTCTTCCACCCTCCGGACTCGTCGGGCCTTGGGGTTTCTGGGGCCCAGGAGGTATGTCATCGATGAGTTCCCTTGCGTGGACGCTCCCTCCGTCCCGAATTTGCTGCACCTTCTTCAGGATGGCATCACCCTCTTCCCGAGTGATAAACTTCACAAGTTCCTAAATAAGTTGCGGCGAGCTGTCAGTACTCTGGGTTTTAGGAGCCACCAGGAGATGCCATCATTAGTCGTGTGCGGAAATCTCATCAACGTACCTCCTCATCTTCGACATGGCCTTCAACAATCCCGTCGACAAACGAGTGCTTGAGGACACCCAGTTGAGCCTTGGCGACATAACAATTGTCGGTGTCGAGGGCGGCTGCCATGTGGGCCAGGCCTTGCTTCATCTCCTGAGCCTTATCATGAGACAGGCCTGGAAGGGGAGTTGCCGCAACGGCAAGAGCCGAAACAAGGGCTACAACGAGCGAGAAACGCATCTTGGATGGTAACGATCTCAAGAAATGTTTAAAAAGTGGTTGATGTCAACTGATGCAAACGAACGATGATGGGATTGTGACTGAAGCTGCGTGATGATACTGAATTGGGAGTTGGACTGATGTTTGGCAGATGAAGAATGATGAAGAGATTTCTGGGAAGAAGTTCAGAGAAGACAGTTGAGGAGAAAGGTGATTTCGTTGAGCGAGACTGCTAATGCTATCAACCAACAGGGAAAGGCCATGGGAAGCGACGGCTGCGCGCAAGTCCAGGAAGCACCCAGCTTCCCCGTAGAGCGTTGGTCGAAAAGACATGGCGCACCTGCCCCCAGCGAACCGGCGGAAGGGACGGGGTGGCCTGAACGTGTCGATAAGCTGCGGGCTAGGTAACTTGTATCGTGGAGGCTCTGTTGATAGAAGGTGCATCCATAATTCTTCGAAGGTCCAGACTCGAAAGGAAACGGGGCATGTGATAAGAACACAAGTTCTGCGGTACCGTTCTTTCCAACTTCGGAAGCTTCACTGTTCCATGCATCCACTAGTCCCCAGGCCTCACTTCTCAGGCCAATTTAGAGTGATGGCAAGTCGTTGTTCCCAGGAAGCTACGGGCTGGTTTCCCAGAAACAGGGGCAGGAATTTCAGCCAGAACGAGATGAGACGAAGAGACATTGGGATCAGGTCACCACATTGCGCACTTGTGATGACCCACTCTTTCCATCCGCCTTCAGTGCATCTGCGACTTCCTTCTCAATTGCAACCGCAACGGCGCGCCTTCCCTCTGCTCGGATCATCGACTCATTATGATAAGCTCTCGGGACACTCGCCTTCTCCACAGGTACCCCAACCTCGATGCACCGCTGATAGAGCATATCGCTCTGCTCGGCAGGAACCAGCTCATCCCTGCCTGCCGCCAAGATAAACACCCGCGGAGGCGCGATGCTCGCCGCCTTGCTTTGCTCGGCCAACAGTCCCAGGTTCTTCCAATTGTCAAGATGATTCCGTAGGAATGGCCACAAGTGCTTATACGGAACCCATCTCTCTGGGTAGAGGGTGCTTAGCATGGCTTTGATAGATAGGAATGGAGTCTCGAGTATCATGGCATTTAGACGAAGGCCTTTCGGGAAGTTGGGCGAGACGGCAAGGTTAGTCGCGAAGCCTGCTCCAATGCTCTGACCCCACACAATCAGGATAGGCTGGTGTTTGCCGCCACTCTTACTACACTCATCAGCGATCCACTGTGCCGCAGCCTCGGTGTCTTTGTTGATGCCTTTTTCCGTAGGCCGGCCCCTGGACCTCCAATATCCTCGGTAACTAAGACAAACCATGGTGAAAGCATATTTAGATTTGGGATTACGATCCCTCAGGGACCGCAGTACGTAAGACAGGTCAGGGAGCCGTGGAGGCATCGACGACGCATTCCCTACTACATGTAAGCGGGTTGGGGCAACAGGCAGCACACACAAAGTGACTCTATCTAACCTTGGAAGTAGAGGATATACACGGGCACTAGATCCTCCTCGGCCCCTGTTGTTGATGATTCAGAGCGACCAGATGGCCGGCCCGTGACCACGTCAGCCACACATAGTGAGAGTTTCGTCTTGTCGGCGGCCACTATCTTCTCCTCACGCCATTTGATGCCGTAGCATTGCGCCTCGTAGTCTTCGATTGACTCACGACGGGCGTTAGGCGGCAGTCCCGGCATGTAGATGATTTTGTTCTGGAACACGACCATCATCATACACTTCCAGACCCATAGCGCCCCTAGCAGGCCGCAAAACATGGCCGGGGGTAGTAGGAAAGGCTTCAGGGAGAGTTGACGTGTTCGTATGTGTAAGATGGGATATGTTCGAGAAGCAATAGGACGAGGCCGTGCTAGCCTGAGTGCCGAAATGGTCGGGGCTCTCGTCGCCATTGTTGCCGTGAGCCTCGTCGTGACGAAGGCATTATAGTTTACCAGTTACCTTGTGAGTTTATGCCAAGAATGACCAGAGACAAAAAGAGTAGGTTATGTCACAAAATGCAACGGCAAGCAGGAACAGGATTGAAATGGACGAGAAGGGAGAAAAGATTCTGCCGAGCAATGTCTCACCGCCCACCCTCGCTGCTGCTACGAGAAATGGAAATACGCTAAGTTCCCGGCATCAGTTCATCTCGTGCTTCTGATTCGTACTGATTCATACAGGTGATGCAAGTGGACAGATGCCAACGCATCCGCTGAGCGTTTTAGTTGATATCCAGTTGTTTTGTTCTCCCTCGCCCGTTGCGGGTTTCGGGCGGAAGGAGTCGAACCCTTGGACGTACTGTGCCTGTTGAATGTCTCAATTGATGTTGGCTGCTGTAGCCTTGACACTTTTGACTGGGCTGTGTTGACTCTTTTCCATCCGTCAATATTAAGGTCGCCGGGGTAATAATTGGGATCCCGTGCAGGGGCTCTGGCGCTGGACCCGTTCACTAGGCCCGTCATTGTCGCAGTGGGGTTACTTCAGTCCGGATGCCCAAACGCTGATGACCATTTCGTCAGCTTCTTCCTTCCGCCTCTGTTGCCACGACCAACATATGGACCTCACTCTTCCCACCTTCATAATCAACACCCACTCTGCCCTTGCTCTCCTCCTATCTACTCACAATAACCCAAACCATCTTTCGAATCGAATCTTCTTTCCTTCCCATCGCCCAAATCCACCCAGAAACACCAACCTGCACCCCGCACCCGCCAAGATATTCCCCCCCCATCACCACTCTTCAATCCCACCCAGACTTCAAAACCATGACGAATCCAGAGCCCGAATCGCCGGCGAAGCCAACGACGCCCCGTCACATCGAACTCGAAGAGAACCCGCCCGTGCACCACCCCGGCGAGCCGAGCCCGGGCATGAGGAACGATAAGGGCTGGGATGGCAAGCTGCGCGTTAGGCGGGCGTCGTTGACAGTTCCCGAAGCTCTTTCGGATCCAGAGGAGTCGGATGATGAGAATGTGTTGCCTGGCGAGGTGATTGACGCCGATGAAGGTATAATCAATTCTCCCGGGCGTTTGGTCTTGTAACGAAAGACTGGGAAATTTATACTCCCGCAGGAGCTCTTGCAGAAAGCTACTGTGAAGTAGAACAATATCTACTACGGAACTAACCTCTCCTCCTCAACCTCCCCATAGATCTCCTCGACGGCGAACCCCTCGACACAGACGAAATCATCGTCTCCCACTCCCGCATCGCCTCCATCCCCGCCCTCAGACTCGAACGCTTCCAAAACGTCGCCCGCATCTGCTTCCGCCAAAACTGCATCCAAGAAATCGACGGCCTGTCCTGCCTGGCCCCCAAACTCAAGGACCTCGACATGTACGACAACCTCATCACGCGCATCCGCGGCCTCGACGACCTCGTCAACCTCACCAGCCTCGATCTGAGCTTCAACAAGATCCGCCACATTAAGCACGTGAACCACCTCAAGGAGCTGCGCGAACTTTTCCTCGTCGCGAATAAGATCTCTACCATTGAGGGCCTGGACGGTCTCGATAAGTTGACGTCGCTTGAGCTCGGGTCGAACCGTATTCGCGAGATTAAGAACCTCGAGTCGCTCACTGCCCTCGAGGAGCTTTGGGTCGCCAAGAATAAAATCACACAGCTTACCGGCCTCGGAGGACTCCCCCACCTACGCCTCCTCAGCATCCAATCCAACCGCATCCGCGACCTCTCCCCCCTCGCCGCCGTCCCCGGCCTCGAAGAGCTGTACATCTCCCACAACGCCCTCGAGTCCCTCAAGGGCATCGAGAACAACACCAAGCTGCGCATCATCGACATCTCCAACAACCAGATCGCCAGCCTCGAGGGTCTCGGCCCCCTCGCGGACCTCGAGGAGCTGTGGGCCAGCTATAACCAGATCGCTGACATTGGCGACATCGAGAATGTTTTGCGCGATAAGAAGAAGCTTACGACGGTTTATTTCGAGGGGAATCCCGTGCAGCTGCGCGGTCCGGCGCTGTATAGGAATAAAGTTAGGCTGGCGCTGCCGCAGGTCATCCAGATCGATGCCAGTATGAAATTTCCTCCTCCTTTAGCGAAGATATTCTTTGTTTTTTTGCTGACACTTCTCTTCTTCTACAGCGTTTGTCAAGGTGTAATGTACAATAGATTTGAAATTCTTGGGTTCTCTGCATCACGACTACCTTATTATCTCTCCGCACTCTCCCCTTGCAGCCCATTGATACATCTTTTGGGGAAAACGAGGGTATACGGCGGGTTAAAAAAACAGAGAGAGCTTCACATTTTCTTGCTTTCTACTCCGAAATGCTCTTTTGATACAGCCTTACGATGGACGGACATGGCACTAACACACACAAAAAAAAAAAGACACCCCAGTTATATGACATTACTTGAAACCAGGCTATTGTTTATAGTTGTGGTAACTATTAGGGGAATACCACAACCGGCGTAAAGGGTCAGGTTTATTTTTTGGGTCTTTCTGAGGATAAGGTACAGGAGGGGTGGGTTTTAGAGATGACGACGACGAGGGGGAATCTTGCAAGGGATTGGGATGAAAGGACATGATGAGCTTTGCTCCTCTCCCCAATTTATCCTCATTGTTCACATGGGCGGGTCTTTTGTTTCCTTCCATGAGTCTTCTTTTTTCTTTCTCTTCGTCATCTACCCACGGTGGCATGATGGTTCGTCAATTACAAGTCATGAGAATAAGTGGGCCAGCGGCATTGCTTAGCCGAAGATCCAGAGGGAGTCGGTAGGGAAGTACTGCAGAGAGGTCCGAGTCAGCAAGAAACGATCAATAAAAAAAATGCGATCGGGAAGCAAAGAAAGTCAAGATATCTCGTTTGTTGGAAGTTCAGGAGGGCACTTACGTTGGAGGGCTGGTTGAAGCGGAGGTTCCTGTCAAGTGCGCTGATGGCATCGATATCCTCCTGGGGGAGGTCGAAGCTCGTGACATCGAGGTTGGCCTCCATGATGGCGGGGCGGGTGGTCTTGGGAATAACAGCGAGGCCACGCTGCGTAGCCCATCGAAGGAGGACTTGCGAAGGGGTCTTCCCGTTCTTCTCGGCAACGGCCTTAATGGTGTCCTGCTCGAGGAGAGGAGTGAGGCCCTTGGCCTGCTTCATGGAGAACTCCTCAAAGGAGAGGGAACCGAAGGAAGAGTAGGCCGTGACGGCGATGCCCTCAGCCTGGGCGAGGTTGACGAGCTCCTGCTGGACGAGGTAAGGGTGATGCTCGATCTGGAGGGTGGCGGGGCGAATCTTGGCGTATCGGAGGAGGTCGTAAAGGAGCTGGGCCTGGAAGTTGGAGACGCCGATGCTCTTGGCGAGGCCCTTCTCTACGAGGCCCTCGAAGGCCGTCCAGGTCTCCTGGATGGAGGCCTTGGAAGTCCTAATCTCGCCCACGCCGTCGTAGAACCAGCCGGGCGGGTAGCGGACGCTGGGGTCGACGTATTCAAGGGCAACGGGGAAGTGGATGAGGTAGAGGTCAAAGTAGTCGAGGCCCCAGTCGGCGAGCTGCTTCCTGACGATGGGCTCGACGCGGTCGCCGTCGTGGAAGGTGTTCCAGAGCTTGGAAACAATGAAGAGCTCCTCGCGCTTTACGAGACCATCGGCGATGGCGCGGGCGACCCCCTGGCCGCACTCAACCTCGTTGCCATAGTCTAGATTAATGATTAGACATTGTCTTCAATCTCAAGATAGAAAGGAATATGGCTTTGAATTTCAAATGGGAAAATGGCAAATGATTGGGGGAACATGGTATTCAAGACAGCGTAACATTTTAGAATGGGGCTCGGTGATTGCATCTCATGAAGATCCGCTTTCAAGCGACGGTGAGAGCTTTCCCGGCCCGGTCGGGCCACGGAACCGGCCTCAAATCCGTTCAGAGAAACTAGAGCCCCCCCCAATCCGGAAACGCTAGGGCAAAACTATGGCCGCTCGCTGTCCGGATGAGCGCTCTTGTGCATGGGAAAGGTGCAGATGGAATAAGCCAGCTTCGAAGGCAAGGAGTCATTCGGCCAATCAAGCGGCAGGACCGGGTCGGTTTCATGCATATCGGCATGGCGGGGTAAAATAAAGAGAATGGAGGGGTATGGGAAGCTATCGACCCTTCGATTTTGCCTGTTGCCTGTTGGTACCTCTCGTTTCCCTTTTCGCTTTGGCCCATTCTCTTGATTGTCTCCTCTGAAAACTTCCTGTGTCGTTCGTACAGGGCGCACGAGGGGTCCGAGCCTCATTGGCTTACAAGTCGACCATTGGGACGGCGTGGACAACACCATCTCGTGAGAGCTAGTCACCGAGCTTCGTGGGGAGTTCTTGAAAGTCCAAAGAGCTCCGGGCCCGAGGAGATTCCCATTCCATCGTCTCTCGGAAGTTGTAATATAGGTAAAGAGAGGGGATATGTGCTATGGTAATTAAGAAAAGTATGGGGCTCCCCAAACTCACCGCAAGCGCCGTCAAAGAGGCGGTACCCAGCCTTTATGGCGTTGTAAACAGTATCAGCGGCGACATCGTTGCCGACCTTCCAGAGACCGAAGCCCACCTGGGGCATGTCGATGCCATTGTTAAGCTTGATATTAGGAACGGCAACCATTTTGGCGAGGTGTGGCTGGGAGCTTGGAGAATGTCGTTTGATGGGGACTTAGACGGGATGGATGCGTGGAGGCTAGGCGGACTGAAAGTGCGAAGTGATCGGGCGGAGTGGGTTGGTGAGGAGGAGATGGGTCAAGAAGAGTTGAGGGAGAAACGAGGATCAGATTCGGGCAGAAGAGATGGAGGACGCGGTCATTAATGTATGCGAATGGGAAAGACTGGTCGTAAAGCGAGGCCTTGGAAGAACTCTTCCTGTATTTATAAGAGGGGGTTTTAAGATAGAACCGGGAAAGCTATCAACCATCCCACTCGTGCTGCAACATCTAATACAACCCACCTAGCCTTCCCCCTACCTACCCGAGAATCACACCCCTCCATCATCCAATGCTTCCAGCACTAGAGCGTGGGATGGGCGGCGGGGCGGGCTAGGTGGAAGAACGAGTGTGGATGGTGGTGGGGATGAGGGGGGTTAGGATAACAAGCTAGAGAGTGAGCGAGTCTTTCGAACAAGACGGCCGGTGGCAGTTCTGTTTTGATAGGTATCCTCTCGTAGGAACGCTCGTCCCTTTGGGGAGGTCCTGCCTGCATGCCTAGCCTGTTCGCGCGGAGAAGATAAAACTGTATGGAACCATGCGGCGCAGTCGTTCTTTGCCTGGCTAATAGTCTTTGTTGCCCTAGGGACTTCCTAGAGTGCGGAAGGTACTATACCTGAAGTACGGGTGCATGATGCGAGACGGATTCTCTCGCTGGGACGCAAAAGGCTACCCGGGTAATATTCATCGCTCTGGAGACCTCAGTCGAGTTAGATACGATGAAAGGAGGGGTTCGGTGTTATTCTCGAAAATTGGCCGCACCCTTCCATCGATGCTACACGCCGGAACTTTGGCAAAATTTCTTAGCTTTTTCTTTCTTTCTTTTTTTTTTTCCTTCCCTGCAATCGCAGTGTGCAAGGGGGTTGACGTCAAGCTAGGGCCAGCTAAAGATGGTTCCAAGGCTAGTGCGAAGTGGTCCCTCACCAGGGATGAATCGAGTTGGCATTGATCCAAGATGAGAAGAGGGGCCGTTATTTGGTGCGAGTTCCTTCATGTTCCACCAGTGTTACCAGCACACTCTCTGGCAGTTTGGGACCATTTTCTCCGATGCCGCCGATAGTGGTTCCGAGACGGCGGGCAATTTTGTAAGTGGTCGGCGGACGGACACACTTATAAAACATCCGCTATCAAGCTATTTGGAAGTGGTCGGTCAGCAGATGGAATGCAAGGCAACAGCAGCAGCCAACACTGAGTGATCGAATGAGATTTGATCAATTGATGAGGCGGCCGGCAGAAACGGGTGCGAGAACGAGTCAAGGGAGGGGCGTATCGCAGGAAGAAAAGCCCCAAGACACCAAGACGGATACGCCCCGACATAGCTCCACCAAGGAGCTGACGTTGAGATCAAAGAGTGAGAAAGAGTGAGCACTCGATAGTTTGTGTGCTCTTCTCCCCCACTCTTTCTCTTTCGTGTACGTTGTATGACTTGTGCTCGTGCTCCAGATACGGGACTCTAGAAGGAATCTCATTGGCATGGATAATACCGTCAACCTTCCCCTCCTTCTCCTTCCATCCTTCATCCATTCCGTGTCGCTCCTTCAGGAAAGATCCAATTGTGGAGCCCCGAGTTTGTGGACAGGCTCAAACTAGCGCTTCCAATTGTCCAAATCGCACACCATCGCTCCACAGCATGGCAGGTGCGACTACTGCAAGCTAGGCAATAGGGCCGGTGCACTGTAGACTACACTACGAAGTACGTACCCGTCTAAGTTGTTGGGTGCAGCTGCGTCACGAATGCCCGTTCCAGAATGTGCTTTTCCTCTTCGTACAGCCGACAAAGTAACTTCAGTGACTCTCAAGGACGCTCCTGCATTCGTTATGGTGATTACCTCCCTCTGTCACACTGCACATGTGGGATCTCAAAACCTCGAGCAACTACTTGTATACTTGTTATGGAACTATTCAAGTAATTCATATCCTTTCCAGGCACCAAATCGGGTGCGATCAAATACGGCAACAATCCAGTTTTCGAAGCTTTGGATTTGATCCACTCCACGACGGAGAAGGCCGATAGGGACAAGAAAGCCCGGACAAGAACCCTGACAGCCACTCGGATTGTGCTTCCCTCCATGCTAACTATCTCAACCATTGACAGATTGATAGTACGAAGTAATAATGCCCTGTGATGTCTGATGCGTTGCTTGCTTTAAGGAGATTACGCAAACACCGAGCGAATGACCCGAGGTGATACACACCAAGCTCGGTGAGAGAGCGGAATTCGATCCTTTATCGGCACCGGTTTCGCGGAAGTTTCTGGACCCGGCGATCGCGTAAAGCCTTTCATCCGACCGATGCCCGTGTCAGCGGCCCAAAATCAGCGGGAGGGCATGCCCAGACATGCAAATATGGGATATACCGGATGTATGCAACTTTTGTCATATGCTGGCTTCTTTCGAGGGAATATGACTCGATCGAGAGGTCACTTTGCTTTGCCTTTACGAAAGTTGAAGCTCTTGTTTATTGTTTGGCTAACCTAACTGTGGTGTCTTTGTTTTACCATACTGCATACTGACTGATGCCCTCTTTATGGATTATAACGAGTCAAGGTTCTGGATGCTCCTACAATCCAAGCAACATCGAACTGGCAGTCTGACGACAAGCCACGAACTCACTTCACTCCGGCTGTTGCACTACGAAGTGGGATATCAACAAGAAACACGTTGCCCGCAGGCCCCAGACACTAAAGACTTTAGGCTATTTCCAAACTAGGGCTGCGGCTAATTCGCCAGTGTTTGCGCTATTACACGCTGCTTAAGCTTCTTCAAGAAGTAAGCACTCGACTCTTGACACACCAGTGCATCCGCCATAGCGGCCGAGCCAGGAGTCTCGAAGGCATTGCGCAGCGCATTCACCGCTCTGTCAGGCCTATGACGAGAGCCGCTCGAATTGGAAAGTTGAATGATCACTCTTGAGGGATATGGATGTTGTTTCCACTAACATTTGATTAGCCCCCTCGCCGAGGTTTGCCGACACAACTCGCCGCAAACTTCACCTTTGTCAACAAGCATGTGGGCGTGGAAAGAACTCGGCTATCCCGCATTTCAATCTCACCGCCGTGCTTTGACCTCTATCAACAGATTTAACTTGCTTGTGGCCCTCTGCGCACTTGGCTGCCTCCTGCGCTCTTTTTTAGCGCCTCTTACGTCGCAATGGCTATGAGTGCAAAGGCGGGCTGGCGGACGATTCCAAGTGACCGGAGCGATGTGGGATGCAGGAAAAAGTGTGAGGGGAGGTCTGGAGCCCGGCCCGTCTATCCTGAACGCCTGTCAATCTGCGTCTCCGAATCTTCTTGCTTTTTATGCACCTACTGCACATAATTATTATGCTTCCGCATATGTATGCAGCACTCGCGACGCCGCCTTAACCACACTCTCACCCATAACTGCCCTCAATATTCCAATGAACGGGCCTCCTCTCGTCCGTCCCGCTATTACTTTATAATAGCATGGATGAGCTATCCGTGGGCAAGGTAACCGGAATGTTGCGTCTTGTGATCCAAGCAAACCGCACACCTCTCCGTGCCTCCGGTCACCTGTCACCAACAACGCTGCCCACTCTGTTACCCCTACTACTGGTAGGATTCATTCGAATACGTGAGAAGAATGTGTCCAATGGCATCTATACATTTGCTTCCGAAGCCATATGGAATTCCACCACCCTGCTGGTTTAGTACTCTGTTCCAGAATGGGGCATCGTTCAAGTGCCGGTTTTGGGGGACGGAAGGATCCGGCAGTTCACTATGTTCTCCCTGTAAATCCACCTGACTTAAGGTGCAGCACTTCAGGTGCAACTTTATAGCTGAGGGGAGTTAGGGGTCCAGAGGAGGGTCCGGAGAGAGTTCCCGTTCGTTTGGACGCTAAGTTGCGAAGAAACAACACCATTCTCTGCAATGTTCGCCTCATGTTACTTTTTACGGTGGTTCATAAACTCGCCGAAGATATGGTTCAGTGCCAAGCTTTCAGGTGTTGATACGGATCCAAGTGGAATATGCCAAGGTATTCTTCACGAAGCTATCTACGAAGAAGACGACTACATGCCAACCGTAGACATGTTTCACCTACCCTTTGATAGACGGTAGGCGCATCAGACTAACAATTTTTTTTTTTTAACTATACTCGCTAAATCCACCTACATGGTATACCTATATGTTCCCAGCTCTAGAGCTTGAAAGTCACAGACGAAGCCAAACTCTAGCGACATAGTCCAGACATAGCTGCATCATGTGGGAATAAGATCGTCTCCCTAAGACCTGTGCTAACCTGCGTCTGCGATGCACGTCGAGTCTGTCGCGTACCTGAATTGTCCTAGCTTGAGATTATTGAAGTAGGAGTGGAGGCGTATTGATAGATCTGGGTATGCGGTCTTGATACCTGTGTGATGAGAGGTAAAGGAAGGGGCGACGTGGAAGCTTTCTTGCTCTCCTGGCTCTGAGAGAACTGCGCAAGGTAAATCTTCACCAGTGCCTTTGCAAATGGGAAATAAAATAGAGTCGATATTTTCGTCTTACCCAAGTATATGCTTTCTATATCACCAAGTTCGAGAACGCACCCAACTCATGAAACCACACCCCCAGCGCCGCATTCTGCATCTAAACAAAAAGGAAAACCAAAACAGCCCTCTTAGTCAATCCCTCTATTCTTACAACGCCTCCATACTCTCATCCCCCACAATCTCCTCGAGCGACTCCTCAAACTTCTCATCAACGGACTCCTCTTCCTCCTCCGCCTCTTCCCTACTGACGTCAGCATACGAAGGCGTAACCCCAGACTCGCTCTCCACCACCTCAGCTTCCTCCTTGGCAGCAGCACCGTCATCGTCAGAGGTAGTGGCAGCGTACGAAGGAGCCTCAAGGGGCGCCTCCCCGCCCTCGACCCACACGCTAGCCAGCTCGCGCTCGATATCGGCGTGCCTCTTCTTCCACTCGTCGACCTTGGCCAGGCGGTCGCGAATGTCGTGGATCTCGCGCTCGACCTGCATCTTTTCGCGTTCGGTGCCGATGCGCTCGAATTCCCACTCGTCGCCGTTGTCGCCCATGCCGATGGTGAGGTTGAAGGTGTGGTACTTCTTGAGGGAGGCGCGGGTGGAGATGGTGATGAGGGCTAGAAAGAAGACGGTTAGTTTATAAGTGAAGATGGATATGAAGATGGCTTCTAAGCGGGGGAGAGTAAACGTACTTATGCCCTTCTCCTTGCACGTCTCGTAGAGAAGGCCCTCAACGTCACTCGACACGGCACTAGTTCCCTCATCGACAACAGCATAGCGGGGCTCATGGTAAAGGAGGCGCGCGAAGCCCATGCGCTGCTTCTCTCCACCGCTGAGGACGTCCTTCCACTCCTTGCGGGTGTCCCAACCACCCTCACGGTCCGGGAGATAACCCAAGCGGGCCTCTTCGAGAATATGTTTGAGGTCTTCCTCGGACTTGCGCTTCTCGCGCATGTCGTACTCGTTGTCGGGGTAGATGACTTGGTCGCGGAGGGTACCGATACTGAGGTAGGGGCGCTGGGGGAGGAACATGATGCCGTCCTGGCCGGTCTCCTTGGGACGGCTGACGAGGCCGCGATAGACGGGCCAGAGGCCGGCGAGGACTCGCGCGATGGCGGACTTTCCGACGCCATTGGGGCCAGAGATCTAATAAGTAATTAGCTTAAAATTAATTCGGGATATGTCGCTAGGGTAAGGGGAACGTACCAATAGATGTTCGCCGCTGCGCACGACCATGGACAGCGACTCGATCAACTCGTCTCCGCCCTGGGGCCAAAGGCCAGGCGCAACAATGGGAACCTGTTCAAATCTCACGCCGTCGAAGCCCTTCTGAACGGTACCTTGGACGTCCGACAGGGAGTAGAGTTCGCTGTTGCCGCCCCTTAGGTAGTAGGCGTTGGCGTGGACCCTGTGCAGCGTAGAAATCAAGGTATACACGCGGCTGGTGTAGCCAGCGAGTTCCGAAAGGTCCTTGATAGAGTACATCATCCTGCCACCCGCATCTGCTAGGGACAACATGAGGCGCTTATTCGTAATGAACTCCTTCATACGACCGCGCTCCCTGCCTCCCTTGTCGGAACCTGAGGCGAGTTCCATGGCGCCGCCGAGGCCACCCCATGCAGGGAGGAATACGGGCAGCGAGGACAGGAGATATCCGTAGGCGCTCCAGCTGTACTTGAGAATGAAGTCTTCGAGGATATTGTATCGAATCTTAAGCATGTAGATACCCTCCATAAACTGCTTTAGGGATTTAAATTCCTTGTTCAAGAATTGCTTCTCCATGTCGGCACCGCCGTAAAAGGCAACCTCCTCGGCATTCGCGATTAGCCTCGCGTGGAGGCTCCTGAACTCGCCCTCCTTTTTACCCTCAACTGCCTTTAGTTTTCCGAAGGGAGGCGATAGACGGCGAAGAATGCTGGCAGTTAGGAAGTAGTTGGTTGTCAAGCCTGTCAAGGCGAGAGGCCCCAGTGACCGGTATAGTTGGTAATTGAAGACGCAGAGATCGACGAACGGCTTGCCCAGGGATGAGTAGAGATTTGCGGCGGATGCGCAGAACAGTGTCAGGTCTTGAGTAATGTATTGGTCGGCGCCATGGCCAACACCGCCATCCAGGTTGTGGAGCTTGTAATAATTGAGGTTATTGTTGAGATATAGATCATGAATATACCGAGTGAGGCGAGTCCTGAAAGCTATGGATACCTTGGACTCTAGGAACTTGATCATGGCGTTGGTATAGGAGGCGAAGCTACCGAGGCCGCACCACTATTGGTAAAATCGAAGTTTAGTACGAAGTATGAACAATATAGAGCGCCCTAACCGGAGTGCGGGAGCTATGGATGGGCTTACCTTGACTATGCCCCAGAGGAAGCGGCGCCCGTTACCCGCAACCAAGTCTCGCACAATCTCACCGTCTAACCGAGCGACCACTAGAGATAAGTACGTCCGGAGCATCAAAAAGACGCCATGACTAACGAGGAGACCGGCTTCTTTGCTCGTCCAGCGCGGTATCATAATGCTCATCAGACTCAAGAACTGGTGGAGAAAAGCCAAGTTGAGGCCGGGCTTAGTTTGCGCCGAGGGAACGGTGCCATCTCGAAGGCCGGATACCCGCGGCGGGTTCAAGAAGAGGCGTCGATGAGCTTCGAAGGTGAGGGGCTTCGTCGTGTGGATGACGACCTTGGATGTCCCGTTCTGGTGGGGTACGTATATCGTTCGGGACCCGTCCTTATTGAAGAGGAACGAATTGGTGCGCACAAGCTTCTTACCCTGCTCGCGCTCAAGACGCCGCCTCTTCCATCTCCGCCTGGTGCCCTCACCGGCGAGGATGATGGAAGCGGCGAGCGCGAGAGCTGCGAGCAAGCGGGTCGTCCGGGATGTGCCCTTTAGACGGGATCGAAAGCGCTTAGTATACTTGTCGACGAATTCCGCGATTGCTTCTTCGGCAGCGGTGTGCCGGAGCGTGGATTGGACGGTCATCGCCAGCGGGGGAAAATCAGGTGCCGTTGTGTCGTTGACGGGGGTGGCTTCGACGAGGACGGCTAGATGATCATGGTCCTAACGAATTCGCATCTCGGGGAGCTCTCTCGGATTAAAGAACAATAAGAATATCGATAGAAAGGGCTGCGATAGTCGAGGTAATGATTAGGAAGAAATCGCCGCCTCTTGTGCCTGTGGAAACTATGTACGGCAGCTACGATGGGCGAGAGTTCTAGACTCGAAGAAGCGTTACATCATACATGTGATCGTTTCCAGCACCGACCAAGGCCGAGGCAGTGATTTTTAGTTAGTGCTTTCCCACTTGGACAACACTGTTGTAAACCTCTCCAGGGATCTTAAACGTTAGTGCGAGAGATCATTGCCACCACCTAACATATCCTAGATCAAGTTTTGAACAGGTATATCTTATAACAATTTATATTTGAAAATACTAATGTAGTACTTGTCACGAGATATGTCAGGTGGTACAATCTGATCTCCTACGCTAACGTTTAAGATCCCTGTAGAGGATTACATTCCTACGAGATGGGTTGTACCCCAGATTCGGGCTCCCCAGCACCATATACCGGCTTAGTCATCGTCTGGGGAAAAGAACCAACTCTCTTCCATGTGACTGAGTCCTGACTCGTGACTGTGGTGCTCCACCATGTGCTCTCTAAGCATCCTGGGTCTAAGCATTGGCTGGCATTGGCTGGTGGCTAATTGGAACGTGGCTGCTTCGATGAACTGGTGGGCAGGACCTTTGAATTTAGACGTTAGAAGTACTTCGTAGGAAGTCGAACAATTTACGAAAATAAGAAATGAAGAGACCCGAAATCACTCATTGACAGTGTGATTGTGCGCAGTAAGAAGGAAGCTCATGGCGAGAGCGAAATGAATCTCTCCGGACCAGACCCCCCACGATGGCACGTGCGGAGCAATCATCATTTCACATGTGCGAAATGTGGTCTAGGGGGTCGAGATTGGGAGACCTGGGGTTCGAAAGAAGGGCAACACAATTGACAGTAGGCGAGGTGTATATCCCGTCCGTACCGAAATACAAAGGGTGCTCGATTCATCCCAAGTACAGCGAAATCGACCGTAGCCACAAATGGAATATCCGTCAATTAGCACGTTTGGGGTCAAGCTGGACAAGCCATTGTATTGCTGTGCAAAAGAGTCGAGGGTCGTGTGGAGGAGTGACGGATTGATTCCTTACTTCGAAAGTTCCCCGAGTTTGTCGTCAAGTTGCATGTGAAGACAGCTTGCGGGTTCCCAAAGCTGTGGCCCGCCGTCCTGGTGGCTGCGATACCTGTCAAAAAGGGCGACGTATTTTATCTTCCTGGGAGATCAAACCAGCTGTCAATGCTGGAAGCGGGCTGGCTCGGAACCAACGAGCGAAGTGTCAATGAACGTTTACCATGCAGAGTTCGTCCTTCGAGGTCCCTGGTGGGAATGCTAGCCTCGATCTGAGTGGCTCCTCACCTGCTGCGGGACCCTTACCCATCACCGCGACGGGCGGCAAGATGGCCAATCAAGACACCATAACCCACTTACCCCGTCTCCAGTCACAGGCATAGCCCATCATGCTCAAGCAAACTTAGAAGATCTCATCAGTCACTTTCTATTCAAAGTATGAAGATGAAGCTACTTCTCAGCAAGGGGCAGGATAATCCAGGGAGCTCCCGTCAACCAAGGACGAAGTCCTATGGTAGAGGCCGAATTTGAACGTTGCTGTTCGGGGAGCTCTTTACCCGCAACGTAGCCTGCCCAGATCAGCACGGGGGATTAAGGTAAAGGAGACCAGGCTGTAGCACCATCGATGGCTCGTACTTCGTCTACCATAATACTATGTATGTACTTCGAGGAGCTCCCCTCGGTTAGGTCAAGCTCTTGCACAACCGCAGAGCTTCTTCAGAATGACCGCCCCGCGCCCCAGCAAGCCTCCAATCCGGGGAATTTCTACCAACTTCCGTAAATCCGTCCCGCATAGAGCAGCCACACTCCCTGCTGCTGCCTTCGTACGAACTTGGAGGAGGATGGCATGAGATTGTGTGGAGGGAGGCTCGGCGGCTTGCGAAACGGGCCAGTACCTGGAAGGTTGGACCAGGAAGCGCCCCAGAAGCTGCCATTTATGCACGCTAGTGGACTTGCGTCGGCTGCTAGATGTGACTATTGTACTATTTTCATTGATCCTTATCCCTGACAGCTTGTCATAAGGCTCTTTAAGTATAAGTCTGTAACGTCTGTACGAAGAAGCCCAATAAAGGTAGGGATCCATCATTATACCGAGAGGTTCCTCGATGTTGTGTTTCGTCTCTTTGTCTTCCTTCCTGCCGAGTCGAGTACTTCGTACACCCAATTCTGGCAAATTGGCATGTACCATCATCCCTGATATTGAACCCTAAGGATTGAAGGTACTTGCAAAGTCCAACACAGTGTGTCGTGCCCGCGGGCAATGTGGCTCACCAAGGTGCCATTCGACAGTGCTCGTGGTCCTCGGCTCTAATGGCGTGGGAAATGAAGGCTTCTTGGTTGAGCAATTTGGGCCATAATCAAAGACATGGGCGAAGTACATCACAAAGTACACTACACTCGGTGCTGAGTGGGTCAGAAATATCGTAGCAAGTACGAAGTACTCGCCTTCTTTGCGGTTTACTATGTATGAGGTGCTACTTCGTGCATCATCCCGAAGACCGATGCTGAAGTGGAATTAATCTTCGCCTGAACAGTTGAGGATTGTCCCGTTGCACGGAGTAGGTAGTCGAAGCTACTTTGCGCAGCCACCAAGAGAGTGATGCTTCGTACGACGTACATCAATAGAGAAAGACAGTGTGTATATATACAGTATGAAGTTGTATTGCCTGGTTCTTGTGCAGACTTTGTACTTGTAATTGGACTCGGTCTATCCTAGTGTACTCCGTACTTCATTGTGGTGTCGTGCAGTGGTATCCGGACTTTAAGCTAATCTCAAGTCATGGAGAACCTGGGATTGCTGTGGGCGACAAGGGGCTAGGGATGATCAGTGCGCCCCCGGACCGGACCAGAGAAAGGTGGGTGTGATTGGGGGACAGGTGCATCTTGCCAAGGTACCTTGTATACTTTGCCCACCGAGCTCATCCAAGCTGTCAGACTGTGCAATGTATACTTTGGAGGAAGCCAAATTCACAGTGACGAAAATTGTACTATGAACTTATGAAGTGCTTCGTTGGGTGAGCTGAAGTTATGAATGGCTTTCATATTCCACAGGCCCAGGCAGTACAAACGAGTAGAGAGGGAAAACAAACCTGTTTTGTCACTCAGCCACTCGAGTCTGTTGATCAATATATATGCATTTATTACACAAATGGGTGAAACGTAGGGAGAGCGACATCGATCACGAACATACAAGTAGAGTTGCTCAAGCAGCAGGGAACAGGAGCTTCTGACGGCGACGAAGGGAGACGAAGGTACTCGAGCGAGTTCCCACTTGTCCTGCGGATAAGATCGATTGGTACAACAGGCTCACCGACGATTTGCGGTGATTTGCGTGGGCCAGATCGCTCAATTGTACATCGTGTAGACTGCTTCGTATCTACACTGTCCGCAATTCAATATTACTTTGGTTGTTCACTGATTTTACAATTAACAGTTGTCCACTATTCTTGCCAAGTAATTACGGCTGCCTCGCACTGTATAAACTTCTACGAACTGCGAGGTAATGAGACTTGTACTTCGGGCAAGTGCAATTGGATTGATGCTTGAAGTGGCTCTCGCTAGTGCCCACTGTTCAAGCCGCCCAAGCATTCGATCAATTTTAGTGGCAGCATCTATCCACTCTCATTCAATAGCTTCATCAAATTGATCGTGCAATCAATTGCGGTCTTCCAGCAGCAGCCAGAGTGAGAGTCGGTCTTGCGTTCCAGCGTTCCAGCTTCCCCCCCAATTCCCCATTCCCCGTTCCCGTTCGGTCCGCCCTCGCTCAAGCGCCTTCTTCACCTGCTCTGGGCGGGACACTGCCCATACTGCACAGGAAGGTAAGACCCCTTGCCGACCACTCCCCAAGAAGGATAGTCATCTCGCTTCCTCAGCCTCTGATACGTCCACTCATATGCTCTCCCGCCCTTCACTTCTATGCTTAATGTTCTCCCAATCCCCTTCTGAATCTGCCATACTCAAATGTGTACAAACCTCAGCACCGCGCTCCAGCATTCTCCCGAGACATTTCTCCTCTTCCCCATAAACCCTTCATCCAGCCTCAATCGCTGGCCAAACCCCACGAGTCTCACGTCGTCACTCCTTTGAAAGTGCGGGGATCGCGTCGTTTTACTCGCAGACCAGCTCCTCTCGTTCTCGTTGCTCTCTTTCGATACCTAGGCTTGGCCTGGCCTGTTTCTCGGTGCGCTGCACTGTCTGCACTGGAGCCCGACACACCACCTCCCCTCGCCTTGTCGGCCTCATATATTCCGCGCGTCGGAAACCGGGCACGATACGATTGTCGAATGCACGAAGCCCCGACAAATTGACGTTTCGCTCATTTCTTTACCATTGAACAAGCCCGCGCGGACTTCTATTTTTCAACTTTTTCGCATTTTTTTGTTTCCTACCCCATCGGATTGGAATCCAAGTCGCGACCAGCCACGGCTAGCCGGCGTTTAGGGGGTTGGACGATCTTGGTAAATTGTCCAAATTACGTGAAGAGGTGAGCCTTCCCTTTCCTACTTTCCGTTTCCCCCCCAAATCGCCCCCTTTGTCGCCTTAGTTCCGCCCCCAGGCGTCCTGCGACATTATTTCGGCCATTGCTTATTGCGGGCATTCTTCATTTTCTTTTCACGTATCCGAGCTACGGCCCTTTTCGAACACGTCGAACGTCGGGCACGTATTTTGCGCGCTCCTCGGTCGTTGCTTAGTACCTCCACGCCGCAGTTCACTTCAGCGGCTGTCAGTATTGCCAGAGTTGGCGCATTAGTACCCGCGTGACAAACTCCATTCATGCCTTACATTCGAGCTTAAAAGCCGCGCCATTCCAAGCATCTATTGGCATCGTCGATATTTGTCGGACGCTTTGATGCTAATTTAATCGATCGGAGTCTTTATTAGTTCACCGCGACAAAGCGTGATTGCTCTCTCCAGCAACGTAGAGCGATATGCCTCAGGAGACAGAGCCCCTTGCAACCGATCAAAACACACCGCAAACGACTGGTAAAGGAAGAGCATTGCTACACGTGCCGTCCAGGACATCTTCCCAGACACACCAGTCTTCGCCGACGGCTTCCGGATTGAGCGGCGCGACGGCCAACGATTCACGCCAGAGCCTCGGAGATCTCTCCAAAGAATCAGCAAGCATGCGGAGCCGACAACGCAACGGAAGCGCCTCCAGTCGTCGGTCTGGTGCTGACACAGAGCCTGCATCTACTCCCATTAATTCTCAGCCTAGTTCGCCCGCCGCGGCACCTCACAAGAAGAAGAAGAGCGGCGGCCTCCTGTCCCTTCTAGGCTGTTGCGGTGGCGTCCCAGATTCGACGAACAACGGTGAGGGGAGCGAAGAGAACGTCCACAAACTCGACAAGCTGCCAAACCGACCGGGATCATCTTCGCGCCCGACAGCCCACACTCCCCCCGACCAACAGCCGACCGTGAATGTCAACAAGTCTCGGCTGAACGAGAAGGCTCCAGCGACAACCGACGCGCCAAGAAAGGACTCGGCGGCGAAGGATAAGAGGGCTTCTAACACGAGCACACACGATCAGTCCACCGTAGGTGGAGAGCGACCCGAGAGGGAGTCCAAGCAATCCATTATTCCTCCACCCTCAGTCCAGATCCAACCACCGAACAACGGATCCATAAAAGAGGCACCCGTCGCTCCAGATTCAACCGTGCCCAGTGATACGAAGGATGAGGAGGGTGATATCAAGATGGCTGATGCTGACATTGAGGAACCTCAACCGCAACATCAAGAGCAGCACGATGATCAGCTGCCCCAACAGGAACAGCAGCAGCAGCAGCAGCAGCAGCAGCAACAAGAGGAAGAAGAAATTAGACAAGAGCCTAACACCGACGAACCCGTGCCACAAATACCGCCACCGCCTCCCGGACCCAGCCCCTCCACTACAGCTCCCGTCCACGATCTTTCCGAGTCGTCTGATTTCGCTCCAGAGCACCAGCAAATCTCGTTATTACCACCCATTCGGCCCGAGCACAAAGGAAGGAAATGCCTGGTACTCGACCTTGATGAAACTCTTGTCCACAGCTCCTTCAAGGTATGGGGCATCCCTTGTCAACAAGTTGCCTTTCAACACCTGTCAAGGTTCCCGTGGTCGTAGTTGGTTGTAGCTAACTTTTCTTCTTCTTTTTCCCTTCCCAGATCCTACATCAAGCCGACTTCACGATCCCAGTAGAGATTGAGGGCAATTACCACAACGTCTATGTCATCAAGCGACCTGGTGTAGATGAGTTCATGAAGAGGGTAGGAGAACTCTACGAAGTTGTCGTTTTCACGGCTTCTGTCTCCAAGGTATGCGTGTTCCTCGATGTACCTCGCAATAGCCCCGTGCCCTTGACGCGTAAGCCAGCTATCTAACTGCTAGAACGACAGTATGGCGACCCTCTCTTGGATCAACTCGATATCCATAACGTTGTTCACCACCGACTCTTCCGCGAATCCTGCTATAACCACCAAGGCAACTACGTCAAAGACTTGTCGCAAGTCGGAAGGGACCTAAAGGATACGATTATCATCGACAATTCTCCCACTTCTTATATATTCCATCCACAGCACGCCCTGCCGATAAGTAGCTGGTTCTCGGATGCGCACGATAATGAGCTTTTGGACCTTATCCCCGTCCTTGAAGATCTAGCCGGACCCAACGTCAGGGATGTGAGCCTCGTTCTCGACGTTACTCTCTGAGGGCACACTATATATTTTCTCGTTTTGTTACTACGGCATATCTTTGATACCACAGTTCGGCGCAGTTCCTCGCCAACAGAAAGAAAAACAAAAGTTCTTATCATTGGCTCCCCGATCATAGCGAGAGGCGTTTTGGTTGAAAGCTTTGATTCCGAAATGTAGACACACGTTGTCTTAATGTCTATATATTTGAGCTGTGCGCAAGGGACGACGGCTAGTCTGGATTGTCTCTGACAGCTATCTGTGAACAGCACCACGAGTTGGATTTTCTTTTAAGTACGGCGAGGAAAGAGATAGCCCTGGAGATGCATTTTTTTCCTTCTTTTTTACGAAAACGGACTGGGTCCTAAGGCGGCTTTTATAGCTCCCTATGCGGGGGCAACTTCTTCTGGGGACCAAACAGGATGATGCTACGTGGTTCTGCGATAGCGGGTAGACATTGGCTGGGCAGCCTACTAGCTATTCAGGCGCAGAGCCATGAATTCTATAAAAGCTCCTCCAGCATTCTCGTCCTTGCGGAGGACCTATCCACGTATGCGCAGTTCTCCTGCCCTCGGAAGGGTTTAACCTGGACGAGACCCTGCGACATTGCCCTTGACGAGGCATTACTTGATATCTCACGACATATGGCACTCGCGAGATAGATTGAGCCGCGAACCATCCGGCCATCTTTCTATTCTACCATCCTACACCACGCACTTAGTTTTCCTTTGTCTTATCAACCCCAGCCTCCGTCTCATGTCTGTATTTCTTCCGACCCTTCACCCCATTCTCTCTTTTCGCTATATTTCCTTTCCTCTCTTTCTTTTTCTTTCCTTTTCTCTTTTTCTTTTTTTTCCTTTGCCCTTTTTTCTCGTCTGTTCAAAAATTTCATCCACATAATACCCTTTCCCCCCTACTTGCACAGAATATCTTTTTTTCTTCTCTTTTCTTTTTGCGAGCAGGAAACATGGGGGGCCAATGAGCGAAGAGGTGAGAGTCTGTATGTTTGGAGGGAATCCTTTTCTTTTTCATGTTTTATTTCTCTGTTTGGTATTTTGTTCTTAACAAACGGCAAAATATGATTGTGTGCTTGGAGTTGAGAGCGACGGAGAGCTAGACTAAAATATACTAAGATTCTAAGCTACTTAAGTGTATGATCTGCCATGGGGCCATTGGAGATATTAGGATTCGATGTAGCTGAAGATCGGGGGATGATATAAAACTAGATTTTTTCCCTAGGTCAGCCGTGATGACATCCTCAAGTGAAGTTAAAACTGGGACGGCTTTTGTTTCTCTTGAGGAAGTGTGCTTGGCCTACGAGGTAGATAGCATCAAACAAATGCTCCAAACCTTATCACTGAGCGAGCTTGCCAATTCTAGCTTACCCCTGTTCTGTTCTTGCTGTCGGCAAATCCTCGGACTATTTGAAATTGCTCTCCCAAAAGGGTCACGACTCCCAGTGTAAAGACACAAAAACGGCAAATTCCGTCCCAGGAGCTCCCAGCGTGATGCAGCGTGGCCTCAACTGTGGATTTTGCCAGCCATCAACCATTCTCCCTTCCCAGTGATCAATTGATACTTCACCCCTTCCAAACGACATCAACGACCAACAACCCGACCTCGTCTCATCCTTTCTTTTCCATTCTGTCAATTTTCGATCTTGGACCTGAGCATCCTGCAGCGATCTCAGATCTAATTTCTTCGTTGTTCTAATTCCTCGTTCCTTTTAATACCCCCTTTTTTTTTCTCTCAAGATGGTAAGTTCGAATCGCGCAAGCCCCCGTGTGACGCGAATCGCATTCGTCGATATCTATTAATCTAGATGGAAAAACATACGGATGATGTCCTTAAAGATGGTTGGAAGCTAACTCTGCCGGCTTGCTAAACAAAATAGTCTTCTCCCCGTGCTTCGTCTCCCACCGGCGCCGCCACCGGCTCCAACGTCCGACCCGCCTCGCCCTCGGTTCCCGGTGGTCCCAGGACCGTTATCCGTCGAAGGGCGGCTGCCGATCAGAAGGAGAAGATTGCGAATGCGCGCCCTAGCAGCACTCGTGCCGCGGGCGCTGGTGGCAGCAGCAGCACCATGCTGAGTATGTCCTGCCTTCTTTTTATATCCCAACGCAGATTGGTAGAGAGATTTCGGAGAGGAAAACGCAAAGGTGTTTGCTAACATTGGGGTTGGATAGGGCTGTATACCGATGAGTCTCCCGGCCTCAAGGTCGATCCCGTCGTCGTCTTGGTTCTGTCCTTGGTCTTCATCTTCAGCGTTGTCGCTCTACACAGTAAGTTGTCTTTCTCCGATTGTGCGTATAATCGCTTCTTTCGCTAACTCGTCCGGCCTGTAGTCATTGCCAAGATCACCCGCAAGTTCTCCAGCTAAACTTGCCTAAACACCGATACTTGTTGGAGCGAATGACCGACAGAAGCAGGAGCCAGGGAGCGATGAGTGCGACCGGACCTACGGCACAGGCACGAAAAACTCCATATACTTCGATATATCAGCGGGCACGAATCGGCGTTTTCATCTTTGGGGAAACAAGGATAATGGGGAACACACAAAACAAAACGAAGAACACAACGACGCATCGGGGCTGTTGGACTTGTGGCCGTATGCAGTGGACGCGTGGCCGCGTCCGTGAGGTGTGGTGATTGTTGGCAGCCCGAGGCTGATTATGGGCCTATGTACAATACATGAAATGGTACTCTCGGTTCTAGGCCTCCCATGGCATCGAGGCTGCTATGGCGATTATTATTTTTTATTTTATTTTATTTTATTTTGATTTGGTTGGAAATAATCCTTGAGGCCGAAGCTGGTTCTGTTTCTACCCCAGTAATTTTTTCTCTCTCTCTTTTTTTTTTTTTTTTTTTTGCTGCGCCGGAGTGAACATCATTTCATCGATTCAATTGATCAGCCTTTCCCTTATTGTCAATGTGCCTCCGTCGACGATACCACTATCAGTTGATCTATCCCGATGGGGGGAATGAAACGATCTGGACAGGAACTCGGATGGACCCGGCCGGTAGGCTGGACGATGCCTTGGCGCCATTACGTACGTGATTCGAGGCATCGAGGCTCAACTCGAGTCTCAAGTCTATCAGATCGATCAATTTCTATATATAGGACACCCTCGAGGGGCGCGAGGCTCTTCGGAGGCCCCTAAATCGGACTTTAGGGCTCCACAGACGGGGGCATCAATCAAATGAATGGGGAAAGGAGCTCTTGTGGATACAGCTAGACGTACTCCGTAGGCCCGAGGTTCGATGCATTTCTTAGATTTTGGGGCATAACGGTTAAAGGTATTCATTTGATTCCTTGATATCATTGACCACAGCCCTTCGACATCACAGCGCTTCGCGTATTCGTCGCATCGAACAACAAGCGATCAGGAGAACTCCCATGCTCAAGAAGGTAACATGGCCGATCCGAGTCGTCGATTGATCGATGTCTGGATCGCAGCCACACTCTAGCCAATGAACAGGGGCAAGCTAAACACTGATAATCCTGGTGCCTCGTTACCTGTTCCCTGGCGGTGACGTCCCGGAACCTTACTGGAGGCTTGCGTGCTAGGATGAAAACGTCATGGACCGACCGCAGCAACGCCTGCAGTTCGACGCTTGAACTTGTGCCTTGTCCGCCTCCGCCAAACCAAATCAATCCTTTGCCCCACCAAAGACGGGGATCTTATGCAGTTTATGTAGTGAGACTGTAAACGACTTTGGTACAAATGGAAGCTTTCAGACACCTCGTTTTCCGTCATCCGCGTATTGTCCGTATTTCAAACTTGGACTGGGGACTTGGATTGTTCGATTAATTTTCCGCTTCTGTCCTTCTTTTTCTTCTCTTCTGAGGAGTGACACCCCTGGATTTGTTTCCGCCCTACCACTGCGCATTTCGCATATATTTCCGGGCCCAGCCCTACGACCTAAAGCTTGACTCCTCAACTTTATCGACAACTTAAATCGTGTAGCCCCTCCCGCTTACCCGTACAGCTTTCGATCTCTTCGTCTGCGAGGGGAGCTTAGCTCTCCCAACAGCAACCAACCCCCAGAGCCATGACTCAAAATCGTGGATCGACCGTGGAAGTGCCTTGGGATGCCCCTCCGCCGGCGAGGGTTAGCATGGATGTCCAAGCGGCGTTGGTGTCTGATGGGTTTAACATGCCTGATCTGGAGGCGGCAAGGGATGCTCCCCCGCCTTATGGGGAGCTGCATGATCAGTTGCAGTTTTCTCAGCCTGGGTTTGAAGCTGGAGCGAACGTTACCGGTATGGATTATCTTGGCCCTCGGAGATAATTGGATGGTCTGGTATAAGCTGGGCTGTACCCTACAGAGGAAGCTGGAATTGCTAACGTGACTGTCCTGTTTGTTCCGTTATAGACGATGGTCGTGTCAACATCAACATCAATCAGAAAAGTAGGAAATTTGCCGAGTTGCTCGGCCATACACTCCGAGCCCAAGTCGCCGCGGACGCTGCCGCCCTTCCTCAACCACCCGTCACCCCAGCCTACATCCCGCCAACTCTCGGTGGTTTGCCCGGCCAGACTCCGCCTCCTAGACTCAATGTCGTCATCCAGATCGTCGGATCACGCGGTGACGTCCAGCCCTTCGTCGCCCTAGGCAAAGTCCTCAAAGACACCTACGGACACCGCGTCCGCCTCGCCACCCACGCCACCTTCCAGACCTTTGTCGAAGAGAATGGCCTCGAGTTCTTCAACATCGGAGGCGACCCCGCCGAGCTCATGGCCTTTATGGTCAAGAACCCGGGCCTGATGCCCGGTCTCGATGCGTTAAAGTCGGGGGAGGTGAGCAAGAGGAGGAGGGGAATGCAGGAGATTCTCATGGGCTGTTGGCGGTCGTGCATCGAGCCTGGAAACGGCTTGGGGCCGGCGATGCCGGCACATAGGAAGGGCTTGGAGATGAATTATGATGAGGTTACGCTTCCTGGGGATCCGAAGGAAAGCCCTTTTATTGCTGATGCTATTATTGCTAACCCACCGAGCTTCGCGCATATTCATATTGCGGAGAAGCTTGGTGTTCCGCTACACTTGATGTTCACGTAAGAGCAATTTCAAGTGTTTCCCGGGACTAATAGTTTCCGATGCTAATGCATGTCTTGCAGGATGCCTTGGTCGCCGACTCGAGCGTTCCCCCATCCGCTGGCTAACATTCAGTCTTCGAATACCGACGATGTCATGACCAACTATATGTCCTATGCGCTTGTCGAGATGATGACTTGGCAGGGCCTGGGAGATGTTATCAATCGATTCCGAACTACTGTTCTCGATCTCGAACCTCTATCCTTGATTTGGGCTCCTGGCCTTCTCACAAGACTGCAAATTCCTTATACATATTGCTGGTAAGCACGGCTGGAACTGTCAAGATCCCCGTTCAGGTTAAGTACTAAACACTACAGGTCTCCGGCTCTCATCCCCAAACCCAATGATTGGCAACGAAATATCGATATCTCCGGCTTCTTTTTCCTCAACCTCGCCAATGCGTACACTCCGGACCCGTCTCTCGTTGAGTTCTTAGAAGCCGGCCCGCCGCCCGTTTACATCGGCTTCGGTTCCATCGTTGTTGACGATCCCAACGCACTGACTCGCCTCATTTTCGACGCCATCCACCTAGCCGGTGTTAGGGCCCTCGTGTCCAAGGGGTGGGGAGGTCTTGGCGCGGATGACGTTGGAATTCCCGAAGGAGTGTACATGATTGGAAACTGTCCCCATGATTGGCTTTTCAAGCACGTTTCCTGCGTCGTCCACCACGGTGGTGCCGGTACATCGGCGGCAGGTATCTACGCAGGCAAACCCACAGTCGTCGTCCCGTTCTTTGGCGACCAGCCGTTCTGGGGTGCCATGATTGCGCGGGCTGGTGCAGGCCCGGAGCCCGTACCTTACAAGGATTTGACTGCCGAGAAGCTTGCTGGGGCTATCACAACGGCTCTCAAACCTGAAACGGCGGACAAGGCTCGCTCTCTAGGCGAAAAGATCCGCGAAGAAAAGGGTGCTGATCTCGGTGGAAAGAGTTTCCATGATCAACTTGACCTCAAGGCGATACGTTGTTCACTAGTGCCGACTCGAGTGGCAGCTTGGAGGGTGAGGCGGACAAAGGTTATTCTCAGTCCCTTCGCGGCAGAGACGCTCGTGCGAGAACGCATTATCCAATACTCCGACTTGAAGCTATGGCGGCCGCGAGAATACAACACGGAAGGCCAGCCCTGGGATCCCATATCCGCGGTTACTTCGTCGCTTCTCATGGATATAAGTGAGGTTGCTCTGGCCGTCGCCGATTTCCCTCGTAGCATCTTCCAATCCTCGAAGGAATCGAAAGATACAGGGAGCTCGTCCGGATCGTCGCATGGGCGGCCGGGTAAGTCGGTGGACATGAGTAGTGGTACTTTGGTCACCGCGCCCTCGACGGCCACTACTACTGCGGAGTCAGTTGTCCCAGGATACGTCGAACTGCCCAGCCCCATTCCGGGAGAGCCGCAGCCGCCGGTTGAATTACCCGGGGATATGCCAGCTCTTCCATCTGAGCGAAGCGGGCTGCGTGGGTCCGCTGATTTCCCTGCTTATGCTACTGATATCTCCCAGCTAGAACCAGCTAGTAGACCAACAACTGCGGGAACTGGACTGAGAGAGGGACACCCATCGCCTACAACTCCGGATAGAACGGCGTCTAGCCTTATTACCCCCCTGGTTACAGTGACTAGTGACCCGACGAGCGAGAGCTCCGCGGGGAAATCCTCCCGTTCCCCTCTCCGTTTCCCCAGCAGTCCGCTCCTGCGTGGACGGAGCACAAGTCCGTACGGTCGGCCCCAGTCGTCGCACGACGAGAATCCTTACCGGGACGTCAACATCGAGGACTTGCGCGGTGCCGGCACCAGTGTCCGCAGGATCGTGACTACGGGCGTTAAGTCGCCCATGAACTTCTGCCTCGGTCTCGCTAAGGGTTTTAGGAACGTGCCGAAGCTGTACAACGACGACACCGTTCGACCGACGGAGAAGGTTACGGGCTTGGCTAGCGGGTTCAAGGTGGCGGGTAAAGAGTTTGGCCTAGGCTTATACGATGGGCTATCTGGCCTCGTTACGCAGCCGATGAAGGGCGCTGAGAAGGAAGGGAGAAGGGGCTTTGTGAAGGGGGTTGGCAAGGGTGTTAGCGGTTTCCTCGTGAAGCCTGCTGCCGGTAAGCGATTACGACTACTCCGCCGGCCGACTTGGCATGATGTTGCCGTCCTCTCGGCAAGTGTGGATTATTTCTATTTGTATCATTGCTAACGGATGTGGTGCAGCTCTTTGGTCTCTTCCCGCGTACACGATGCAGGGCGCATATGTGGCGATGAAGAACCGGTTCGCGAAGAGCATGCAAAACTATATCATCAGCTCTCGCATGATCCAGGGAGCGGACGCCTTTGAGGCGGCGACTCCGGAGGAGAAGGCGGAGGTCTTGGCGGCGTGGAGGAATGCCAAGTATGACCTCAAGGAATTGTACCAGCGCAAGCTCAAGGAGGCGAAGGAAGCCAAAGAAGCCCAGGATTCACAATCCCAAGGAGGTGAGAACGCTATGGACCGCGCAGCGTTCGATCGCCACCACCACGAGCATCACCATCACCTCCACGCCGACGTCGCGGCACTCCTATCGCCCAAGTTCGGCAACGAGTCGATCGGCCACTTCGACGCGCATGGCAAGAGACTGCTGAAGGGTAAGCAGGCATGGCGGCGGAACCACATCGAGGCGGACCTTGATCACCACCCCAACCACGACGAAGAGTTCGAGAGGGCCATCCAGGCGTCGATCCGCGAGACGTCGCGAGGCGATCCGGAGGAGGACCTCATGGTCGAGCGGGCGGTGCGCGCCAGCGTGTCGGAGTTCCAGAGACGTGGCGGTCCCCTGCCGCACCCGCAGATGGTGGATGTAAAGCGGCCCGAGGGCCCATCAGGGACGACGGATCCGGAGGAGGCGGATCTCGAGATTACCGATGAGGAGTATCAGGCGCTTATTGAGAAGGCGATCCAGCAGAGTATGGCGATGCATGCGGCCGGATTTACCGAGGGCGTTCACGACGATCATGGAGTGAGTGATAGCGATGACGAGGAGCTGAGACGAGTTCTCGAGCGATCGAAGACAGACCTGTCGGTTCACGGAGGAGAAGAAACCTCAGACGACGAAGACCTCAAGAAGGCGATCGAAGAGTCCAAGACGAACGTTTCGGAGCAGCTGCCGCAGGAGGACGACGACGAAGAGCTGAAGAAGGCGATCGAGGCGTCTAAGGAGGCAGCGGCGCAACATACGGACGCGCACGCCGAAGAAGAGGAGATGCTCCGACGAGCCATCGAGGAGTCCAAAGCGGCGCACCAGCAGGAGGCGAACCGGGCGGCGGTGGCTAGGACGGAGGAGGAGATTATTCTTGAGTTTGTGCGGAAGCAGAGTCTTGCCGAGGAGGAGTTTCGCAAGTTGAAGGCGAAGGAGAAGGGGAAGATGAAGGAGGAGCCGAAGAAGGAAGAAGAAGATGACGAGGAGGATGATGATGACGAGGAACTGAAGAGGGCGCTGGAGATGAGTTTGGGGATTGATGAGGAGGGATCCGGTAGGGCGGGACCTTCGAATTTGGGTTGATCTATATTGATGTTTTCCTTTTTTTTGGAGATTCGTTGAGTTTTGTTAGATATACCCTGATTTTTCTTTTAGAGGTAGGATGCGATGGATACATAGGATATCGATACGAACTACGAGTTTGTGAACTTTATTGAATACTTTTGAATTTAGAGAGAATCGACATGAGATTTGATATATAAGTCGAATAGAAATCATAAATACGCCATCGTAACGCCCCCGAATTCCTTTTCAAAAGGGTAGATATGCACGATCTAAGACACCAGGCCCATCCCATATATACTTGATAACAACACCACTGATCATCACAATCATAATCCAACAAACCCCGAGACAAGAAAAAAAGCAAAGAAAAAAGGCTCCTTAACGAGCCCTCAACCTCGAAAACAACTTAGACACAGCGCCCCCACGCCCAGCTGCCGGCGGAGGTGGAGGACCAGGTGGCGGCGCGAAGCCGCTAACGGGCCTCTGACCGGGCTCGACGTCGGCGGGGAGGAACTGCGAAGGGTCGGCCTTGGTGGCTCCGGCGGGGGGTTCGTAGACGGGGGGCGGAGCGACGGGATACATGGAGTACTGGGGGGGAGGGGGATAGTAGGGGCGGAAGGTGGATTGCGGGTAAGCGTAGCGAGGGTCTACGGAGGCGAGTTCGGATTTGCTGACGAGCCACTATTCGCATTCGCTCCTGTTAGCTTCTCCTTCTTCTTTTTAAATCATTTTATTCTTCTCAAGAAACGTACGCGGTGGTAGTAGAGAGGAACGAGACCCTTCCGCACGCGGGCCTTGGCGTGCAGGTAGCCCAGCAGCAGGTACAGGCCGACGAGGAAGACGATGCCGAAGAAGACGGACCACTTGACGATGTAGCCTTGGCGGGAGTACCACCAGGGGCGGGCGACGTCGTCGTCGTCTATTACCCAGCCGTCGGGGATGGTGTCTGGGTTGTCGGGGGGGTTTTGGCGGGCGAGGAGGTTGATGTTTTCCATGGTTTGTTTTTGGGATGCTAAAGGACGTTGGTTTGAGTTATTAGAGGGTGTGGTCGTGTCGGCTTTGGAGGAGAGGAATCAAGAAATGGTGAGGCTATTCGTAGGTCCGGCCGTACGGGTTCGGTTCTTCTTTGAAGGCGATCAAGTTTATAAAATTAAAATAATATTACAGGAGTGAAAAATGTTGAAGATGGTTGAATGAAGAATTTACTGATTGAAAGGGGAGGAGAGAGAGAGGCAGAGGGACAGGAGGCATCAAATGGTTGTTTGAGGTGTTGCGGGTCTTGGTTCTGGCAACGAGGAATGAGGAACGAGGGTGGGAGTGAGTGTGTTTGTGGTGTGGTGTGGTGTGGCATCTCGTGTTTCAACATTGCCGGAGCCGCGTGGCCGTTCTTCTTTTCCTCATTCTCTCGCTCTTTGTTCCTTTTGGGGGGCGGGAACGGGAGTGGATTTTCCGGGAGGCTGTGGTCACTGGTGATACCCATCCAGACCTAAACTAATCTACGAGTACCTACTCCGTCCACGGGGGTTGGTATGAATATTATTGGATTTCTGCTTTGATTTTCTTTACAGAGGTTGGGCTGGGCTACTGGGGAGATTTCTGATGAGAGGTGGGATGATCAATGGTTGTGGAGATTGATCATAAACGAGACGAGGATTCGCGAAGCGGACATGGACATGGGCATGGATGAATAGTTGATCTGTGCTGCTGCTCTTCTCTTTTTCTTGATCAAGTGTCCAGGGCCATGAGGAACGAGGTATCCCAGTATCCCAGATCGGCGTTGTCAACTTGAAGCAAATGAATGAGCGGCTAGTGCAGTGCTGTGTTTAACTAGAATCCGATTATTATGAAGACGGACAACGACGTACGAAGTATTATCCTGGAATCTCTCCTAGTCGAGTAAATATTATTATTCATCTTGTCGAGATGATGGAAACATGAACTCAACCTCTCAAGAAACTCTTGACCTCACACTCTTAAAAAAAAATGTGAGCCATCAATGCCGACAACGCCCATCACCACCACATCAATACAAGACTCTTCTCCAATCCCAACATCTCCCCAATGAACACCCCAACCTCCAAACGCCGCCGCATCGAATCCGCAAACGCCACCCTCCGCCGCCCCTTTCGCTCGCCCCTCGTCCGCGGGAGATCCAACGCCCCAAACGCTGCGACGACACCAGAGCCGGAAACGACCCCGCTCAAGGAACGCGTAGCCAGTGGGGCAAAGCGAGCACGTTCTTCGGAGACGACAGGGTCTCAGGGTGCCGGGAGGGGTAATAGGGCTCGGGATGCCGGCACGGAAGAGGTGCCGAGTTTTGTGTGGAGGGAACGGCGGCGTGAGATGGAGGACGAGAACCGCAGGATCGAGCAGGAAATCTCCCGCCTGCAGAATTTAATAGGCCCTGCCTCGAAGGTGATGTCTGATAAAGATTCGCCTGATGATGAGTTGGATGGATTAATTGAAAAGTGGAAGGCTGCGGCTCAACAGGCTGCTGAAGAGTTATATGAAGCCTCGAGGTTACGGGTTCAGAGGTGAGTTTGTGCATGTGTTGACTCTGCTCTGATCCATCTTTTTGGATACAGAAAATGCTGGTCGTTAAGAGGACCCTGCTTACGATGGTTGTGATAGTATGGGCGGGCTCGGTGGCATGAAGAGGCGGCATGCCGAATTCTTGGATCGTGAGGAGCGTGAGGAGCAGAAGGCTTCGACCAGCAAAGAGAACCTGGATCATAACTACGAATCCCTCTCTGAGATCGAAGATGAAAACCACGAAGGGGAGACCGGAAAGGAAGACGAAACTGTAAGTCAACATAAGGCGGAGGAAAACACCTCCACTCACTCTCTCTTACTTAACTAGAACACTGACCGTGTCACACAGCAGGAATACACCATGGGAGCCATGCTCCGCAGTCTAAACATCGACTTCAATGTCATAGGATATAACGAGACCGAAGGGACATGGACATAGCCTCAACTCACCCTTAAGATGGCACCTTGTCCTACATCCAATTGGGGAACGATTCACACAACCTTGTCTTACTCGGGCTTAACGATCTCAGGAACCGACTAAACCCGCCTTTCGGGCCCTACGTCATGCATAAAATCAAACAATCACAAGAGTCTCACGAGTAGAAGTACGGAGTAGGCGTAAGATTATATGAAATGCGCTGTTTCATCAATTCGAGCCAAGCGACTAGGACTTCAACAATAAGAAATTCTACCAGCTATTCCTGAAAAAACGCCGTTTGACGAGCCATCATGCTGGCGGTGGTAGAAGACACACCGCGCCATAAAGTAGAAGAAAAATAGAAACGCCGTCGGTCCAACCGATAAAAGCAAGCCTCCCCCCAACGCTGTCGAACACCCCTCGTACCCATGGGTCGTGCCGTTTGTCGTTTGCACTGCCGACTTCTCAACATGCAAGTTGCTGGAATCCAACATCTGGTTCGGTTTAGTCCACCACCACCACCAGGGCCACGACCTCTATCGCCGTCAAACATCCCAGGGGTATCTTCCGTCTAGTTTGTCTGCCGTAACTGTTTCGTTGTGTGTTGCCAGGAAACGCCGGGCGGTCTCCACCGGGAGAGGGTAACGCTGTACCCCCGCCCAGCCAAAAGACCCTGCCATGCCATGCTATGATTCACATAAGAGAGAAAGAGATAGTTTTGTGCGTGGTCCATATGATCCGTAAATCAGAGGGGGGAACCAGGCACATCAGGAGAGGTCCATGGCATCTTCGTCCTCAGACAAGACAGGCGGCGTCACGGCCGGACTGCTAGCCGCACTAGACTCCCTATCCTCCGACTCGCGCCTCTGCTTCTCGCGCATGCGCCTTCTCGCCTCAATAATCGCCTTCCGCACGCTATCATGCTCCGGCGCCACCGTCAACGAAGACGGCACATTATAAAGCACGAGCTGCATATCGTCGATGTTGTGCCCGGCCAATTGGCCCTCGGGGTTCGCTCGGAGTATGGGCGGGATGCGGTTGGCCTTGAGGGCCTTTTCGATATCTGGGAGGAAGATGAGTTTTCCGTCCTCGGCTTCGCTTTCGGATGAGGAGAGCTCGTCGTCGAGGTTGTAGATATAGACTTTATGCTTGGTGTCGTCCATTTGCATGTAGTCGTCGTCGTCGGCTAGGCTTGCGCTCGACAATTGGTTGCTGCTGGCTCCGGTGCCGGGGCCGAAGGTGCTGGTGGTGGCATTGGTTGCTGGTGGGAATGTCTGCGCCTGATTGGTAGATGTGTCGTCCTCTACCGTGGCGTAGAGTCTGCGAATGTTCTGGCCTATACAAATTCAAGAATGTCAAGTTAGTATTATTTAATTCCGAAAAAGCACACCGGGCAGCCTGGTCCTCGACTCAATGCGCCGGGTGGAGAACCAAGGCGAAGGGGAGTCCCATTTTGCGCATTTTCCAACGTACCGATATTCAAACGACCTAATCGCTTCGATAACCTCTCATTCTCCTGCACATCGGCTTTCCGCTTGCGGCTTGGGCTCGGTATAGTCTGCTGTTCGTACGCTGCCGAGGGAGACGTGGGGTGGCGGCGATCGTAGTTGTTGGCGAACGAGCCTTGTAATGAGAGCATTTTCAAAGTGGTCTCGTGTGCGACTGGGGATGTGGTGGGTTCGGGGAATGGGTTCAAGGTCACGTCCAGGGCAAAAGAAGTTCTGAGTGTATGCGTGGGACTTAGGTTTAAGATATTACGACATGTGGCAAAGCATATGGGAAAGGGCTGAAGCCAAATAGTTAAAGATATCGGGATCTCACTCGCTTTATAAAAAGGGAAATTGGAGTCGTACGTAGACCATGGACCTGGTGGGAAGATGGAGGAAAAAAGGATGGGTGAGTCTAATTCGATCCTCAGTGGCAGCTTCCCCCGTGTAAGTGGGGATTGGGAATCGCCGGAATAAGCACGGGATTGCGATTGTGGAAGGCACTAGCACAGTGTCGGTGCGTGCCGTGGCTTCTGAGAGACTCTGCGCGATTCGATCCCATTCCGATGGCAAAGTAGAGGGTACGAAGTACTGCGACCAACAATGAAAGCTGGCGGGGGTCGCTTGTACCCCGCACCAGGTGACCCAGAGAGAGTTTTGCGATGGTCCCCCTACAAAGTCGCATTTTCGGCAACGTCCTTTGTCTTTGTCGCCCCCTGAGTGCTGGGAGAAACTCCAGGTTTCAACTGCAGTCAGCTCAGCTTGGAATCCCGTGGATGGAACAGGACATAGAGGACATCCCATCTTGAGCTCCGATCCGGACTGGTGTCGTTGTTCTGCCCGCACCAGCATGATTTGCACACTCCATGTCCTTCCCCGCTCGATGCACAAGCTTGGCGATTCAAAGACATCAGTTGACCTATTACGAAGAGCTGACAAGGGACTGGATCAACCAGAGAATCCAAGCCAATTGCTATTTCTGAACTGTGAAGTAAACCAATTCCCAGCTTCATGCCTCATCACGGTCGGGGACTCAGGTTGAGACAAGCTGAGGGAGCGCTGAAATTCCGGGTTGACCTCGGCAAATCCCCCCCTTGCCTGGCCAATCTGTTCGCGACTGAACCATCAATTCCAAACCAATTGACTGCACAGATGATGCATAGAGCTGCTCCCTTTTCTTAAGGGCCCACGCCAAGTCAGTAATCCGCGATGCGATGATTAGAGGACAGGGAGAATGCTGTATTGATGTGACAGCATTCTGAACTTACTAGGCCAGCATGACTGCGCTGAGGTGGCTGCTTTGCCAGCAGCAGCGAAGACAGCTGCATTTCGGCAAGGCCGCTCTCGCTGTTCCAGAAACACCTGCCGTCTTTCCCTTTGCCTTTCCGACCACCACAAAATTTCAGACGCAGCTCCCAGATGTATACGTATCTAACCGCGATTTTCCGCCGCCTTATCTCCTGCCAGCTGTTATCGCCCCGACCGCGGCGTTGACTCATCCTTGTCCTCCTTGCACTATCGATAATTTTGATAGTTTGCTAGCCCCTCATCGCTCCAGGAACTACCCCACCACCACCAATTTACACTCCGCCACCGCTGCTCCTACTACACGAAATAATACTCTTGAGATTTCTGTCGCCGCGATACCTTCTCTTTCTTCTTTTTCCAACAACAGCAACAACATCCGAACGAACCTTACTCCCTCCCGTTTCCGAGCGCGACACCTTTCTTCTATCCTCCGGCGTAACCCTCGACTCTTCTCTACACGAAACTACTCGACTCTGCCGACCATGGCGGATAAGTGGACTGGCCAAAAGGTCCGCCAGACTTTCCACAATTTCTTTGCGGAGCGGGGCCATACTATCGGTATGTTGAAACACCTTGTTTCTTTGTCTTGGGTTCGTGGTGGGTGTGGATATAAACCGCACAACAAACCGTAGCGGCTTGCCTTGTCTGCTGTGTTCGAGAGCATGTCTCTAGACTGTCGTTTGCCCTGGCCACTGCGGTCGCATGGCTCTCCCCTTGCCTCCTTGACCTTGAGTCACCTCTCTCTTGAGTTTTTAGCCTTCCCAATCAGCTCTACCAGTCGCACATTGCTCTGTTTCCATTCAATTGCTTGCCAATTCGTCTCGATCTAGCTAACGCTCGCCTCGCCTCCTGCAGTCCCGTCCTCCTCCGTCGTCCCTCACAATGACCCCACCCTTCTCTTCACCAATGCCGGCATGAACCAATTCAAGCCCATATTCCTCGGAACCGTTGGAAAGACGGATGATATGGCGAACCTGAAGCGTGCTGCCGATACCCAAAAGGTACTCATATCGTTCTCCTCTCCAATGGCAAGGTTCTGCGAATCGAGATTGCTAATATTCTGTCTTACTAGTGTATCCGTGCTGGAGGCAAACATAACGTATGTCGATCTATATCTATGCGCCGCTGTCCTCGAATCTAGACTGACTCTAACTACAACAGGATCTCGACGATGTCGGCAAGGATAGCTATCACCATGTAGGTTACGGTACCTCTGACAGCGCCTGGGCGACAACCGCCAAGCTAACAAGCATATTTAGACATTCTTCGAAATGTTGGGAAACTGGTCCTTTGGTGACTACTTCAAAAAGGAGGCCATCGAGATGGCCTGGGAGCTTCTGACCAAGGTGTACGGGCTGGATCCTGCGCGCCTCTACGTCACCTACTTCGAGGGCAGCGAGGCCCTTGGGCTTGAGCCTGATGTGGAGGCCAAGGAGCTGTGGAGGTCTGTCGGCGTCCCCGAAGACCACATCCTTCCCGGAAATGTGAAGGACAACTTTTGGGAGATGGGTGACCAAGGCCCTTGCGGTCCCTGCAGTGAGATCCACTACGACAAGGTTGGCGGTGGTCGCAATGCATCTCACCTCGTCAACCAGGATGACCCTCTCGTGGTCGAGGTCTGGAACATCGTTTTCATCCAGTTCGATCGCCAACAGGACAAGAGCTTGAAAACCCTTCCCGCCAAGCATATCGACACCGGAATGGGTTTCGAACGTCTTGTTTCCGCCCTCCAAGACACCACCTCTAACTACGCCACTGACGTGTTCACTCCTCTCTTCAAGCAAATACAAGAAGTCACTGGCGCCCGGCCGTACAGCGACAAGTATGGAAAGGATGATGCCGACGGCATCGATACCGCCTACCGTGTTGTTGCCGACCACATCCGCCTCTTGACCTTCTCCATCGCTGACGGTGCTGTGCCCAATAACGACGGCCGCGGTTACGTCGTCCGCCGAGTCCTCCGTCGTGGTGCCCGCTATGCCAGGAAGTACTTCAATACCGAGATTGGGGCCTTCTTCTCCAAGATCCTTCCGGCCTTGGTGCAGCAGATGGGTGAGGAGTTCCCCGAGATTGTCAAGAAGCAGCAGGATATTCAGGAGATCCTTGATGAGGAGGAAGTCGCCTTCGCTCGTGCTCTGGACCGTGGTGAGGTGCAATTCGAGAGGTACGCCAAGGATGCGCTCGCTAGGGAGGACAAGAAGCTCGACGGTGCTCTTGTCTGGCTTCTCTACGAGACCTTCGGGTTCCCCGTCGATCTTACCAAGTTGATGGCTGAGGAGAAGGGACTTAACATTGATGATGCCGAGGTCGAGGTTGCGCGCGAGAAGGCCAGGGAAGCTAGCAAGGTCGTCAAGGATGCGGTCCAGACTTTCAGCAAGCTCAATGTCCACCAGATTGCCGAGTTGGAGCAGCAATTCGCCATCGAGCGGACGGACGACGACGCCAAGTACCGCAAGGAGGAGATTGCCGGCAAGGTTCAG
Source organism: Scedosporium boydii (assembly GCA_002221725.1). Lineage (NCBI taxonomy): Eukaryota > Fungi > Ascomycota > Sordariomycetes > Microascales > Microascaceae > Scedosporium > Scedosporium boydii. Next base: position 293,692 of record NJFT01000022.1, read on the forward strand.
ATCATCTTCGACGGCAAGGCTTTCGTCAAGTCCACTAAGGACCTCCCCCCCAACACGCCTATTGGCGTTCTTCTCGACAAAACCAACTTCTACGCCGAATCCGGTGGTCAGGTTGCTGATACCGGCAGGTTAGTCATTGATGGCTCCACTGAATTCAAGGTTCTCGATGTCCAGGCCTTCGGCGGGTACATCGTACACAACGGCTACCTCGAGTACGGCCAGCTCTCCGCCGGAGATGAGGTCGTTTGCGATTACGATGAGCTCCGGAGATCGCCTATTCGAAATAACCATACCAGCACCCATATCCTTAACCACTCTCTAAGGGAGGTCCTCGGAGACGATGTGCACCAGAAGGGTTCCCTCGTCGATGCGGACAAGCTCCGCTTCGACTTCTCGCACAAGACCGCCGTTACCCTTCCCGAGCTCAAGAAGATTGAGGATCTCTCGAATGAATGGGTCAAGAAGAATGTCAAGATCTACGCCAAGGACCTCGACCTCGACGTTGCTAGGTCCATCGAGGGATGCCGTGCCGTCTTCGGCGAGACTTACCCCAACCCCGTCCGCCTCGTCTCGGTCGGCATGGACATCGACAAGATGGTCGCCGACCCTAAGAATCCCGAGTGGCACAAGTACAGCATCGAGCTGTGCGGTGGCACCCACGTTGACCAGACCGGCATCATCAAGGACTTCATCCTTGTCGAGGAGTCCGGCATCGCCAAGGGCATCCGCCGCATCATCGCCTACACCGGCGACGCCGCCCACGAGTGCCAGCGCATCGCCGACGACTTCTCCAAGCGTCTCGATGCCCTCGAGAAGCTCCCCAACGGACCCGAGAAGGAGCAGGCCGTTAAGACCACCGGCGTCGACCTCTCCCAGCTTACCATCTCCACGCTGACCAAGGATGCGTTGAAGAAGCGGTTCGAGAAGATTTCTCAGGCTGTTCTCGCTGAGCAGAAGAAGCGCCAGAAGGCTGAGTCGAAGACGGCCATGGACGCCGTTCTTGAACATTTTAAGAAGGATGAGGAGGCGAAGTGGTTCGTTGGGCGGTTGCCGATTTCGGCTAATGCCAAGGCTATCTCCGAAGTTGTCAACTATTACAAGTCTAAGGATAAGGAGAAGTCGGTGTATCTCTTTGGTGGCAGCAAGGAGGAAGGCGCTGTCTGTCATGCCGTCTACGTTGGAACTGTAAGTTTACTCTATACCTGGGCCTATATCTTACGAAATCCACCCTTACTGACTTTTTTTTCCCCTTCAACAGCATCTCGCCTCTAACGGTGTTACCGCCGAGGCCTGGGCTACCAGCGTGACGGAGGTCATTGGCGGCCGCGCCGGCGGCAAGGAGCCCACGAGGCAAGGACAGGGTGCCAAGCCCGAGCTTATTGATGATGCTGTCTCCGTCGCTGCGAAGTGGCTCGAGGAGAAGCTCAAGTTGTAAAATATTATGATGACGGTTGGGGGGGGTTCCTGTGTGTTAATTTAGAAGAAAACCGGAATGAGATATATATCCCTTCTCATACCTCGTGATTTTAGAGTGTTCATGGGTTTACAAGGAAGCTGGGAAGGGGATTTTCGTCGAGGAGGAGACGAATTGTAAATATAAAGCATGTCAAGACATTGTCACTTCTTATCGTCTCTCAAGCTTCATTGAGTGTCTGGTCCATGGCAAAAGAATCGGGTATATTCTATATTATGGGAGAGAGACAGAGCCAGTCCCCTTGCCCACTTCCGTGTCTTTTTTGCTCTCTATCCATTTTCATTCCCGCTATTTATACAAAGTTTCTTTACAACACATCGACCTCAACGCCTCTTAAACGGAGGGAGAGGAGAGGAGCAGGGGGGTTGTTATTACAACCCCAGCTAGTAAAAAATCAAAAAGAAGAAAAAAAATCCGTTATTACAGGGTAAACATGACGCTGGCATTCTGGTAATAGCTTAACAGGGGATTCTCCCCCGTTCGCGTCTCGGTATCCTCGACGAAGGCCCAGCGGCGCATGTACTCCTCGTGGGTGAGCACGCGGGTGAGTTTTCCCGTGATGGCGCGGTAGATGGATTCCGTGATTTGGAAGTCTGTGGGGAAGAGGATGTCGAAGTAGCCTTGGTGGACCTGTTTAACCGCTTTCGGTCAGCGTATCAACTCGGAAAAGAGAAAATGTGTGATAAAAAAGTTGAGTAAGATACATACCAAGGGCGTCCGCACGGGAATCATCCTCCTCTCGAACCGAGTCTGCACAACAGGGGCATTCAACCCCTTAATAGCCTGAGGAAGAGAGTGGAAATCCGAAGCTAGTAGCCTATGCCCGGGGAAGTACCTCTCCAAAACCTCGAAGAACTGCAGGAGCCTTGTGGGGATATATTCAGGCTCGGAGAGGTTTCCCGCCAGCGGCATATTCTTCTGCAACTTCCTCAGGAAAGGATGCGAAGGGTAAGGGTGAGGATAGCGCCCGCCCGTGGCAACATGACGAACGCGGAAGAAGCGCGCGGCGACGGGATCTAGCTCCGGCGTGTAAAACTCGTAAAAGTCGCCGTCGGAATCGACGAGGACGACGGCCTGCATCGGCGCCTCGGTCTCGAGATCGTACCGGATGCCGTCGTGGGGAAAGTTATCCCAGACCTCCATGGCGAGGAAGAAGCACGGCGACGGCACGCTCTCCCTCCAGTCGAAGATGGACTTGTTGATGATCTCGACCTTGTCGGCGTGGTCGCCCGCGAGGTTCTTCGCCTGCAGGGCCGCCAGCGACGAAGATATCTCAATCACGCGATACTTTGTGCGGTCGTACACCGACGGGTCCATGTCGCGGATATAATCGAGAATATTACGCATGAGCGTGCCGCGCCCGGCTCCCATCTCGTAGATGATGAGGTCGTGGTAAGGGTATGAGGTCAAGTGGTAGTTGGCGACGAGGTACCGCGCGATGGCCTCGCCGTAGTAGGGGCGGAAGAGCTCGGTGGGCGTGTGCCAGAGCTGGCGCGTGGGGTTCTCGACGCCTTCGGCTAAGTCGAGGCGGTCTTCGAATTCGGTGTAGCGTCGGCTTAGCTCGGAGTAGAACTCGATGTTGTCGCGCATGGCGGGGAAGTTGAAGGGTTCGCCGGGGCTGAAGATGACGGCTTCTTTGGAGAAGTAGCCGTAGTGGGGGTTGTATAGACTGTCTACATAGGGGTTTAGTGTTTCCGTTTACGAAGCTTCCTGGGGAACCTGTGCATAGTTCTTCTTCCCCTCCTTCCCACCTCCCGCCCAAGCACTCACCCTCTATAAAATCCCGGAGCAGCATCTTCACCCTCCTCGGCCTCTGCTTATGCGTCCGTAAATCCTTCGCCGTAACCATAGGAAACGTCTCAAACTCCGATATCCTGTCCTCCGGTAATAGATCGCTGCGCTGCTGCCACCGTCCATCGTTCCCCTTCTTCTTGTCCCTGCCACCCGTTGCTGCTGCAGTCGCAGCGGCGGCTCTCCGAGAGGACATGTGACGCCTGCATGGGTCTGCGGTGGTGGTGCTGCGCCAAGGGGCCGTCGGTCTTATCCTCGAGAGTGACCGTCTCGTGGCCCGGCAGGCCGGTTGTTGAAAGAGTTGCCGGATGAGGCCGGCCATGATCGGAGAGTCCATTCCTCATCCGTCATGAGTCATTGGAAGCATGACTGGCTGGAGAGGTGAGAGGGGGCCCGAAGGAGAGTCGGTCGGGGATTTTTCAGAATAATGGGCAACTTTTTGTTTTCCCGATTTAGGATTGGCTCTTTGAGAAGAATTGGGGATATCCTGAGCTTGAGCAAGTTTGCTTAGTCATACCCAGAAAATTGTACGAGGTACTTTGACTTGGTGCACTCAAACTTCAATTGTTCGAAGACGTCATCTCAGACTGTTGAAATTCATTCTCCTGACTAAGCTCAGAGCTCTCCCTTTCAAGCTTCAACATGAGAATCCATCTTTTTCTCTCGTGATTCTCTCTCTCTCCGATTCATAGCCCTGATCATGGTGGAATAAGAAGAGAAACAAAAACAATGTCCCTAAGCGACCATCCCAAGGCCTATGGCACCGCCGCCATAACACTGGCCTTCGTCACAGGTGTCCTCGTGACACTCGGCTTCAAAGACGTCTACCCCGATCTCGAAAACCGATACCAGCAACGCCGCCGCCGCCGCCAAAGACGAAGAAGCACGATAACACTATCGAAACAGGAATCCGATGCGCGCCGCGACAGCCTCTTCTTCTTCGGCGGAGGGCTCGGAGGCGGACCCGTGACGCTGCAGGACCACGAAGCCGTGGAGGTCGACATATCCGCCATCGTCGAGGGGCTTGAAGGGTGCATAGGGAACACGCCTCTGGTCAGGATCAAGAGTCTTTCGGAAGCTACGGGGAGGGAGATATTAGCCAAGGCCGAATTCCTCAATGGCGCCGGAGGAAGTCCCAAGGATCGCGTGGCACTCAACATGATACAGGTCGCCGAGGAGAAGGGTCTGCTCGTTCCCGGTCGAGGAGATACGATATACGAAGGTACGGTGGGAAGTACCGGGATTTCACTGGCCACATTGGCTAGGGCGAAAGGTTACAGGGCGCACATTTGCATGCCAGACGATCAGAGCAAGGAAAAGTCGGACCTGCTGAGACACCTGGGTGCCGTCGTCGAGCGCGTGCCCGTCGCACCGATTACTTCGCCGGGCCATTTCGTCAATCTCGCTAAGACTCGCGCCAGGGAACACGAGGCCGTTCACGGCGACGGGAGCGTCGGGTTCTTTGCAGACCAGTTCGAGTCGGACGCGAATTACACAGCACACATAAAGACGACGGGCCCCGAGATATTTTCGCAGACGGGAGGAGATATAGACGCCTTTATCGCTGGCGCTGGGACGGGCGGGACGATATCCGGCGTCGCCAAGTATCTCAAGGAGGAGATGAAGCTGAACAACGTGAGGATCATCCTCGCCGACCCGCAGGGCAGCGGGCTGTATAACAAGATTCGCCACGGCGTCATGTACTCGCCCACCGAGAAGGAGGGCACTCGGAGACGCCAGCAGGTCGACTCCATGGTCGAGGGCGTGGGAATCAACCGCATCACGAACAACTTCGAGGTCGGGAGGGAACTCATCGACGATGCCGTCAAGGTGACGGATGACCAGGCCGCGAGGATGGCGCGGTGGCTTGTTGAGAATGATGGCATCTTCGTCGGGAGCAGCAGTGCTGTTAACTGCGTCGCGGCTGTCGTGACGGCTATGAAGCTACCACCTGGGAGTAGGCTAATCACCTTGCTCTGCGACTCCGGGACGCGCCATGTCAGCAAGTTTTGGAAACATATCGGGGAGATGGGGCTGGAGGAGGGGGATGAGGGTGCAGATCTCTTCAAGGCTGTGGGAATAGATGTATCACCAAAAGCGAAATAAATCTCGTACTTCTTGGCGTGTTTGATAAAAAAAAGAAGTCGCAACGTGAGTCTGCCTTTGCAAGGCCTGGATTGAATCTATGTAACGGAAAAAAAGTAGAGTGTTTGGCTCTAAAAAACCACGACAGAGCTTTCAGTTGCTCATGCTCACTCACAAGCGCACCTCCTCCCCTCTCCTTTCTCAAAGTAAACCACCCCTTGGCCTAGGGCACCTGATCCTGCCGGAACTCCTTGCAGTGAAACTCATCAGGGGATGAGGATAAAAAAAAAAAAAAAAAAAAAAAAAAAAAAAAAAAAAAAAGAAAAAA